>JAVANC010000005.1:28776081-28895918 GCA_033319125.1 Parnassius glacialis | reverse complement strand
CTCTTCTTTCTTCGGACATCATATAATTATATAATGTCCCCGTGACTCTTGTCTATCTCTTTTTGCTGCTCCAGGATCTTCTGCAGAGTCACTAAAGTGACAACCAAACTTTCGCCGGAATCCCTTCTGAACCTCGTCTATGCACTGTTTTCTAAAGTTATTACGAATCGTCACGCATGCAGATTTGATGAATTCTAGCCTCTCAAAAAGCCGTTATTTTCGAAAAAGCCAGGAAAAAGGGAAAAGGTAAATTTTAGAAAATTGAAGAGTACAATCTAACATTTTGTATTGCGTATGTGGACTTTCATAAACCCTTTGATTCCGTCGAAATTTAGGTGGGTTTCTTTGGGTTGAAAAATTGGATACATTTCAGCTGTACCAATTCGGATGATAATCAATTATCCCTCGTTATATATTTCTCTAAACTAGAACACAAGAGTCTACAGCCAAAAAGTACATTGGATCCAAGATATGGTCATTCATAGCTGGCCGTATGAGAAAGCTCAATATCGACCAGCGAGCTGTGGAAAGGTTTATGCTTTAAGTTTCTCTGCTTGATAAAATTTCATTTGAAGATATTCGCTGTAGGACCAGAATAACCGATATAACCTAATGGATTAGGAAGCTGTAATTGCAATGGGCTCGCCTTACAGCTTGAAGAATCGACAATTGATAGGCAAGAAGAATTGTCGGGCTGGAGCCTCGTACCGGTAAGTGAATTGTAAGGTGGTTTCCCACTTGATGAGTGACGACCTGGTAAAATGGTTGCAGCTGGCCCAGAACCGTGTTTGTTTCATTCCGTAGTGGAGGCCTTTGTTAGCAGGGGACTTGTCAAGGGCTGTAATGATGACGATGATTATATTTTTTATTTATTATTCTTCTCTATCTGTCTGCAAAGGTCTACTGATTGATATGGACCCCTCACATCGTAGTAAGGATTTGTATTTGTCATCATGCTTGGCAAACAGATTGACGACAGCAGTACCAGATATCCATCGCCAGCCATACGTCTGGTGTGAACTAGATGCCACCATCTAATGGAACCCATAAGATTGATCTAGATATTTTTAAAGATGCTTATTACTACACCCTCTGTACTATTTAGTTTAATTGTGGTGTGAATTCATAACTAATTGGCATAACACAATAAAGAGTGGAATACTATTACTATTTGTGTTCGTCATAAAATAATTAAATGTGATTTTAACCCTTAACTTGGCAGAGTGCATCAGTGATACACTGCTCTTTAAAAAAATATTGTAGGAAAACTAAACAAACTTTGACATAGATTTTCTTATAAAAAGTTACTCTATGAATTATGATATTTAGTAGGATTTATAGTTTTATTGCTGGTAACACTGAACTGTCAGTATGCCACAAAATGGCGGACCGTAAACATGCGTCTACGCATAAGCCGGTAAGTATTACGAATTTTGCTACTTTTTTATGCATTTATTATCATTATTTGAAGTGAAAGTAAATGCAAGTAATATTACATTATCCCTGGATGTAGTTTTTTGATACCAAAACTTTGTATATTCGATTTTACAACTCAATTTGTCCATATGTATCTCTGAGTATACACTGCCAGCTACGCAAAAATCTAGTGCTATTTTGACATGTATCTATGAAGATACACTGCCAGTTTATCAGTGAATGTGTACATATTTAAAAAAAAATGATATGCAATGTCTATTGCAAAAAAAAGCTAATTATTGCCTTTTTTATATTCCTAATTAACACATTTAAATAAATTAAAAAAAATAGTTTGTGTAACACTTGTACAGTAACTATAGTAGATAGATATATATTTTTTTATAATTATGTATGCTTTGGTACCAATACTCATACTTATTAAGATAAGCTGTATAATAATAAATGTTTGTTTCCAGATTTCACAACAAAAGGTTCTACAACAAAACAGAGCCCGCAGAATTCTCGCCCTAGTTCCAAAATCTGGAGCTATATCAAACGTAGGTAGCATTGATGATTCAGCTGATGAGTTAGATAAGTATATCCCCCTCCAACTCTTTCAGACAATAGCTCTCCACCTCCATCTTTGCCGTCGTCTTTGTTGAATTTAAGCCTATTATCGGATAGGAATGAAGAGATAGATGAAATAACGCACAATGCTCCAGCTTTGCAACTATACTCATCGCCTGCAAGTGATACTTGCGCTTCGCCATCAATTTTGTCATAAGGCAATCATCATCAATTTTGCTGTTACAAGCTGCTGAAATTAGTTCACCAAGGCCATGCCATTCCACAAAAACGGTACCATCTTCATTTACTAAGTCAACACTTATGCCATCCTCGCTAATTTACACATCATCATACTGTACACCGTCACCGGCAGTCGCTACTCGATCTCGAAAACTTACTGCTGTCACAAAAAAGAAAGTACTAAAACCAAAAAGGTTAGAGGCCAATTGGCGTTGTCAGATATTAACTGGTTTGGCTGAAGTTGAAGATTCTTTGGAATTTCCTCAAGAAGACAAGAGCCCGATTGAATAGTTTAAACGCTTCTTTACTGACGAAATAGTGGAAATAATAGTAGCACAAAGTAATCTTTACAGTACACAGACCAAGGGCGTTAGTATTAATATCACGAAACGGGACGTACGAGACTTTATAGCCATTAATATTTTACTAGGTATCGTTAAAATGCCAGCATACACAGATTTCTGGTCTCAAAAGTTTCGCTACGAAAAAGTAGCGAATGTCATGGCGCTAAATAAATTTCAACTACTCAGAAGATATCTACATTTTAACGATAACCTGCGTGATGATGGAGACAGGTACTACAAGATTAGATCACTTTAGCAATAGGTTCTAGAGAATTGCCTAAAAATAGAAGAAAAATGCACTTTTAGCATAGACGAGATGATGGTGCCCTACCAAGGTACCAGAGCGAGAATCAGAAAGCAATATGTACAAAATAAACCTAAGAAATGGAGCTTTGAAATTTTTTTTCGCGCTGGTGTTTTGGACATTGTATATGACTTTTTGGTATACGGAGGGGAAGATACATTCCGGTTCACTTCGTTTACCGAAGAAGAAGAAAGCATGGGATTAGGTGCGAAAGTCGTCATAGCTCTAGCCAAATCCATTTGCCAGCCTGCTTGTAAAATCTTGTGCTTTGACAACTTATTTACCTCAATTGAATTGATGCACCGACTGAGAAATGAATACGGTATTTTTTCTTTGGGAACTGTTACATTCAACCGACTTCGTGGAGCACAGAAGAAACTTCCTACTGATAAAAACTTAAAAAAGAAAAGGAGAGGTTCACATGCTCAGGTTGTGTGTAACAAAAATAAGATTGTTGTTACCAAGTAGTACGACAACAAATGCGTCACTGTTGCAAGCACATAAGTAGACTCACAGACTCTCCAAACTGTACCACGGTATAACAAAGTACTGAGAAAGAAAATACCAGTACTATGTCCACAAATGATAAAGGAGTACAACTTCAATATGGGTGACGTGGATTTAGCGGATATGCTTATTACATTATACAGAACAGAATTCAAGGGACATCGCTGGTATCTACCTCTGTTTTCGCAAGTCCTTGATATATGCGTTAATAACGCATGGCTTATGTACTGGCGAGGTACATCAAATAAGTCAAAATTCATGCCATTGAAAGAATTCAGATACGAAATTTACCGAAGCCTACTTTTGTTTGACAGAGGCGTTTCTGCCAATAAACTCTACAATAATGTACCCCAAATAAAAAACCAGCTGCAGAGCGACCCATTGACGCTGTACGATATGGCTAATTTAGGCATAAGCCAGTATTTGAAACTAAAGGCAGGTGCAAATATTGTACAAAAGGCCAAACCCGAATTCATTGTCAAAAATGTAAAATAAGACTTCGTTTGGTAGAAGAACGCAACTGTTTTCATGCATATCATACCAAATAGTATTGTAAAGCAAATAATTTGTATTGTTTGATTATAAAACGTGATCTCATAATTATAAGAATATTAATTTGACAATAAAAATGATAAACAATTGTTGATTAACTATAATTAGAATCTATTTTTTGTTTACAATGTAAACCTGGCACTGTATCTGCCAGGACACATACGGTGAAACCTTACATCTTTGCCTACATATTTCGGTTTTTATTACTTTTTTCAAAAAATATCCACTTTATTTGATGGTTGCTGAAGCATTAAACGACACTCTATGCAACAAATAACCTGTCAAATCCAGGAGACCTAATTCCATTTATCTCCACTTTCTTACATCTTTGCTCAACCTAAATTTCTCACCAACTATAAGCTCTATGATTTTGATTTTAAGATATATTGTTAGCAAACCGGCAAAATTGTATTCTATTACATTTTCAAATAAATAGAAGTCCATTTTAGGTTTTAATGGAGGTGGGCAATGTTATCACCACATTTAGTCACGCTTTCATACTAAGAGATTTGAGGTGCTAGGGCTGTACATCAGATGAAAGGAAAATAATAAACTAATATTGAGGCAATAATGTATTTTTTATTTTTAAAATTAAAAACAACAACTAACTGAACAACAACAAAAATCAAGAAAATCAATGTTTAGGTAGGTAACGTAACTATTAAATATTAATAAAAAAAAAAACAAATAGGTCTCCGCTAACGCAAGCGTGCCTATTAGTTACCTTCGTGAGTATTAGTTTTTAAGAAAAGATAGGTAAGCAGCGCAGAAATTTTTTATCACACGCACGCAAGGGAAATAACCGTTCCTCATACAAAAAAAAATAACAAAATATTTCTTCTAGAACAAAAAATTAACAATAGCAGCCTAAAACATTATCCTTATAGTGCTAAATTTCAAGAAATATCTTCTGAAATTGAAAAATTAAACAAAAATTACTAACAGTCTTTGATGTTACCCTTACGATTCTAGCTAATAATTATAGGTATAAGTATATATACTTATACCTATAAATACTAGCTACACATTACACTTCTCATCAGAAAAATCGATACACCTCACGAGTTTATGTTTTTAAAGATTATCAAAAAAATAGTTTTAACATATAATATCATTTTATTATAATAAAATTAATGTTCACATTCTGCTTATTTAAAAAATACAAAAATTTATTATTTATTCCTAAATATACACATTTTTCAGATAATCATTACAAGGCATAAACTCGTGGGGTGTTTCGATTTTTATGATGAGAAGTTTAAAAAATTAAACACGATGGAACTTAGTTCAGCACTAGAACTATGGCACAAGAATCACAGATTAATATAATACACATTTGCACATAATTAGAAATAAATCTTATTCGAAATCAACATTGTTGTACCTATTGTAAATAAATTTTAGGTGTACGTAATAAAAATATTTAAAAATAAGGTTTTTACCTTTTACTTTACCTACCTACGAGGATGGATTGAAAAGTACTCGGCCTAACACAGATCCATTCAATTCTAAAAATCAAATCTACTAACATTATTTAGTTCAGTTCAGACTAGTTCATTGTGTGAAGTTCGAAATGTGTGCGATAATTAGTTGTGATTTTATAAATTTATTAACAAAGTAATCGGACATAATTTCCGCGAATGGAGCAAATCGAGCAGCGTGCCGTCATTAAGTACCATAAGAAGGGGCTATCATCAAAAGCCATCCATAATGACATGGTCAGTACATTAGGCGATTGTGCTCTGTCATATTCATCCGTCAAAAAATGGATAGCAGAATTTAAGCGTGGTAGAGAGAGTGTGAAAGATGAACCCCGCTCTGGAAGGCCTTCGACGTCAACTACTGACGAAAATATTAAAAAAGTACTTGATTTAATAATGGGAGACCGCAGATTAAAAATTAGAGAGATAGCCGAGATTATAGGCATCTCTTATGAACGAACTCAAAACATCATTGTCAACGAGTTGGGTTTCCACAAGGTGTCTGCGAGGTGGGTTCCGCTACTGCTTTCAGTTGAACAAAAAAGGACGCGATTGACTATTTCACGCGACTGTTTGGAGTTATTTGAAGCCGATGCAGATGATTTTTTGAATCGTTTTGTTACTATAGACGAAACATGGGTTCATTACTGTACAGCGGAAACAAAACAACAATCAAAACAGTGGAGAAGACCTGGTTCACCACCCCCTAAAAAGGCTAAGTCGATTTTGTCGGCAAATAAGGTGATGGCTTCAGTATTCTGGGACTCGAAAGGGTGTGATTATGATTGATTATCTTGAAAGGGGTCAGACTATAAACTCTGATTACTACTGCACCTTACTACGTCGTTTACGAGAGGAAATAAAAGAAAAACGTCGAGGAATGCTCAGAAGAAAAGTCCTGTTTCATCAAGATAACGCCCGTGTTCACACGTCAGTACAGTCAATGGCTGAAATTCACAACTGTGGCTTTGAACTGTTACCGCATCCGCCGTATTCACCTGTCTGGCACCATCAGACTTCTTTCTGTTCCCTAACCTAAAAAAGCACTTGGGAGGTCAAAGATTTTCGACAAACGACGAGGTCAAAGCAGCTGTAGACGCATATTTTGACTCTAAGGAAGAATCATTTTTTTTGAACGGTCTAAATGCTTGGAAGGGGAGGTTGCAAAAGTGTATTGAACTTGATGGTGATTATGTAGAAAAATAAAAATATAACTGATTTAGTATGTGTTTATTTTCTTGGTTAGGCCGAGTACTTTTCAATCCACCCTCGTACATTATATTGTAATAAGATAAGTGAGATCTAATAATCAAAATATAAGTAGTCATCATCATCATCTAGAACAAACTCTGTTTCATTGGTATTAATTGTAAGTAAATTCACGGTTTTGACAATATTCTTACAATCAATTATTTCTACTTCTTGTTTTTTGGTTTTTATAAACTTGGTATTGTCGTTTCTACCGGTTCGTCTGAAAAATGATGCATTTACTCTATCATTTCCTACTTTTGCTATGACTTTACCGACAAAATAATCAACCTTTTTCTTAAAAAGTATCTGACTAATATAATATCCCCAACAGCATAATTGATATTAGAACAAGCTTCACTTAAATGGTCGTCGTAGCTCGATGAAGGTTTTTCTGTTTCCGTTGCTATTGTTGTTTTATTATCTTTCATTGACTCTGTTTTAGGCTGTTTTGTATTTAAACTTTGAATGTCTTTGTCGGACTTATCAGATTCTATATCACAGATATCTGAATCACTGTGAGTACTAATGTTGATATCACTATTACTTGTTTCACTTATATTTCTCTTGTATGTTCTGCGGGCTGGTTTTGTCTTTGGTTCAATGGTTGATTTGTTGCTTTTTCTTTTTTTCTTTGGTTGATTAGTTATTTTCATTCCGGACTTCCGATTGGTGTTTTGTTTTGTATCTGCACATTTATTTATTTCGTTATTTAAATCAGTATGTTTAAAAGTTTTGTTTTCTTTGCCATTATTTTTGCCAGTCTCCAAAATAACTTTAGTTTCATTCGTAGAAGTATTTATTTCGGTTAAAATATTTTGTTTTGAGTCTTGTAGCTTTTCGTGATGTTTAGTATTTTTGTACTTTTTTATTTTTAAATTGTTTGCATTTAATTCTTCTCTCTTCTCATTAAAGTCTATAATTTGTTGTGTGCTACCATAATCAGATGTGCTACGACGTGGTAAAATATTTACAATGTTAGGGCAAATGTTGTCAGATGCAATCTAGGTGTCATTTTTAAATGTTCTTGTTTTTTTAGGTCCTGTCGCAGTTTCAGTGTACATGCCTTTAGATGAGGTTAACTTTATTTTATCTCGCAATACTGGTTTGTTGTTTATAACTTGCTACACTCGGGTGGCTATTGTATATTGAAGAACCCCAGTTTTCTCATTTAGAATGCATCTTGATACATTCTCTTGCTCTTGGTATTCAGACTCAACAGTAAATTTATGGGTGTTATCATTGAATATGTCGTCACTGTCATTGATGGGTATTATCTTACCATTTTTATCCAAAGTGCAACTTGTTCCGACTTTGTTTTCATTGTGTACTGGTTCATCATTAATTTCATTAATTTCGTCAAAGTTATTAGTGTCTATTATCACAGTTTTTTCATCTGAGATGCACTTTGTTACAGTTTCACCCTTTTTGCTGTCCGATACCTCAAGTTTATCAATTTTATAAAAGTCACATGTCAGATTTAACAGTATATTGCTATCATTCAAAATATCTTCTTCCAAATAATTATAGATATCAGCGGTCTCATCTTTATCGTTTATTGGCTGTCCAATAGCTGTATTGTCTAAAAAGAGGTCAAATACGGGATCATTATTTTCTGGATTATCTTGATTTGTAATAGAAGTCTTTTTTTTGTTGTTTTTGATTTTTTCGCTCCAACTCCATTGTTTTTTTTAGAGGTCTGAGTCTCTGTAACTTCTTGATTTGAACAACTCAACAAACCGAAATCGCTTATTGAAACAGACTTGCCAGGCTCTACTGAAACTTTTTTATTGCGTTTTACACTCACTGCTTTCGGTTGTCTACACTTTTGCAAGTAATTTAATAAGGCGTTATCAACTGTGTAATTTCCAAGTTCTTCAGCATATTCCGGCAGCCGTTTGAGCACTTCACGTGGATTTAAAGGACAAATTCCGGTAGCTTTGAATCCACTTTTGATATTGTTGGTACTGGTAAAGTCTATTGCGTTAATCAAAGACGTCAACAACTTCGGGAAATGATTTTTATTTAAAGATGTTTGGTTGGGATTTTCCATTTTGTACTGCAGCAAAATTTTCCGCCACGCTTTCTTAAGCGGAGCAAAGAAAGCCACGTCTAAGGGTTGGGTAAGATGCGTCGAGTTGGCAGGAATGAAAACAAAAGATATGTTATGCTCTTCGCAAAGTTTGATAATGTCTACATTTAGATGACTTGATAGATTATCACATATGACCACCTTTTTTCCCGGCAAACCTTCCGACCATTTTAAAACTATTGTCTTGAAGTAGTCCTCAAAAGTGGACGAATCTAACCACCCCGATTTAGTGCGATTATATCTTGCGCCTCGTGGACCGCCTGTTATCCATTCAGAATAAATATTTTCTGATTTATACACAACATATGGTGGTAGTTTCGTTCCGTCTGCGCTTGCCGAAAACATCAATGAAATGGCTCCTTTCGTTGAATTTAATACCCTTTCAGGGTACTTTACCCCTCTACGAAAAATGCATTTCGATGATCCGGGATCATCACTTAAATTTGTTTCATCCAAGTTTAATATGTTTGACGGGGGAACGTCTTTCATAGTTTCTTCTAAATTTTTGAAATAATCTAAAAATTCTTCAACACTTTTTTCGGCTCTTGCTTTTTTTATATTTTGGCAAGATCTTACTGTTAGTTCTGAAGCATTTCGTTCTAAAAAACTCGAAATCCATTATTTTCCTGGTAGATTTCCATGAAAAATTGCCTCACGCCCATTTTTTTTCAAATATTCGTATACGATTATTCGTAAGTCAAGCTTTGATAATGGACAACCAAAGTCACCAGTTGCAACTGCCACTTTTACTATATTCTTCTCTTCTTCCTCAGTAAGTCGCGTTGGAGCTCCTATTTTTTTTTTGGTACAGCTCTTGAACTTTGTTCAGAAGGGTACTATTTTTTAATGTGAATTGTTGCTTACCTGGCAGTGTGCACTGCAGGATACCTTCAATAAAAAACTATCTAAAAGCAAAAGATTTTTTAAAATATTTTATTTACCTTTTATTTACATATTTAAACATCCTGATTGAAAGAAAAACAATAAAATAAAAAAATATATCTGCCAAGTACAGGGTTAGAATAAAGAATTTAAATCATTAAACTGCTACACAAATTTTAAACTATAATACGATTTTAGTCCGTAATGGTCGCATAGACTTATTTCAAATTGTCTACTACTTCAATTATGTATAGTCCTTAAATAATATTAGACAAGATCAAAGCCTTCAATTATGATTCAAATGCCTTCCAGAGTAGTCCATTAACTAATAACTCAATAAGTTAAGCATCTATGATATTAATTTTAAATCATTTATGCCTAAGGAGACGCTTTACGATAATTTGAAGTCGGTGTTAGTAATTTTAACAGCGATTTTACCTTATCTTTGAAATTCATCGAATTCATCGAACTAATTTGAAGTGTCAATCCTTTAATTTTTTTTACAATTATAGATTTTTGTTTTGTAAGGTATACTCGTAAATAAAGCAATATTTACAATTGAAAAAAAAAAACAAAACGATGATAGCCAAAATTTTTGAAATCCGTGGTTTTTATTTTGGTGTTATCTTGTATTTACTTCGACTGTTTACTGTATTCCATCAACGTTGTATGACGTAGTCGGTACCAAGAAAATATTGATTTGTATATTAAAATAATTATAAATATTTTTTAAAGTTTTATCTAACTTTCATTACCATTGTATTTTTATATATAAAAACAACGTCTAGTTTCTACTAAATATATTTTAAGCTATAATATAGGATCATTAAAATTATGTAACGATTTAGTCCAAATACTCAAACTCTACTCAATTTTAAATTGTCGTTAAGTATTGTGCTGTCTTTATCACTTTAGGTCAAAGTGACTGAGACAACACGAGACTTAACACCTTAAAACTGAGTATCGTTTGAGTATTTGTCTATTAACATTATTTTAAATCGAATTAAAATATTAATATTGACGTCAAATATAAAAGTTTACAAAGAGTTACTTAAAATATATAATAAATTTAAAATTTTGTATTTTAAGGGTAAACTGTGTTTTCTTTCATACACTGGTCTTCACCTACGTCAAAAATAAAATTACACTTAATAATCAGGCGGAGCATGTGTGTCGTATGAAGGTGTTCGGATAATCAATACTTGTATATTCAGCTGATAAATGACGAAACATTTTCTCGGAAGACGACCTACATTTGACACTTGATGAGAATAGCGACACTTCGGTGAGAATAAAAAAGTAAATATATAGGGTAGAACTTGACCCAACTGTTGTATAATAATATAGGTAAAAACGTACTTCACCAATTCTTGTATAAGAGAATGTTACGTAATGTACTGAAATTATGTTACTGGATAAATAATTAATTTGATTATTCTATAGTTAGAAATAAGGATAGTAAAAAAGAGATAAAAAGAAGCAAAGGTGGAGCTCTAAACCACCACTCCTTCGATCAGTATAAGATTCATCGCAGGCGGTATTATATTCAGTCACTTTATGAGTGTCGTTATTATGTCCGTGGTGGCCATACTTTTATTACAAGTAGAGACTTTTATTGCAAGAAGGCTGCATTGTGTCACGTCAATATCAAGAAAAGCAGTGTTGCTACACTTAATATATTTTAGTATATTTATGTTATCACATCCATACCCTTATACAGCAAAGCGAATGGAGCGTATTACGGGAAAGTTGAATTGTATTTGCGCAACACTAAATATATAGTGCTGTAAGTTGAATGTCCGCTCTCATACTATTATTACTTTTAACAATAACCTCTAACTGTATTTCTTACTTCAGAAGTGGATTTACTCCCTGTTATCGCCCACTTGTGATTTTAATAATATGAAAGTAAATTCGCACTTGAAAGACCGTCAGAAGCCTTGCATTAGTGCCTTTGCTTTTGTGTTAAATGTTATATTGAAATGTAGAAGTTGTTCTCGTATTTACAACATTTACGAGTCAGTTTAAAAATATATTCTATTAGTACCATACCATACAAACGTAATCCTCTGTTCTAGAGCAAATATTTTCCTTTGACACTATAACAAACATTTTGTTAATATACGATTTATATCTACCAATTCCATTTTTCTATGGTTTTTTTTTCAATAATTTTTGAAACTAGGATTTTTTTTAAAATACTAATAACTGCCCATCAACTATTATTAAATAAATATATCTTATATTGTTCAAGAAAAACAAAATTATTCGATTTGGCAGATGTAATAAGGGCAATACGATAATGATTTCATAATTTTTCGTAAGTGTAATTACTTAGAGATTCAAATGCCTTATTTGGGCAGAGCAAATAGATCATTGAAGATCTATTTTTAAATTTCTTGCAGCCCTGATATCCTTTTGATATAAAAGTTTAACGTAAAATTATATCAACCATATTCCACTTTTGGATTTCCAGAGGGAGGTATTTAAAACAGCTAGAAATCGTTTTTGTGGTTTTAATGTGATATATACCACAGTTATATATTTGTGTAGTTTTGTAAATTTTGCATATTGATTTGAACAAATAAGGAAGTAAAGAGCAATGGCAGAAAAATAGTTGAGAAAAATTATAGCGTCTAGAAATAAGTTATATATAAAATGAGTTTTATAATTTTTCTATGATTTTTCAAATAAAAATGTATTTTAATTAAAGCCACAGAAAAAAACTAACATTTTTAGAAATATCAAATGACAAATCATTTTACTCTATTCAAATGTTGCCATTTAGTATATTCATACTATTTTCGTATACACTTTGTAACACTACCAACACAACACACAATATATTTTTATATTAAGTTAATGTAAGTAATAACTGTACTATCAGTAATAATAACAATAAAAGTGATATGGCTGAGAATAAGTCTCTTACAAAGAATTTCCTACAATAATACATTATCTCAATCATAGTACTATGTAACAATTCCATTTAATGTTATGCCAACACTAGCTAAAATAAAAAGTCACTGTATTTTTACTGGCTTCACGGCTCTTGGTTCTAGCCCTTCTGAGAATGTCACTATGATACAAAAGCCCTGGAGCCATGCCAGAAATATACATTCATGGTATGCAAATATATAAAAGAGATATAATAATCTAAAAACTCTCAATTATGTATTATTTATTAAGCTAACATCAAACAACCACAGGAAGCATGACTCTTTCCAAGTGAAATAGGATATAACCTAAAAAGGTTCAAATGTAAATATCTTTTTTTTGAGGCCTTCTCAGTACAAAATTCTTTGACAGAGTTATTAAGGGACTGACGCTTAACATTTTAAGATATTTTTGGTATATAGACGCTACCATTTCTTCTCAACTAATTTTATGTATGAAAGTCTGCCATTGCTCTTTTCTTGGGAATGATTTCCAAAATGTCGTAATAATTGTAAAGTTGCGTAGTGTATAAAACTGTTGTCGTATTCAGAAACTTACATCAATCGTATGTTAATATATGCCAGGTAAAAAACCGTTCGTGATTATAACGAAATTGCCTATTTCATTTTTCGAGTCGGTAAATTAATATTTTATTGGGTATTTTTTAGCTGCAAAAGAAGTTTCGATAGTGGTTGTCTATGGTTTGACAGTTGAAATGTCAAACTGTGTTAACATTTCTGTTTTGTTAGGTTTGGCAATTCATCATGAATCGTTTATCACCAGAACAACGCTTCCAAATTGTGGAAATGTACTTTGAAAAAAATAAATCTGTTCGCCAGTTAGAGCTTCATACTCACTTCGTCCATTTTACGGTCAAAATAATCGGCCCAGTGAGCAAGCAATTCTTGCAGTTATTGATCGTTTTCGCACTAATTTTACTCTTCTCGATTCAAATCCACTAACAAGACAAAGATGAGTGCGTACCGAGTAGAATATTGCTGCTATAGCGTGAAGTGTTGAAGAGGACGTTGAAATGTCGATTCGTCGCCGTTCTCAACTTGTTGGCCTTTGTCCTTGGACTACGTGGAAAATTTAATGTAAGGATCTTGGCTTACATGCCAATAAAATACAGCTTGTGCAATAATTAAAGTCAATTGACCATTGTTTACGTCGCATTTTTACTGATTGGGCTAATTTGAAACTGGCCGCAGATGAGCATTTTTATCGAAGAATTGTATTTAGTGATGCTCATTTGTGGTTAAATGGCTTCGTGAATAAGCAAAATTGCCGCATATGGAGCGAAGACAATCCTCATGCCATTAATGAATCACCATTACATCCATTAACATCGACTGTTTCGTGCGGTTTAGACACTGACAGCATCATCGGTCCTTATTTCCTTCAAAATGAGAAAGGAGCTGCAGTTACGGTGAATGGCAAGCGCTATCGAACCATCCTGACTGATTTTTTGTTTACAAAAATTAATCAGCTAAACATCGACGATAAAGGTTCCAACAAGACGGTGCAACTTGCAATACAGCGCCCTTAACCATGAATTTATTGCAAAATCAATTTGGTGACAACTTTATTTCCAGAAGTAGTCTTGTTAACTGGCTCTCTCGTTCGTGCGACTTAACGTCTATCAAAGAATTTAAAAATATCTTATTTTTTACATTAGCGCCTGTTAGTATCTGGCGACCTATCGTACAGGCCTGAACGTTTGGCACGTAAAAAAGATAAACGGCCAAGCGCCTGACATGTTAACTAAATCAATATATAAGGCTAGCTGAGAAGTGTAACCTAATTCTAGATAAACTATACTATTTCTCATGAATCGATCAAAAATATACAAAAAGAATTTACCGAATCGAACTAGTAGTTCCAGAAATTAGCGTGTTTAAACAAATTAAAAAAATAACAAAAAATACCCTTCTACATATTAATTTTATATTATAGATTATTTTTTTATTAAATATATATAATATTAATAATTTTATATTAAAACTTTAGAATGTAATTAACTCACGGATTTTCGGTGTTTAAATAGTAAATATGTGTATTGGAAAGTATGTTTGTGTATATATGTATTTGATTTGTGTGAGACTAACCAGGAACAGAATCTTGTCAGTGATGACTTGTGGATCTGAGACGTGGTCCTTCACTGCTGGTCGCATAAGGAACTTCAAAGTCGCTAAGCGAGCTGTGCTCTGCGTGATAAATTTAGAAATGAGGATATCCGCAGTAGAACCAGAGTAACTGACATAGCCCAACGGTTTGGTAAGCTAATGTGGCAATAGGCCGCCTCTATAGCCAACAACCGATAAGGGAGAAAGGTGGCAACCTTGTACTGGAAGGCTAAGTGTAGGGCTTCCCAATAGATGGAGTGAAGACCTGGTAAGACATGCAGGAAGTCAATGTGTGCAGGTGATTTAGGAGCGTGCTTTGTGGCACTCCTTGAGGACGGCCTATGCTTAGCAGTGGCCTTGTTAGGGGCTGTAATGATGATAATAAACCAGGAATCAGATGCGCGCCTAGAATCCGGGAAGGGAGCGAGGAATGTGAAATTTTTGGGCTTTATTATATTTTACTTTTCTATCATCAAATACACGCAGTCAAGCAAAACTTGGAACAAAATATAGCAATAGACGTAGAACATATAATCGATCAAATGCATGTCATGCATAATTATGCACTATCAGTCCCGTGTCAAAAGCATTTTAATAACTTTTCCGATTTTCAATCGTGTTCGGGTTTTCAATTTGCAATCGTAATCGAATCAGTATCAAATAAATTATACTTAGGTGATTCAAAAGTCTTTTGTTTTTCAAATAAATTAAAAAATTTAAACAATATAAATATTAATCAATCAGTCTGCTGTCGTAACCGTGACTCCTGATTATGTGGTACCGGGTTCGAAGCATAGGTCGGTTTTTCTGTCAACAAATTGTAAGTAACAGCTTGAGGTAAGCAAACTGGCGGTTTTTCAAACCCGTTCTTCGGAAAGTACGGAGAGCCGTTAGCTCTGCGCCTGATCTTTCTCCAGTCGTACCACATTGACGTCCCATCGGACTATGAGAGTGAGGGAACAGAGAGTGCACCTGTGGTTACACACACAATCGTGCACTATGATCTTGTCACTAGTCTCCGTTCAGACTAGCCGCCATGACCTTAATTCAGTCTAAATGTTGTTACACTAAAAACTAAATAGTCTCAGTCGATCAAAGTAGTAGTGTAAAAAATAAATTGACTCGTTTGACCATTCTCTGCAGGTTCGTTCTTATTTGCTTCGTAGTCACTGATGTGGAAAATAGGTAACGAAGAAACGTTTTATCATTAACTAAATGAGCTTTAACAAGGCTTTTGCCATATTTTAAAAAGAAAATCGCAAACAAGTGTGATTACTTTGACTAGTGTAATATAAATAATACATAAAACGTTCTCTTAATCAAATTTATACTTTACAAATATGTATGGAATTAATATGTAAAGAAATATTAAAGGGATAATTATTTTATTTTATTTACATGAACACTTAACACTGAATTAAGCTTATTTTACGGATTAAATCACGTTTAATTTTAACTGTTTTAATTCACGAAGTTTCTGACATGACGTCTGAGTTAAAATTAAACGTGAAATACGTAAAATTAATTTTATTGGAAGTATAGATTAGAAATGAGTTGGGGGTGACTAGAACTTTAGGTCAGTCAGTTTGAATAGCCTATCATGTAGAGGGTCTCATAGGGGACGACTAGGCGAGAGAATGCTGCTACTTTTCATTATCTACGCTCGCCTAACCGTTTGTAAAATTTGGGTTCAGCACTTCTTTTGGTTTTTTTTTTCATCGTTTAGTTGCCAGTCTCCTCAACAGGGTGCACCGACAGCAGTTAAGGTGGACTTTTGTTGGGCTAAGTCAGTGCGCTTTACCGCTTTCGGCTAATTCCCATCTAATTCTAATTGTAACATCTTTCATACATCACAACATAATACTAGTCAGAAATAAGACGGTAGAATAGTAGTCATGCACTAGCTTAAAATAGTTATACATCCATGTCCACCTAAATACTATTAAAAGATCGCTTATGGCACATTATAAGTGTTGATTAAATACATTGTTAATCCACCATACACTCTGAACCCATAAATGAAGATTTTGTATATGTAATAAAAAAAAATTATTTACATTTTTCCCAAACAAAATTTTACTTTATGACGAGATATTTCACGTTTATTAGAATTTCTTTTCTGTGTTCTAAATTCAAATTAAAAGAAATGACTGACGAAGACGATGAAATTAAATTACTTTATTACTACAAATTTTTGCTACCTTGTTTCTTGAATACTAAATTGTTTTTAAAAGAATCTTTTATTAATTTTTTATATGTTTAATACGTAGATTTAATTATAGAAAAGATTTTTAACCAAGCATGCTGGAAACTGGTATGATCCAGTGCAATGTTGTTGGTGCCATTGGCACTAGTCAAAGCATCATGTCAAGATTGTGGTCTCGCTCCAGGGACAATGTGGAAAGATATCATTTTTATTATGAATATTAGGGTCAGTATCGATTTATGATTACATATTATGGCGTAAAGCCAATGTAACGTCACGACTTAGCAATAAGTTGGAAGTTCCAGTTGGAACACCAGATCATGGTGAGCGATCAAACTCTAAAGAGGAGACTTCACGAATTCAACCTTCATATGCTCGTAGACCAGTTTTGATGCCAGTGCTAAGAAAGAATACAATTCACGATGTCATAGCATATGAATTTTCACGCTGGATTTTGCGGCAACAGTTCAATTATTGGGGATTCATTATTTTAACAGACTCCGAAAATTCAGACAAAAATAAATATTCATTTATTAGACATACTATTAATAAGCTTAATGGTATGCCGCAGTGCAATTGCGGATGTGTAATTAATGACACGTAGAAATTAACAGTCAATTTATTTTAAACGTAATCGATTTTGTTTAAGGTAAATTGATTGACTGCTGTTTTTATAGGTATCTATTACACCAGTGACGCAATTTCGTACAGCCACCGAGTTATGGCTTCATTTGCTATACTAATTTACTTTTCTATTATAGTTATAACATAAACCAAAAAAAATATTTCACGATTCCCATACTAAGTTGGTTCACTCAGGTTCACTCACACGAATTGAGATTTCATGTCCGGCGTCGACAATTTGGGTGATGGCAACCTTATTTACGAAATACTTAGTAAGAGAAGAAAAATTAAGTAATGAAGTATGTAATTTTATGCAATCAAAAAAAATAACTATATATCGGGTTCAGAACGTGAGTCGAAGACTCGATTATTTTAAATAAATAACCAAATACACGAATAACACAAGTGCTTGATTAGATGTTGTTTTCCTATGTTTAACAATAGCCAGAACACGAACTTGTGAATTTTAGCTTCCTTGTTGAATGCGCTTGTTAAGAGCAAAGTTAATTATATTGCACGAAAACACAACCATTTTCTAGTTTATTTTTTACCGACTTCAAAAAGGAGACGGTACTCAATTCGATTGTAGTTTTTTTATGTGTGAAAAAGGTATGTAAGGATCGTGACACTTGGCGATCTGTTCTCTCTGGCTACCCCGTCAGGGATTGTGCGTGAAGATAAGTACCTCATAACTTTTTACTGGGTGAACTGATTTCGACGATTCTTTTTTTATTTGTAAGCTGGTGCTTCGCGTGTGGTCCCATATATTTTTGATCAAGGTTTGACCAATAGTTTTTGAGTTATTCTTAATAATTTATATTGAAGCCAGTTGTACAAAATTTTTTATTTTAAATTATTGAATTGTAGATCTGTTTTTAAGTATTATATTTTCAATTTTCCAGTTTATGTTATAAAATATAGCCTAGGTCACTTCGGTATTGATCTCCATGTGTTTATGAAATTTCATTACAATTCATTCATTCACATAGGATAAGAACAAAAGCGTTTGCTTAAAATCTTAACTCTGTCGACATTTTATTTGTTTTCGTTTTGAGAAATGTTTCAAATGTTCATAGAATAGAATAGAATAGAATAATTTTTTATTCAATATTGATTATTACATAATTCTTATTGAAAGTCATTTTTTATTTACCACTGGTTCGGAAAATACCTCAGCCCTGGGAAGAACCAGCAAGAAACCCAGCGGGACTTTTTTTTAAACATAATTTAACTAACAATTATTTTGTTTATACAATTTTTAAATGATATTTTCATAGAACCAGCATGGTGGCGATCACCCTATTCCCAGGGTTTATTTTCATTCATGTATTCCTTGATATTATAATAACCCTTCTTGTACAGTTTTTCTTTAATAAAACTTTTAAACTTGTTTATTGACAAACTTTGAATATGTTCTGGGATTTTGTTGTAAAAGCGTATACATTGCCCCATAAATGAATTACTGATTCTGTGGAGTCTAGTAACTGGCATTACAAGCTTATGTTTGTTCCTAGTATTTAAAGTATGCACATCCTTATTCTTATTAAAGCTATTTATGTTTTTATGCACATACATTACATTCTCATAAATATATTGCGATGCAAAAGTTAATATGTTTATTTCTTTAAATTTTTCTCTGAGGGACTCTTTACAATTTAGGTTATAAATCGCCCGTACGGCTCTCTTTTGCAAAACAAATATAGCTTCAATATCAGTCGCATTACCCCATAGCAAAATTCCATAAGACATTACGCTATGAAAATAACTAAAATACACTAATCTATTTGTCTCAACATCTGTGAGACTTCTAATCTTTCTTACAGCATATGCTGCAGAACTATGTCTGCTTGCTAATTTAGATATATGGGGGCCCCAATCAAGTTTCGCGTCAATAGTAATACCAAGAAAAGCAGTGGTATCCACAAGACTCAACTCCTCTCCATTTAACAGCACATTGGTATTCGAATGTCAATGAATTCATCAGGTATTGTAAATTTAATACACTTTGTCTTATTGCCGTTTAAGAGCATATTGTTGGCGTTAAACCAATGTACCAATTTCGATATAGCATATTGAATCGACATAAATGCGGAAAATATTGTTATAAAATGTGTATTTCAAGTTTTGTTTGTACACTTGACTGTCCCGTACAGTCCGATTATCACCCTAACTAAACCCCACTGAATTCGTTTATAGCAGTAGTAAGTGCTGAATTAACTCGTGTTCGGCGTTGAAGAAAAAATTATAGAGTGGAAAAAAAACAATATGGCAGCGCAGTAGACTCTCCTCTACCATTTTATATAGAATACGGGTGACAAATGAGCAAACAGTCTACCTGATGGTAAGTGGATTCAGAAGCCCTTAGATATCTATAACTATCACAGATAATGCAGAAGCGTTGTCACGCCTGAGGGTTGCCTATTAGATACATCGACGTTTCTGTGGCGCAATGGCTTAGCAATGAGTTGCGGCGCTAAGGGCCTGGGGTTCGATTCCCTCATGGAAAAAGGTATTTGTATCGCCTATAAGTGATTGTTCCGGGTCTGGATGTTTATCATTATACAATAAAAATATGTATGTAAACTGTCGCCACGATACAGGACAAAATCCTAGTGAGAGTTTCATATTTTTTTAATAAACACTTCCTTTACATAGAAATAACAAAATAAAATATAACATCAGAATAGCGTGTTGCTAAAAAACTATACATATAAATTTATTCTTATAATTTAAGCATATGGAGTGTAGAGTACAAGGAGAACCATCTTATAAGGGGCGAAAGTTGAAAAAGTGTCCTACTATTTACTGAAAATAGAGGTTCCAAAACACCACAATAGCGCTGGCGTCTCAAAAACTAAGATATGAAGATAGCTGTTGTGAACGGAGTGAAGTCAGCTGAATTCAAATATTTAACAAATTTCATGATTATAGTAGTTAGTAAAATGCCAGTATACAAAATCTCAACTATTTACGTAGTACAAAACCAAGCGGATTGGTCGGTCCTTGTTTATTTCTCCATCTTATTCTAATTACTTTTGGCGCTTTTTTTTTAATTTATCCTATGCTACTGCAGCGCCACCCTTATTGGACACGTTTTTAGGGACACTTTTCATATATAGAGATGGTCCTCCTTCTACTCTACACTCCATATTTAACACGTTGAACGCCACGCGGCCCACCGGTGGGCCTATCATGACTTTCCATTGGGGCCAAGTCAAAATCACATAATCCGTAATTTGTCACAACTTTAGATTTTTATACCAAAGTTTGGTAAATGCAATAATACGCGTAGAAAATAAAAATAGGCAAAATCTATAGACTAGTTTAAGAGATATAGCAAGAGGCTCACCGGTGGGCCACGTGGCCTTCTAGGAAGGTTTACGGAATTTCGGTTGGCGGGGGCCGCGGGGTCACGCGGCGGCCCACCGCGCATATCTCATCTCGCAGTCGCCCACGCCCGCGGCTACGACTTAGAAGCGTGCGTTGTGTCGGCTAGTGTGGTCTACGTTTCCCTCCCAAAATGGATAATTTTGAAGATTTTGAACTATCGCAAGAGGACTTAACACAATTAGAAAATATTGAGATAAATCTTCTGAACCAAAGCTTTCAAATAGACGATTCAGACGACAGCGTAAATCAACCGACAAAGAAAAGATGCCGCCGAATATTTTTGTCAGAGAGTGATAACAGCGACAATGAAATATCACAGCTTATAACCAATACCATTGGTAAGTTTTTTTTTTCATGAAAATATATTATTTTAATTTTATTTAAACGCCTACGTCTTTGATGTGATTCATGACTATCCACAAATCTTATCTTGTTTGCACTAAATTATCACAAAAAATTATTTTAATAAATGTTAGCTTTTTACTTTATTTCATACTTGAACTATACACACTATGCTATGTAAATAATACTTTTATTGTTCAGGTAAAACAACACCACCGGATTCTTGGTCATTGCCTAGAGGTAACCAACGCAAAATAATCCCTTTTACTGAGCATCCTGGCCTTCCTACTAACCTTTGTATAAGCATGCATGACAAATCTCCAACTAACTTCTTCCATTTAATGGTTCCGGACAGTTTATTTCAAGAAATAGCTGATTTAACGAATGAGTTTGCTACTAACAAAATTGCTATATCAGAAGAGGCTTCCCGATGCGCTAGGATTCGTAAATGGGTGCCTACTAATTTAACGGAAATTAAAAATTTTTTTGGCTTAATTCTGTTCATGGGCCTCACAAAATTACCTAGGTTGGCGGAATATTGGTCAACGAATGATGTGATAGGTCATCCATTTCCACGTACAGTTATGCGAAGAAATCGTTTTGAACTGATACTACAGATGCTTCATTTTTCGAAACACGATGAACTTAACAAAGAAGATCGCCTCCATCGCATTCGCTTTCTTTTGGAAAGATTGAATGAACAATTTCAGAAAAACTACACTCCCGGCGAAGACTTGTGTATAGACGAGAGTATGATCCCGTTTCGTGGCAGGATTGTTTTTCGACAATACAATAAGCAGAAACGCCACAAGTATGGCATCAAAGAGTTCAAGCTATGTTGTATTCCTGGATATACTTACAAAGTAATTGTATACGCCGGAAAAAACAACGAAATCACAAATACCACTCCGTACAATGTTGTCATGAGTTTGTTGGGTGACCTTTTGAATAAAGGGCACACTCTTTATACCGACAACTGGTACACGAGCTTAGAACTTGCAAGAGCATTGCTTGACAATGAAACCCATTTAGTAGGAACCATCCGCAAGAACAGAAAGCGCCTACCAAAGAAAGTCATTGCCACCAAACTGAAGAAAGGGGAATACATTGCCAGAGAAAGTAGGGATGGTATAACCGTTATGAAATGGAAAGACAAAAGAGAGGTGCTACTCTTGTCAACCAAACACACCGACCAATTCAAAAAAATAAAAAAACGTCATGGAAATGTATTAAAACCACAAATCGTAATCGACTACAACAAAGCTAAGGGAGCTGTCGACTTGTCCGATCAGATGACTGCATACTCGACCCCGTTGCGAAAATCCGTGAAGTGGTACAAGAAACTGGCTATTGATTTATTGCTAAATACTGCAATGGTAAATGCTTTAACTCTATATAAATCAGTAACTAAAAAAAATATACAAATGACACATTTCCGAAGATTTATTATGATGGATTTTTGCAAAGTCCCACATGAGCCTGAGCCAACAACAGAAAGACCAAGAAGAACGAAACATACTCTGGAGAAGAAAGAGGGCTTGGCAAGATCCGTCAGAAGGACATGTCGCCAATGTTACGCAGACAACGTACCAATCATGGGTAGCAAAAAAGCTAAATCAAAAACGAAAAAGGTATCAACATATTGCCAAAAATGTCCAGACAAACCTTTTCTTTGCTTACCTTGTTTCAACAGAATCCATTCATAATGTTGTTTTTATAATAGTTGATTTTTATGTGATTTTAAAAAGAAGTGTCATTTTAAGTTATATTTAATGATAATTTATATATTTTAGTTTTTATCGTAGAAGAAGAGTCATTATTGTGTTCGGTTCATGAAGAATTTAATTATTTTAATTTGTTTTTTTTTTTTGTAAAAGAAGTGCCATGTTAAGTTCGATTAACTGATAATTTTATTTTTTTTAGTTATTTTTAATGTAATAAACATATAATTATTTTCTTATAGTTTTATTCGTGCTATTTATTCAACCAAAATAATAAGGCACGTCACTAAGATCGTATTTAGGACATTACCTTTGATACACCTACAAGTTTCTATGGGATTTGAAAACCATGTCGATTGAAGCAGCCCAGGGGCCACGCGGCTCACTTCCATATGTGTTTTCTTTAATAACTGCAATCTATGGCTTGTGAGACCCGTTCATATTGAACCTCTTGCGCGGCTCACCGGTGACTCCCGTGGCCTGAATGGAACAACTATATAAGGCTCACCGGTGACCCCCATGGCCCGAACGGAAAGTCTCGATTTTTTGCGTGGCGTTCAACGTGTTAAGCAGCAATATTACAATAAGACGGGGAAAAAGTTTCTTCTTATTTCATTTCTATAAAATTGACGAACAATCTCTTTGTTTGTACCGTTTGTATTTGGCTGGTTTTAATATCAATACGTATAGGAAATTAAGAAAAAGATAAATTAAAATTAAAAAACTTTATTTATTTACTTTAACTAAATTAATTATTGATTTTCTTTCCGCCAAAATGAGTAAATCTAACAAAGAAGTTCGATACATTCTGAAGTTTTATTATAACAGGTGGTAGAAATAAAACAATAATTTTACAACTGACTTCAATATAAATGAATAACTATAACTCACAAACTATTGGCCAGATCTTGATCGAATTCCACATAGAAAGCACCAGCATTCAAATAAAAAGGAATCATCGAAACCTGTTCACCTAGAAAAATTTTCGATACTTAAATTCGAAGAAAAATAAATTATAAATTAACTAATAGCAATAGACGTGGAGCAATTACGTATTCCACTGTAGCATTTCAGGATCAATTAATTGGTATACAGTTTAATTTAAAAAAAGAATGTTCTACGCTAAGTATCTTCTGGTGGTAATACACATAAAAAACATTACAGTGGAATTGAGTACCCCCACCTTTTTGAAGTCGGTAGAAAAAAGGAGAAGTACGACTCAAGCCGTGAAAAAAATTTGTGACGTTTATGGACCTAATGCAGTATCAGTAAGAATCTAGTTTCTGTGATGTTAATGCTGTTAGCCTCTTGCAGCTTCTTCGGACTCAGGGGTTGCGGTCTGAAAGACCGCGAGATATAAAAAAGGGGGGACATTATTTATTTTAGCGCTACGTTGCGGACGCGATCATTTGTTGGGTTGTGTTTGTAATTGTGTGGGCGATAATATTGTATTCAGTTCTGTGATTACATTAACATAACATGGATGAGTTATCTAACGGCCGACCAAATAGTAGGTGACGGGCCCCGGCTTCGACGGCTAAGACGTATTGTCCGATGTTCTGGGCAGTGAGAACCGCCCAGGGACGCGGGTGTATGGTTTGTACGCGGTGTGGAGGAGTTAGCGGCACACCCGTCTGCGGACTCGCTGCGTCCCATCCGTTATTGTCCTAATAGTGTTTGTGGCAATAGGTGATTGTGTAGGGTTTGTGTGCGACTGACCAGCGACATTTCGGTCGTCGGGATCTAGCGGAATAGGTGGTTCGATTAGAACGTTACGGAGCCTCCGGGGGATTTCCGTAATGTTCGGAGTCGGAGCATAAGTGGCTGTGTTTACCACTATCGGGTTAGGATTTGTCTCAGCCTTCTTAAAATAGCGCCGTAGTTACATTAAAAAAACTTTTCGATTTTGAAAATTAATACAATTTACATCAAATCATTTACATGCAAAATCCGTACAAAGATGATCATAGTTTACTATCTATATACTCCCGGCAATGCAACCCTAAGACGTATATGATCGTAACAAACCTTCCCGTAAACTACCACTGTCCTAAACTATACTGGGGGTCGCCCGCGTAAACCAAGAGTATGACGAATGAAACTGTATGGAGCTATGATTGTATGAATACTTTGGATGAGGCCTACAATAACTACCAACTAAATAATAAACAAGAGTAGTAAGTAAGTAAGAATGATCCTCCTTGCTTATTCGTCTCATAATCCGTCGCCTAAACGTCCTCCGTTTACCTTAATGGGAAGTACCCAAAATAAAAATGTTTCTCAAGATTTTATTTCACAGTTTTTAGGTTTTTAGTTGCGATTAATATCTATACCTTTGCCAAATTACAAATTAATAGCACCAAGGGTCTCTGAGTAAAACCTCGGACGGACGGACGGACAAGGCTAAACTACAAGGGTATTACGGAACCTTAAAAACGGCCGGAATCGATCAACAGAAAAGGAGTGGACCACACACATATTTGGCCACTCAGCAAAAATTGGGAAAGCTTGGTTTGGAAGTGTTAATGCATACACCATATACTGACCATGCATCCTCAGATTTTCACAATGTTAGGTCTAATAAATATATATATATAATACTAGCTGACCAGGCAGACGTTGTTCTGCCCTTTCCGAACGACCTTTTGCTTTCCCAAAAAAACTCCTGAAATTAGGAATAAAAAAATTGACGGTCACTTATCGGGATAAAAACTATCCTATCTCTCAAGTTGGACCAAACTGCACACAGTTTGCAA
This sequence comes from Parnassius glacialis, assembly GCA_033319125.1. Taxonomy (NCBI): domain Eukaryota; kingdom Metazoa; phylum Arthropoda; class Insecta; order Lepidoptera; family Papilionidae; genus Parnassius; species Parnassius glacialis. The sequence continues at coordinate 28,870,183 of JAVANC010000005.1, read as the reverse complement.
ATTTTTTTTTTGAAATCGGTTCTATCTGTTGAATACTTACAGCAACACGTGATGGTTATACTACTAAATTGTAGCTTAAATTAAACGTCTGTATTTTTAACATAGCGCCATCTATTAAATATTTACTCAATCCAGTCAACAGATATCGTCATCTGACAGAATCGTTTGGAGCTAACAGATAATTGTGACTGTCAAATAATAGACAAATAATTTTCAATAAAATAATATTGTATTGCAACTATAAATTGAGATGTAAGCTATCCTATCTTTTAAGTTGGACCAAACTGCACATTGACCAAAAATTTCATTGAAATCAGTTCAGTAGTTTAGGAGTCCATCGCGGACAAACAACGTGACACGTACTTTTTATATATAAAGAAGATTTTATATAAATATCAGGCCTAATATAAGAAGTCAGGCCTAATATAAGAAGTCAGGCCTAATACTTGTGACTACTAGATAAGTTCTGATATATCGCTGAATTCAATAATTTTTATTCGTAGATTTGCTTTTTATTTTATTTTACTCATATAGACACTTGTTTGCGTTGCCGCGTTGTCTCGTACATGTTCTCCGTGTGTTGACGCTTAGTAAGTAAGTAAGTAAATTAGTAAACAAGGAAGCTATGAGTCCTTGCAAAAGTGCGACGGTATAATTATAGCATATTATAGCTCCATACTATAACCTGGAGTTTAAAAATAACACCCAACAAATAATTTCATACATTTTCATGAATAATAAATCATATTTAGATCGTATTTACATAAAATGCCCAATATTCAAAAATTATCTAAAAATAAGTGCAGACAACATTAAGTAAATCGTATTTACTCATATATTTTTACTCTATTGGAAAGACGATTAAAATTATAAATAAGTACAAACTTTTAATAAGTGTTACGTTAAATTCTTCTTATTAATTAGTTCACTTTGAAACAGCAACGCTTACGTAGACATCATAATCTCGCGCACCGCAGTTTCAGCTCTCGCGAATATATTTTGTGATTATTAAATCTTACCATTTACTTAATTTTCATAATAACTTACGAAGTCTGTTTCTGTTGTGATGCTAAAGTTTTGCCAATTTGAAGTGAAATTCGTTAGTGTGACATCTTCTCTTTGCCTCTTATAAACTTTATACAGTTACATAAATACTACAACAATAATTTCAATTAGTTCTATAATCTTCTTAATGGCTGGAATTACTCAAGCCCGTGAAAGTTCTTTTCAAAGTTTAAAGGGTTTTTCTAGATTATTACCCTTGTTTAATCGACGACGTAAATTTTTTGACTAAAATTGTATTTTATTAATTGAAGTAGGGTGTAGCTTATACACAAGAATACGTGAGTGTCGTGGAAAACTCGGTTGGAACGAAGTTCCTTTCGTAGTATATTATTATTGATAAACGTATTATAAAAAATACATCACTGTCACGTTCCATGAATGTCGTAAGCCTCCGATCGTGAGCAGTATAATCATCGCCAATTCGCCAGCCAAATGTGGTGATTTACAGCTAATCCTTCTTTCTATAGGAGATACCCTAGTCCAGACGTAGACTTCATAAGGGCTGGAGGGTGCATCTCTAAGTGGGCCACTAGCTAAATTATTTAATTAGCTTAATTGCGGGAATCGAACCACAAACTTTATAAGAATCTGCAGCTCGAGAAAAATACCAGATACGGTATGCGGGTTTGACCAAGAAAACCTTGTCCTTACGGTGGGTGTAGCCCACGAGGCGCCTACGCGGTGGGGGCTTTAAATTACTTCCTACGATAGCTCAGGCCCCAAAGTAGAGGCTGGTTCGAGATAAGGTGGATAGATATGAAGGACCAGCGGGTAATTGCATGTTCATAAAACCAAATGAGTTCACCTGCGTTCTTCGGATGCGAGGCGGCGCGGCTAACTACTTACGTCAACAGCTGCGACGCGGTTATCTTCAGGTTTGCTGGTTTTATTGCGGGCGGTAAGGTCATGAATCTTTACTATGCGGTGCGGTGCGTGACCAAAATTACACGACACGAATTACTACGTCGAAAAATGGAATGCGACTAGTGCGTGCGCGCGCGTCTACCACTGTGACGCGACTGCATCGAAAGGGTTTGTTCACAAGGTCATGAACTGCAATTTCCAAGGTGAAACAGAATGGTAGGAAGCGACTCCTGGCGCATCCAAGGGCAGATGAAGCAGAAGATAATTTACCCGCGTGTATTAACAGGTTGAAGAAATGAATTTCACATGGTGATTTACATTTGAATTGATCTTTAAATATTATTCTTACTCGTATTTTTTTTTCAAAACAATGCTTTTTATGTTTACTTAAAAATGCGGCAATGCGGGCCGAGAGTGCTTTATCAAAGTAAATATTTATCTATTGTGTGTATGCCCCTGATGGTACAGATTTTCAAATTTTATAATTTTAGTGGCTTTTGCTCGGAACTTCATCTTTTTTACTTAGTATTGTGTTTACCGCATATTTTAACCTAAAATTGTAATACATTGATATTGAATATCAATACACTTTTCTATAATATCGCTTGAAATTAATATATATTTATATTGTATAGGATTTATTTTGATTAAATTAACCGCTTATAATTTCCAAATAGAAATGAGTAAATTTATGTTAAATTTACTTATACACACTTACACAGCAAAACTTATTTTTTAATAAATTAATAATTTGCACTACATGGCTACGAAAAAAAAGATCATTTATATTTCATACGTTTCTTAGCTTTTAGGTTGTATATATTTAACGTGCTTAATGTTACGGAATAGAAAAGACAAACATTTGTCAACGCGATATATTCACAGGTGTGCTATGTCTAAAAAGTTACTAAGTAAAATCATTTTTGCGGGTATAAAATTACCATAATATTGAAACATTTTACCACGAGGAATCGAAAAAAGAAATAAACAGAAAGTACATAAGATTAAAATATTATATTCTTGACTTTCCTTAAATGTTGTTTCGAAGTAATAATCTTTTATGTAATACAGTTAATTCATAAAGTTCATTGTATTACAGAATTACAGTTTCGTTAAACCTCCTAATATTTTATAATTACAATAAAATACTTATAAAGGCCAAAATTATTTCCTTCCTCGACGTGTTATAGACTTTTTTAAAGGCTGTTATGTGAATGTATTTAAAAAATCTCACTTTTAAGTCAATTTCCGCATAAAGTGCTCGTGCAAGACTTTTTAATCGATAATAAATGAAAAAGTCATGAGTTGAAAGTATTCCAAACGTTGATGACTGAGACAAAATATTTTAATTGATTTAAGCTAAAATCCTCTTAATACTATCTGTTTTCAAATATATTATTCACGTTATTATTTATTTTGAATGCCCAGTTTTTGACCTCTTTTTTTAATATATGACGGTGTGTATGTATGTGTATGTATATGAAGTGCCGGATAGATCGTGTGTGCGAGAGTTTGCGTCCCTCTAGCGGAGCGTTTATCAATAGTGGCGGGGTAGAATTGAGGGTATATCAAGAATCCACCACTCGTTAGTGCAGTACAAAGTTCATTGTAGGTGCTGAGCGCGGGAGATTCCACTTACGTCATTCTACGAGTGAAGTCATTCTACAAGTGCTAAGATATTGTCGTGGTTCTGTCTATTGTGGTGGTTCTTCTGGTGAAGGTAAGTAGGATGGTGTTGCTGTTGCTGTTGCTGTTACATTGAGATAGGTGGTGTTGCTGTTAGTTTGCATATTTTGGTGGTTGTGGTGGTGACTTGTTACGGTGTGTTCAAACTGTTGTTCTATACTGAATGTATACTGCGTTACGCTGTTTTATTACTGACTAGCTTCTGCCCGCGACTTCGTACGCGGATCCTGTTGTTTATGCCAGCGACAACGGGGTCGTCAAAATCGAAGATCTGAAACGTCTGATGTTGAATTCTAAGAGCCCGGGGACGGGAAAACAACGTGATTCGTGAGACGATTCGAGACGTTCTAGATCTTTCATTTTTGTAAGTCAACAGAAAATGCCCATCAGACTAAACAACTTTTGCTAAGACGTCATTCCTATATATGTTATAGTGTTGCTGGGCTTTGGATGGAGTATAACTCTTTGTGTGTTATTAAGTTAATATATTGGTAATATTGTTTAGATCACGTTCATATGAGGCTAAGTACTTATAGAACAAAAATACTTCAGCGCAAAGCTTCCGGGTAAACTATGTTGAAAGTTGACTAGTCCGGCACGTGAACATAAAGATTTCTAGAACTGCTAACCCCAGAAAGAGTGACGTACAACTGACCATGCGAGAAACAACTGACACCGAGATCTACTCCAGCAACACGAAAAGTCTGCCCTTGAGCCTTATTAATTGTCATTGCATAACACAATGATACTTGGAATTGCGTTCTTTTAAATTGGAATGGAAAATTATGTGGTATTATGGGAATTCTGGGAATAAAGACGGTTTCTCCTGCACCACAACCTGTTAAAATTTGAGCCTCGATTATATTTTGTTGCAACTGGGTTACTTTTAGGCAAGTTCCATTGCAAAGTTGTGGTGATCTTAAATTTAGGAGCAGAATAATCGGAATGCCAATTTTTAAACAAATTTCGTGAGAAGGAAGTCCGGGCATATTTAAAGAATTTAAAAATTATATGGGGTAATTAGTGGCTTCTTGTTCATCGACCATTCTATTTATTGAACTATAAAGTTTGCTTTCCTCCTGTATATTCGACAGTATTTTGTTATTTATCTCAGAAGCCTGGTTATTGCGAGGAGTTAAAATGGATCTTTCGCATAGCCAAAAATTGTCCCTATTTAATATAATTGTTACGTCACCGTAAACCGACGATATAAGATGTGGTTGGGATTGCAATATACAACATAACTCAGGCGTCAGAATAAGTTTTCCTTGGTGTAGTTGTGGATAGGTACCTTCCCCAATCTTTAATAATTTATCAGAAAATTGACGATCATCCGGGTTATCTCCAGTTCTCACTCGCATGTTTATAGTCAAATGTACAGATTGTATATCACGCCACAAATAAGAGCTTTTTAGGCAAGCCCTAACTTCATCAGCTCGGGTTCCCCGTGGTATTACTGGTAACGTTTGTCGGAAATCACCACAAAATATAACCGTGATACCGCCCATTGGTCGATCATTTTGTCTTATATCACTTAAAGTTCTGTCTACCGCTTCTTCTCCTTTTCGTTGGGCCATCGTACATTCATCCCATATGATTAAATTACACTCAAGTAATACCTTTGCTTTGTCGCTATTTCTTGAGTCGCTATTTCTTGAAATACTACAGGCTGGACTTTCCGTGCGATCTAAATCAATTGGTATTTTAAACATAGTGTGACAAACAGTTTTACCTCCTGGTAACAATGTTGCAGCTATACCTGATGACGCGACGGCAAGAGCAATTTTACGCTGATTTCGAACATAAGCTAATATTAATTTAGTCAAAAAGGTTTTCCCAGTTCCTCCAGGTGCATCTAAAAACCATATTGTTCCCAAACTATTCTGAACACACTCGCACACGCGATTATAGACTGAATGTTGTTCTGCAGTCATCATTGGGACACCGTTTTCTAATGTTGCCAGCAGTTCCATTGAGTTGTAACCAATCTCTGCAGAATATTCCCTATTGGTAACCTCTCCGAATGAGGTTGGTGTTGACAAACCATATACACAGAGTGATTTACCGCCTACTGCTGTTAAGTCTTCCTGAAGAGCTAATAAGCACAGATTTATGGCAAGATCACGGAAATTATCATTAGTTGCGCCTTCATCATTGTGAGATATATTCTGAAGAAATTCTTCTGCGAATTTTTCTTTATATTTTTCCCATAATTGCACAGCATCTGACAAATTACAAAATGTGAGTAATGTTACAAATAAATGGCGTAACCGTAATGGATTATCACTAACACAGGATTCTGCTAAAGCGTCATCCCAATGCTGATCATTTTCAAGCAAACGACGCGCTTGGCAAGCTGCATGATAAGTTGGATAAATAATACCGTCTACTTTTCTCAAACCTATAAATGATGTTGGTCCTCGCACTGTATGTAATAATAATCGCAAATAGAAACACTCAGCGTTGTTAGGATGAATGATATACACTCTACCAAGAACATGTTCTTTGAAAATACCTGACTCGCCATCTACAGGCTTGCCACGGCGTCTACCGTATTTCGCGTAAATGCGTATTGCGTACTTTACATGCGTAAATGTACGCACTGAAAGTACCGCCGCCTCACAGCCACCTCTAGCTATTGCCAAAGCCTAGTTGAGTAGGCTGAAATTTGGTCTTAAGGTTAGAGATTATATGCCTGCAAGCTAATTTTGAAGTTAAGCCTCGCAATGTGAAACCAACTGCAATAGAACGGATACCGTTATCCTTTTTTGAAGGAACTTAATCTTGCCACATAAAATTTTAACGTTAGATTAACATTTCCAGAAAGCATAAAGTTACATAATTTTGTAATTTCATTAAGAAGCACTCCACCGGCATCACCGGCAGAAGCGCTTACAAGATCTTTAAGATGTTGAGGCGTAATTCCGTCAATGCCGCTAGCAGAGCCATTTGAAAATTACATAATTGCTTCTGAAATGTCTTTTTCAGAAATTTGTAAAGGTTGCATAGAAGTCTAAAAAGGCAGTGGTAAACTTTAAGATAGATTGACCGAAGTATGCTTCTAACGAAGGCCTTCACGAGTTTCGACATTACTTGGAGCCAGGATGTCGTCTGAGAATATAATACGGGAGAGGCATTTTGTAAGTCGTCATCCATTACTTCCGACCCAATTATTTTTTTTAAATCAAATTTAGGACGAGTTCGAGATAAATTAATATTAATTAGGTAATCTAAATGTTGAAAAGATATATCTTTTAGTTGAGACGTAATTGATTTATTTATTGTTTTATCGAAATGAAAATGGGAATACGAGAAAGTAAATAATTTATGCCAACTCTTTTCATTATTAGTTAAACAATTTTGAATAGTGCATGACAATGCTTTAAGCAAGCTGCATCGTCGCACCTTTTTTTTATCCTCGGAATTCTTTCAACCACTGGTAGATCACGATGATAATTTTTAATTTGCTCCGAAAAAAAAGGGAGAAATTTGTGTAATTAGTTGAATTACTAATAGAGTTATGAACTTCTACGATAGGCTGTGAAGACGAAATACTTTTACTATGGCATTCTTTTAATATGTATATTTAAGCTCCTTTTACTTTTAAACAACCTACCGTCGGTGCAATTTTGACACTGTAGGAAATCCGGCTGTGAATGTAGCGGAGCGGAGATCAGATCTCTACTAGATCAGTCTTTATTTTACATAGCTTCATATTGAAAGTGCTGTATTCCGCAGCTTTCCCTGAAACACAATTATTTTCGGCCTAAATAAAAGCATTTTGTTCTATAAATGAAATATTACCACATTAATTCCCTGGATTTATTCCATATTGATAAAAATGTATGTAATCGTTATGCTTTGACAGCTGAAAACAACGCAGCAGAAATACTTTCCATTATAAAAGAGTATTATGTCTAAAATAAAAAAAAAATATTATTATTATAACTGTCTTATATATTTACTGATCTTTTTGATGAAATTTTTAAGCCAGAAATGGCCTAAATAAGAAATAAAATAAGTTAAATATATGTAACTTTTGACAATTGAAAAATTTTGACGTATATTCTACTCCTATATATTCGAAATATCGGGGGGCACGGCAGTGCCCCCGCCAAGTCCAGCGCGAAGCAAACACTGCCGTACCATCCTTTACTGGAACCATTTCGCCGCATTTTCAGGCCCCTATTTGAGAGTCTCCGGATAAGACCAGAACGCAAAAATTTTCGTCATCCAGTAAGCTATAATCACATACTTAAAATCCAAAATTTCAAGTCTGTAGGTCATTTAGTTCCGAAGTTAAGCGAAAGCAAAATTTCGCATTTATGACACTCACTCACTAACTCATGATCATCAGAATAGAACTAGTACTTCCCATAAACTCAGAGAGCTGAAATTTGGTGCAGAGTTAGTACAACTTTATCAAGCTTACAATTGACTGGTTATTCAATTAACGTTTTCCAAGTGGCAACTTTCCATCGTCAATGGATGCGGTTCTGACGACAGATGGTGCAATGGTGTCATGTAGCACCTGGTTTTATACCCTTGTGTACCTTTCAACGGCCAAGGCTACGGTGGTGCGCGATCTAGGCGTATATTTTGACTCCCGCATGACAATGAACGAACATATTGATGCTATCTGCAGTAAAGCTTTTCGTAATTTGGGATTTGTAACTAGAATTTGTCTTCCTTTCTCTAATTTGCAGAGCCTAAAAGTAGTATATTTCACATATGTTAGATCTATATTAGAGTATGCCTGTCAGATATGGTCACCATTTTATGCTAAACATGTTCATACTATCGAAAAGATTCAAAGTAAGTTCATTTCCCATTTAAATTATAAATTTAGACGTTCTGGCTCTTCATATCGAGATGATTGCAGATTTTACGGCCTGTTAATGCTTGAAGAAAGACGTACTCTGCTGGATATGGGACTTTTATTCGATATATTACACGGAGAAATTGACTGCCCTGATTTATTGGCCTACATCAAATTTAACGTCCCAATGAAACGTACCAGACATACCAAAAACTCTTTGTTTTACATTCCCTTTCACTCGACCAATTATGGGAAAAAACGGTGTTCTAACGCGTTTGGTAGCAACTTACGACAGAAAATTTAGCTCAATTGATCCTTTTAATAGTACTAAGAGTGGGTTCAAAAATAAAATTAACATGTTTCTATTCACTCCAGCTGAAAGTAATCAGTAAATTGTAATTAAATAGTACCTAAATTATTATTTGTTCCCTCGTTTAATACTGTTATTCTTTCATCATTAAAATGATTGTATACATGTATGTTGTATGTGTATGTATGTGTATGTATATATGTATATGTGTATGTGTATATATATGTGTGTGTATATGTGTATGTGTATATGTATATGTGTATGTGTATGTATAATATGTATTTAGGTATGTATGTGTGTGTATATGTATATATATATTTATTCATATGTGTGTTTGTAAGTTTAATTATGTACGTCTTTTGTACGTGTATATATGTGTATGAGTATATGTATGTACATCATGAAAGTAATATTAATATTTCAATTAATTTGTTAATGCTTAGAATTAGTGCTTACCGAATTTGTTTTGTAGATTTACAGTGTTATGTTTGGTTATGTACTTTGTGGATAACTATTATTGGCTTTTTCGTGTTTAATAATTTAAGTAAAATGTTTAAGTATTAATAAGCTGTTGTTATCCTGAATAAAATAAAATAAAATAAAATAAAATTAACTATAATAATAAAGAAATCGCAGTAAGGAACCTTAGACTTGGCACGACTTTGTCTAAATTTCATTACTTTTTAGAGATAAACAAGCAGTTCCATCGAGACTTGGCTAGTTTTTTACAGAATGCTTTTGGTGGGATTAGTTTTAATTAATGTATTCAGAAATAAGTTAGTTTTATAAGTTCAATTCATCATTAATTTATCATCATTATTCACAATATAACCTAGATAACAACAAATATTTTAATTTAATCATTAATCATTTACTTCAATGTTATTGCCATCTCTTTGGTACAATATAAATTGTCGTCAAATAATTAATTACTCATCCATCATTTGTACCTACAATAATATTTTATTACAAACTAGCTGTGCCCCGCGGTTTCACCCGCGTCATCACGTGTCAAAGATGCGCGACATGACCTAGTTCAAGCATTTTATAATTGCAATTAAATATTTTATTTGATAGCAATGTATGGAAAAATTGGCATAATTAATGGAGTACTTTTATCTGTCGGCATATTATGTATGTTGTAGAGCGAAGTTAAGTTCCCCCCCCCCCCGGTTGAATCCCCCCCCCCACGTCCCAGAAAGTGTCCCAAAGCGCTGTTTTTTCCAGTTTTAAAGAAATCCGTAGGTAGAAACACGATACACGATTATTAATCAATAAAATTTTCAAAATACCATAGAAACGTGAAATAAAAGAGTTCAGAAATAAAGATGTAACTAATCATTGTCATAAAAGTACTCAATTAATTTTTAATTTATTTAAACTATAATGATTAAACTAGTCTCGCTCATAGAAGCTTTCAATACTGGCTTCTCGCAGTTCTCACCAGGCGGCTAGGGTTTATGCGTCGTTCGCGCGCCCAGCCAAGTATTGAATTATTTTAATTTTTCATTATCTTTTAAACTATGCGTCCAAATTACATTGTATAAAGAACAAAGTTTATCTTCACAAAGAAAGTGGTAGAGCCACGCGGCAGTTTTTGCTGTCGCACGGATGGGCCGGCTCGAACCGGGGTGGTACCACGACCTCACAGAAAACCAGCGTGAAGTAGAGGTTTACCTCTGCGTTTTGCTTGGTGAGTGCAGGTGGCCGGAGGCCTTTTTTACTGGAAATGAGGCATTCCATCTTAGTCCTCTCGGGTGACAACGCATCTGCATTTTGATTCGCAAACGAGGATAGATGTAGATGTCTATGGGCCGCAGCAACCACTTACCATCAGGTGGACTGTGTGCTCGTTTGTCACCCTTATCCTATAAAAAAAAAAAAAGAATAAATCACTTTTTAATTTTCAATATTTTTTTTGTCACAAAATACCTAGTTATGGCTTATATATAAGAAAAAGACATATGCTATCGCGGACTTTATTTAGACGGAGTAAAGGTCTATATTTTTCTAGAAAATTGTATTTACGTATCCCTAACGATTGTTATCGTTAGGGATACGTAAGCGAATAAATCATTTAGGGAGTGCCTTTTCTTCTGACTTGCTTAACAACTATCCATATTTAAGGCTAGCTGAGTAATATAGCTTAATGCTAGCCTATACTATTCCACATGAATCTAGCTATAATATACAAAAAGAATTTTTCAAATCGGACTAGTAGTTCCAGAGATTAGCGCGTTGAAACAAACAAAAAACAAACAAACTCTTCCGCTTTATTACATTAGTATAGATTGTGGCTGCGACTTTATTCTGTAATGTTTAAAATTCACATAAATTTGGCACAAGTTTCCTTTCATTTATGAAAAGGGGTTTCAGGAGCTGGGAATAATAAGCAGCGCAGCCCTACAGTGTATTATTTCGTAAATGTTTAATGTTTATTAGATGTGCAGGGACCACAAAAAAGTTGGCTTGGAAGTATAACCGCTCAGATAAATGAATAGTTGATCCGTATTGCTCACAATATTAATTAATTATTTAATTATTTATATATTATTAAAAGTACACATTTTTGTCTATTATACTTAAAACCAATAAACTTTTCTAATAAAACCAATAAAATAAATAAGTCTCTTTATTGTTCACAAAATGCTCAATTTAAATCCGCAATTGCTCACACTATAAATAATTATTTAGTAAGTTATTAATAATTAAAATTTCAATATTGTTTTTGTTCATTATACGTAATTAATATAATCAGGCGTTACTTTGCGGAAGTCTATTATATTAAAGTTGGTAAAAATTACTTCGCGTACATCCGCTCGATAAAATAAAATGATGTGTCTTACCTAGATTGAGCAGCACCTCCCGCCCTCCCTCAATTGCGTGCACTATCACCGCCACCACTAATTCCGGCACCATTACCCCTAACACCACTACACTAGGAAAAAACACCACTGACGACAATACGACACGTGTTTCGCCTCTACACGAGGCATCTTCAGGTAATCTAAACTCTGCGGTGGCTGACCGCTAATAAAAAAGTAATATGTACAAAATTATTTTGCCTAAGTGACTCAGATTAATTAATAAGTGCTCTTAGTTGCTTACAAAATGCTCAATTCAAATCCGCATTTGCTCGCATTACTAATTAATTATTTAATCAGTTATTGATAGTTAAAAGAACAAAATTGTTTCCCTTTATTTGTTTTTAAAAAAGTTCATTGGTTTTAAGTATAATAGGCAAAAACTATTTTGTATATTTAATTATTTATAACTGATTAAACAATTAATTAATAGTGTGAGCAATTGTGGATTTGCATTGAGCATTTTGTAAGCAATTAAAAGCACTTATTAATTTTAAGAAAAGTTTATTGGTTTTAAGTATAAAAGGCCAAGCTTATTTTGTACTTTTAATAATTAATAACTGAATAAATAATGAGTTAATAGTGTGTGCAATTGCGAATTTGAATTGATCATTTCGTGAGCAATTAAGAGCACTTATTCATAAATCTGAGCGGATTAGGCAAAAACAATTTTGTACTTTTAATTATTAATAACTAATTAAACAGTTAATTAATAGTGTGAGTAATTGCGGATTTAAATAGAGCGTTTTGTAAGCAATTTTGAATACTTATTAGCTTTAAGAAATTTCATTGGTTTACGTATAATAGGCAAAATCAATTGTGGACATTTAATTATTAATAAATAATTAAATAATTAATTAATAGTGTGAGCAATTGTGGATTTGAATTGAGCATTTTGTGAGCAATTAAGAACACTTATTCATAAATATCAGCGGTTTAGACAAAACAATTTGTACTTTAATTATTAATAACTAATTAAATAATTAATTAATAGTGTAAATAATTATGGATTTAAATTAAGTAGTTTGTGATCAATTTTGAGCACTTATCCGTTTTAATAAAAGTTCATTAATATTAAGTATAATAGGCAAAAACAATTTTGTGCTTTTAATTATTATTAGTTTAATTATTAATTAGGGTTCTCTCGCGGCTCGCCTTCGGTTTGCTTGCGTACTTCCATCCATCCATACTTTACAGCCTATAAAGATCCACTGCTGAACATATGTCTCCCTTATAGGGCCTTATTTTACTTGGAGAAATGCCTACGCATACCCGCCTCGCGGGGGCAAGGACGGGTTATGCCGGATTCGCACCGACTAAAAGCTCATGTTGTTCCACCTCCGCCACATATTGGCAGGATCACGTGAACACTTTCGCACACATCCGCAGCCCCATTAGCGCTGCCCGCTCGATGGCGGCCCCTCCTCGGAAGAGGATTAATCCTCCCCTATCTCATTCTCACGTGAGGCGCATCAGAACGGCTCACCCTCCTCCGTGGTCTCCAACTTCACCTACGCAACCGACGCTCCCGTATTCTATGCGCTAAGGCTGCGGGGCCAGGAAAAACGAGCACTAAGAAGCACTAGCCTTCCTGACCCCAGCAACGGATCCGGTCTATGGCTCCGCCGCCATTACCAAGATTCGGCTTCAGAGGGTAGGGAGAGTAGCGCCTCGCAATACTAACACTCCTCTCCTTCCGCAGACCCACTACCGCCGCATCAACGGTGCGGCCCCATCAGAGTAACGGAGAATAAAGCGAGTGGCGCATCGCCATACCAACACTCCTCTTACTTCGCGACTCCACCTCGGCTGCAGCGGTAGGGGGAGAGGGCACCTTTTTCGCTGCAGCCCATCAACACACATCCATAGTAGGCTTACCAATCCCACACGGAGTGGCCACTTCGGGCTGGCCCTACATCTCGGGCTGGCCATGTGGGTTCCTCTTAGTTCACTGCGGGTGAAGAAGCTGCGGCTACTAAGCCCACCCGCCACGACAAGGCGGAAACCCGTTCGGCGGGGTCTCCCATAGGACCTAGATGTTTTTCAATTTGAAATTTATATAACTACCTCGATACAGGAGAAAATCCTAGTATGGGTGTAACAAAGCTTACCAAATTGGTTCATGTAGTGAAGTGTGTCAGTTATAAACTTTTCAAAAATATATAGTAGACTTCCCAACAAGACTATTCCTCATGACCAATTCAAACCCTACTGTAGAACTATGTTCCGGACTTGAAACCTGTTCATCGTCCATATACGAACCGTTTGACTACAGCCATGACAAAACAAGTGATCCTATAGAGTAAACTAAATAAAATCATCATCGCTTGACTAATTAATGGACGTAATTGACATAAGTTTAGCATTTTTCTTGAATCCGAGTCCATCGTAAATGCCAAAATAAGTTGATGAAAATTTTTTTTTATTTTTTTTATAGAATAAGGGTGATAGAGGAGACAGTCCACCTGATGGTAAGTGGGTGATGTAACCCATAGACATCTCCATTTATCCTCAATTAAGGAACAAAATGCAGATGCATTGTTACCCCTGAGGACTGAGATAGAATGCCTCGTTTCCAGACACGGCAGCATTAATCTGGTATTTTACTCTGTCATATAATTATATATATATATATATATATATATATATATATATATATATATATATATATATACATACATAAATACATAAACACTCACGCCTGTCACCCAGAGGGGTAGGCAGAGACTATGGAATTCCATTTGGCACGATCCTGACACACCTCTCTCGCTTCCTCCACATCCATATACCTACGCATACACGCTCGTCGGTTAAAGGTACTCTTAATTTGGCCCATTTTCAATATTTCGCCAATTTGGTCGATAAACTTTCGCCTAGGGCGACCCTTTCCGACTCTGCCATTCACCTCTGCAACATAAATTTGCTTTGTCACTCTTTCCTCATTCATTCTTTCTACATGACCAAACCACCGAAGCATTCCTTTCTTAATCCTAGTCACAACATCATCTTGCAAGCCACATATTTCTCTTATCACACTATTTCTCACCCTGTCATTCAGATTCAGCCCTAGCATACTACGTAATGACCGCATTTCTACAGCATTTATTCTTCTCTCGTGCTTCTTCTGCCATACCCAACTTTCACTACCATACATTAAAGTAGGCACTAACACAGCATTGTGAATTGCCAAACGTGCCTTTTTGGACACATTCTGACTTTTCACAATAGAGTGTAGAGCCCCATTCAATCTATTTCCTACATTCACTCGTCGTTCTATATCCTTATCATATCTACCATCCCTGCTAAACACACATCCCAAATACACAAACTCATCTACTTGCTCTACCAACTCCCCTTCTATTCTTATTTCACACATCGTTTTACTTTCTTCTCTTTCAAAAACCATAACTTTCGTCTTACTTGCGTTCACTTTCATTCCCTTTTCTTTTAATGTCCTGTTCAGTAATGTAACCATCATTTGCAACTCGTCTGCCGACGAAGCAAGTATGACTTGATCATCGGCGTACAAAAGGCATTTGACGGTTAACTTACCCATTCTTAACCCGCATTCTTCTACTTTCAAATTTTCAAATATTTATATATATATATATATATATATATATATATATATATATATATATATATATATATATATATATATATATATATATATTATACCAGTTACGAACAAAAAATAAAACTCAGTGCTAAAATAGTATCCTCGTGACAGTTATGGTATTTGCATAATAGTAGCTGTATGCAAGCTTTTGTTATCCAAGGTCTAAACATAAAGGTGACAGTACAGAAAGAAATAGCAGAAACAGTGCGTTATTGTTTTGTAGTTATATTTTAGTACAATTTTAAACACACTGAAATGCAGTACACATCCAATCTATCAATTCCATCCACAACAGTGTCATAGTATATAACGGCTCTATACTTATTGTAGCAGATTAGCTACAGTACTGCTTGCTAAAACGCGTGATAAAAATGGAGTTGATATCAACGTTATTACACGCACTTATTATTGTTACCAAAACGCCGTTTATAATTATATAGCTAAATACTTTAAAAATTGCTATTAAAGAACACACCGTCGAAATGATAAACGGTTTATCATAGATAATATAGTAGTAACAAAATTATTACTTAGTGAACGAATTTGCCGGTAGTTAATATTGTTCCGTCGTGTACACAGAGATTGGTCAGAAATCAATATTTGCAATGCAATCATACTAGATACGCTACTCTGAATAAACATTTACATCCCAAATAAATGCACCGAATTCATTTCAATCACAGAGATAACCTATTTTTTATATTTCTTTACATTTTTAGTTTCAACATATAATACTAATTTAAAAGCAGTTTTAGATATATGTATTTGCTGCATAAATACAAATTTCAATTATTAGCCTTTTAAACGACTACGGCAGAGTAAAAAGCAGGATATTCATTTTAGCAGGCTATGTAAAGGTGTATGTATATCCATTTGTTCCCTCAGTTCTTTCAAACCACTCGCATTATTTTGACAAATGCGGTACTAATAGAAGTCACGTTCTCCTCCACAGTCCTCCTCCTATGTGAAGACACGTAAAATGAAAGATGTCGGCTTATTGCGCACCTAGAAGACAAACTTAAATGGTTATTAAAATATCGTGTTTTGTATCTTATTAGTTATAGTTTGGCCTAAAAATATATGTACAAAACCGGCAATTTTTTTAAATTAAAGTCCTTAATGCTGCTAAACGTTCTTCGTAAAATGGAACTTTTTATAGTAAAAAAACGGTCACATAGTAATATTATAAAAATAATATATTCTAAAGAAAAGCTATATAGTCGTGAAATATAAAAATGAAGGTGAAAGTTTATACAGGGACTGAAGTAATTTTGTTACCCTTCGACGAACCCTACTTTCGTGGCTAAGATTGTCGATAAAGGCAACCTTTTATATGCGTACTACGGACAAAATAGGCAATGTATTCGTATGTTTTTAAGGTAGCAAAATGATCTTGAAATGCGAGTAAAATATCACAAAGACTTTCACACATATACCCATTATCTGAGTAGAAGGAAAACATTTTTGCTGATATAGATTGTAATCAGCAAAAATGTTGAATAAACTATTGAAATACATATGTCAATATGTAAAATATGTAATTTTGTGTAGAACTATATCATTATAAACAAATGTGACAAACACCTAGTGACTTTTTGGCTTCATGT
This sequence comes from Parnassius glacialis, assembly GCA_033319125.1. NCBI lineage: Eukaryota > Metazoa > Arthropoda > Insecta > Lepidoptera > Papilionidae > Parnassius > Parnassius glacialis. Next base: position 28,853,349 of record JAVANC010000005.1, on the reverse strand, counting down.
CCACTTTTTGCAACGTAGTCACTGCAATTCCCTTTCTTTGTTTATTGTCCTACCATATAATATAATTCTAATATATATTTGCAATAGAATGGAAGATTATCAGCTCATCGATTTAAAAAGGCGATACGAATGTTTTCATAGTAATAAGCATGTTGAATATCGTTAAAAGTAAAATGCAGTTTTTGTATTTTTATCCCAGCGAGTCCAGGTATGATTAGGTATTCTACATATTCGTGTATTTGTTGCAATATAAATCATATATTTTATTAGAATTAGTACTTAAACTTCACAACTCCGTCTTAAGAAAAATGTATAGTAATACTGTTAAGAGTTATGATTTAAAAGGTAAATGTGTGAAACGTATCCATGAATATGAAAATATAATGTGTTATTCCCGCAAAAAGCCGAACTTCCTCATTTTCCAGTTCCTATACTAGTGTAATGTATTCTCAAAGACCCAATATCTTCGTTTCTTAACTAAAAAGTTATGATGCGAAGATATTTGGTTCGTAAAAGGAATTTCTTTTTCTTTTTGTTGTGGATATTTTCGTATATGAAAATCAGACTTAGTAAATCATTTTCAAACTCACTCTCAGAATTAAAAACATGATATAAATTTGTACTCATGCGTCCGCTAAAAAATGATAAGAGTTTCTGACGCCAGACATACGTTGTATATGTAGGTCAAGTCTGTACATAAACGTAGGAGCGTTGCATCGCAAATCGCAAAACTTGCGTACGTTGATTGTATTTCGTCGCGGGCGTTCCACCATAGACGCTATTACGCGCGTGAGGGCCCTGGCGGAGGAGACAGTGTCCCGGGGTGGGGTGGTGCTGGCGGTGTCTTTAGACATATCCAACGCCTTCAACACCCTACCCTGGAGTTGTATCCGGGAGGCGCTGAATTACCATCGCGTGCCTCCCTACTTCCGCCGCACAATAGGGGCTTACCTTGAGGAGAGATGCGTTACGTATCGGGGACGTGACGGCGCAGGTCGGCGCGTCATGTCGTGCGGTGTTCCACAGGGTTCGGTCTTGGGACCTCTTCTGTGGAACATCGGCTATGACTGGGTGCTGAGAGGTGAACTCCCGTCGGGCGCCGACTTGACGTGTTATGCGGACGACACGCTCGTCACTGCCCGGGGGAGCTCGCACAGGGAAGCAGCGTTGATTGCCACGGCTGTGGTGTCACGAGTGGTGAACCGCATCCGGCACCTGGGCCTGAAGGTGGCCCTAAACAAGTCAGAGGCCATGGTGTTCCATGGCCCTCGACGCGCCCCGCCGTCGGGATCACACATCGTGGTCAGCGGGGCCCGGATAGCTGTCGAGTCCACCATGAAGTATCTAGGATTGGTGCTCGACAGCCGATGGGAATTCGGACCCCACTTCCGGCGGCTGGCGCCCAAGCTGATGGGTGCAGCGGGCGCGCTATCAACGTTGCTTCCCAACTTGGGGGGCCCGAGCGCCGCCTGTAGGCGGTTGTACGTGGGAATCGTGCGGTCCATGGCCCTGTATGGGGCCCCTGTGTGGGCGATGGACATGACGGCCAGCACTATCGCCATTCTGCGCAAACCGCAGAGGGCGATGGCCGTCAGAGTCGTCCGCGGGTATCGCACGATTTCCTACGAGGCGGCTTGCGTCCTGGCCGGATCCCCGCCCTGGGACCTAGAGGCGAAAGTACTCGCGTCATTATATCGATGGCGCGAGGAAGAGCGGGCACGGGGCTCGAGGCCGGTGCAGCGGCAAATCGCGCTGCGCCGAGAGGAGCTCCGTCAGGTCTTGGTGGCGGAATGGCGGCAAAGGCTTCTGCGCCCTACCGCCGGCCTCGCTACCGTCGAGGCGATCCGGCCAGTACTCGACGACTGGCTCGGGAGAAGGCACGGCTCCCTGTCGTTTAGGGTGACGCAGTTGCTGTCGGGGCATGGCTGCTTTGGCAAGTACCTGTGCCGCATAGACAGGGAGCCGGACGCTCGGTGCCACCACTGCGTCCATTGCGGGGAGGACACGGCGCAACACACGCTCGCTGAGTGCGTAGCTTGGGAGGAGCAGCGCCGTGTCCTCACAAATAAAGTAGGAGGCGATCTGTCGCTGCCGGCCTTAGTGCGGAAGATGGTCGGTAGCGCAGAGTCGTGGGACGCGGTGGTTTCCTTCTGCGAGGACGTGATGTCGCAGAAGGAAACTGCGGAACGGGAAAGGGAGATCTCGACTCCCTTCCCCGGCCGCAGAAGGCGCACCGGGCGCAGGAGAAGGGCGGACAACGCCCTTTTCCGGCCCCCATAAATGGGTCCAGGGGCGAGGGACTTGGGGAAGCCCCCGCCACCCCTATTCGATGGACCCGAGGCGGAGGCGCGCGTGGGTGTCGGCGCGCGCCCCTGAGGCGATACACGGGGTAGTTAAACACCTCACTACATCGTGCAGGAGACGAGGCCCGGACAGACCGGGCCAGCACTAGTGTGGGGCTGCGGAAGAATTTGGATTCCCGCGGCCCCACGCGCACGTGCGAGGAGACACCGGGGTGGTTTTAGCCGGTAAGAGTCCGGCACGCCCCTCCGCCTTTCCCCAGGCGGAGGTAGTCCATGAGGATTTCCCCCCGTAAAAAAAAAAGTCTGTACTCCTTATCTAATATGCGGCGATCAAATGTGTGCTGTCAGAAAAGAATACGGTTCTCATCACAAATAGGTAATATTGATGTATTATGCTGCTATTTTAAGCTGATATTCTGTGCAAGCGTGGTCCTCTCCCGGTTAAGCCAACCCATTCGTGGTTTTAGCTATAATACTACTACAGCACGGCTCTACCAGTTTTAAATATAATCTATAGAAGAATTGGATGAGGTTGTCAAATTTGGGCTGTCGAAAAATTGTGTTATGTGTGGCGATACGTAAACGCAGAATTACCAGTGTGAAAGGTATCAACAACCAGAGTGGACTAGTAATGTTCACATGGAGTGACCTGGGATTGGCTCTCCACCTTGGCATATCTATGTGGGTTTTTTTGCTTAGTTTCTACACGCCTAAACTTCATTTGAGACGAAAGTTATTATAGGTTACCACAACTATCAATTGGATCGAAAAATGCATATTAGAAAATAATATAAAATTGTTTTGAGATCAGTAGTGAAACGTATAAAATGTGCTTACGAATAAACCTACCAACGGAATTGCAAATAAATATGCTATTGAATATTTCGTAATAGTCATTAAGTCAATCTATTAGCGTTGTGTTGCGTTGCGTTGTTGTTCAAGTGTAGTTTTCAATCAACTAAGTGCGTTGGCGAAACAAATTAAAGGGCTTACTTAAAGTATCATGTATCATGTTTTTTTATTGTGTAGCACTGATAAAACGCCTGCATCATTTATACATATTTTTACAAAATACATAATAAATACAATGATTGAATTGAATAGAGTATAGCTTTTTGAATAAAAGGAGATATTAATTGTTTTTGACGAAGGGTAATTATAAAATAATGATAACAAACAAGCAAGTAGTCCAACCGACGGTTAGTTGATGCTGTGGCCCAACATCTATCTGTCTCCATTAAGAATCAGATGTGTTGTCACCCTTGAGGACTAATTTCTATTTTGTGTGTATTTATTAATTTTAGAAATCTCGCTGCGATTTTCTTAGATAATGCTGCAACTACTTCCTTAATATATATACAGACTAAATGTTGTTTCTGTATTAATAATAATGATAATAATAATAATAATAGGCGGATAACTTGAGATCATCCATGTAAAAAAGGTGGGTCACTTTTGTACCTCCTTTCCGAAGCTGAAATCCCCTCCCGGAGCCCTCCAGTAAGGTACTGAGAGGGTTCAGAGAGAGACAGAACCAGATTGGACTCAAACAATCGCCCTGGAAGATACCCCTTCTTATCCTTATGTGGTTCTCCGCAGCCGTCATCCGCTGGCCTAGATGACAAAGGATCGTACTCTACTGCCCCATACACTGCCCGAGGAAGTCTCGAACCGTACATTCAACCTTGTACAGCTCGAGGACCCTCTTAAGCCATGTATGAGGCACCGGAGTCGAAAGCCTTTTTGTAGTCTATCCAGGCGGCGGAGAGGTTCCGACGGTTGCGTTTAAACCACCTTGCCAATGACCGCGTCAATGAGGAGTGTTCGTGGTTCCTTGGTTCCACGACCACCGCCCCAACATCCATTCTGAGCGCGCGATATCACCTGATTTGAGTTCAGGTGACGAGTGGTTCTCGCGCTCAAAATGGATGTAAGTGTCTTGTATATGGTAGATAGACACGTTATGGGGCGGTATTTGCTCGGCTCTGTGGAATCCCGGTCTTTAGGAACCAAATGAGTGATCCCAGTAGTGAAGAGGCTCGGGAGCGACTTTTGGTCGAGAGCCTCTTGAAACTGTCGGGCGAGCACAGCGTGACACAACACGAACCCCTTTAGCCAGTAGTGATGCAGTCCGTCGAGTCCCGGACTTTTCCAGTTCGGGGCTCTACGGACCGCCTCAGCTACGTCATCCGGCGTTATGATGACATCTTATGGAATTGCTAAACATCACGTGTGATTTTAGCAATTCTATTGGAATGGAGCTGGGGACGGATAAGTGTGCGATCCTCCATGTTGAGAGGGGAAGGGTTGCTAACTCTGAGGGCATAGACTTATCTATGCCACTCAACATAAAGACCCTTTCCGAGGCTGAAACATACCGATACCTGGGTATGTCACAGAACATCGGTGTAGATGAGGCGGGTATGAAACAGTCAGTTTGCGATGTGTTTTATGCACGCTTGACCAAAGTGCTTAACAGTCTTTTGTCCGATGTGAATAAGGCGCACGCATATAACGGTTGGATCATGCCTGTTCTTATGTATACTTTTGGCATACTCAGGTGGACTCAGACCGAACTGAACGCTCTGGACAGAAAAGTCCGCACTATAATGACGTCCCACAGGATGCATCATCCGAGATCGTCAGTAATGAGACTGTACTTGCCGCGGAAACATGGTGGGCGCGGCTTTTTAAGCGCGCTCACCATGAATAATCGCGAAGTGTGCAGCTCCGTAATTACTTTCTGACGAGAGCGGATGATCCATACTATAGGGACGTTATTTTCTGTGATAAAGGACTTACCCCCTCTATCCTTAGCCAACGAGCAATGGCAAGACCCGGCAGTACAGGGCATTTCCGACCGAGAGACCGTATGGAAGGAGAAGGAGCTCCACGGGAGGTTCTACAAGGCTCTTCATGAGCCTTTCGTAGACACAGTCGCCTCCCTCCACTGGCTACGTTTCGGTGACCTCTTTGGGGAAACCGAGGGTTTTGTCTGTGCGATACAGGATCAGGTTATTAAGACCAACAATTATCGAAGATACATCCTAAAGGACGGCACCGTTGACGTCTGTCGAGTATGTCGCCATCCCGGTGAGTCACTTAGGCATGTCATCTCCGGTTGTTCGGCGCTTTCTAACTCTGAGCATTTGCACAGGCACAACTTAGTAGCCAGGATTCTACACCAGGAGCTCGTTCTGACGGTCTCGTGGATCAGAAACTGCCGTATTATAAGTACTTGCCTGAAGCCGTGCTCGAAAATGACCGCGCCAGGCTCTACTGGGACCGGGCCATCATCACAGACAGGACTATTCTTGCGAATAAGCCTGATATTGTGCTGATGGAACGGGCACAGTCAAGGATATTTTTGGTCGACATTACCATTCCTTATGACGAGAACCTGGTGAAAGCCGAAACAGATAAGCTGAGTAAATATCTGGACCTGGCTCACGAGGTGACCGACATGTGGGGTGGGTTGCCGGCCGAATTTATACCTGTAGTCGTCTCTGCGAATGGGTTAATTCCAGTCAGCCTCTCGAGTCATCTGAGGCGACTGGGACTCCGTGACGGACCGGTCCAAGCTCAAATGCAGAAGGCGGTGCTCCTCGATACCGCCCGCATCGTCCGCCGATTTCTTTCCCTTTCCCCCTAACCCTCGGCCGTCTGGTCTTCTCTGCCGAGGGCTTCCATCTGGTTGGGTTTTTATATATTTATGTATTTTTTGTGTATTTATTTTATTTTATTGATATTTATGTACGTTTACCATGTTTGTTTACAATTATATATTTATATTGCCTAACCAGATGAGAAAACTTTATAGATACCCCAAAATAATAATATCACAAAAAAGGAAGTATCAGTTGCTATTTGAGTTATTGTTATGACCCCGAAACGTATCCCTAAGCAACGGCTTATTTTGCTTATATGAGTATATATTAGGTAGAGCATTATTTACATTGTCGAAATTAACTGACTGTCGTTTGAGTTTGAAAACGAAAAAGGTTTCATAAGCAAATATCACTATATCGTGATTGTCCCTTACAAGATAAGGTAAGTCATTATTTTTTTTTTATATAGAATAAGGGTAATAAAAGAGCACACACTCCACCTGATGGTAAGTGGATGCTGTGACCCATAGACATCTACATTTATCCTCAATAAAGAATCAAAATGCAGATGCGTCGTTACCCGTGAGGACTAAGATGGAATGCCTCTTTTCCAGTAAAATGGGTCTCCGGTTCTCTACACTCCCTATACGAAACACAGCAATGTCAAGCTGCCATTTTACGTTGGTATTCTGTGAGAGCGTGGTCCTTCCCCGGTCGAGCCGACCTATTCGTGCTACAACCATACCACTAATATAGCTTATTATAGCTACCACGTACAAACAAACACTCAATTTAGATTAAGAACAGGAATGACCCAAGGAGTTCCTGAGGAACGCCCACTGATACTACCGATCCGGAGGAACATTTACCATTGATAACGACTGTTTGTTTTCTGTTATTTAAATATGAAATAATAAGTCTAAGCGCAATTTGTTTGACACCTTAATATTACCGTATCTTGATTATTATCTAATGATTAACATAATCGAAAGCCTTGGAAAGATCACAATTTTCAACACATTTACAGCATATAAAAGTCCACTGCTAAACATAGGCCTCCCTCATAGATTGGATTTCGCCATATTTGCCACGCTTGTCAAACGGGTACGGAAACCGGAGTAACTTATTATTTTTAGTTGTTATCAGGAAGATGCTGCTCCACATCTCCTGTTTCATTTTCCCTGTCGCCTCTTGCGACACCCACGGAACGATATAGGGTAGTGGATATTTTACATCGCCGCTACACAGTTACTAACCAAAAAAAAATTGTATAACCAACTTCAATATAAATTATTATGGATAACTCAAAAACTATTGGTCAGACCTTGATCAATATTTATACTAGACCACATGTGAAGCACCAGGATTCAAATAAAAAAATAATAATCGAAATCGGTTCAGCCAGTAAAAGTTACATCAAAAAAACATACAATCGAATTCGATTATTTCGATACTCAATTGAATACCGTCTCCTTTTTGAAGTCGGTAGAAAAGTAAACAACTCTCCTTTGCTACGCCACTGCTGCCAACATCCTTGCTTTAACATAGTGATAGAAGATCTACGATTTGTAATAAATTTGTTTAATTTATATTATCTTAGTTACTTTAATTCTTTTTTAAAAGCTATTTAAACATAAGAAATAAGTAAACATTTTAAGCACGCATAAATAGAGCTTTGTTCCCAAAAATTTATTGCTAACAAAGTCTACACGTAGATGAATTAATAAGAAATTGCTTTGAATCCCCGAGGAAATTATCTTAGTAAAACCTTTGCCTACAGTTTTTTTTAATGTATGTTTTATATGAAAGTGAATAAATTTACTTTATAATTAAAGTAAATAAAAAATAAAAAATATTTTTAATAATGAATTCATTCATTTCAGCACATCAAAATTTCACTAGATTGCATGATGTTTGACATAGTTGCCATGTTTAGCAGACGGATTGTCAACCGCAGTTTTTTTATTAATTTATGGGCCTGAATTTCTCGTCTTAATTTATGGGCCAGGACATCCACACATCAGGAGTGTGCTCGTTCGTCACCTTTATTCTATACAAAAAAAGTTTGAGCTGTTATCAAGAAGATGCTGCTACCTGACCCCTTTATAGGTTTTCCTTACTGGAGGCGTAAGAAAACCCACTACCTCATATCCCGTGTATGTCGTAAAACGTTTTTATAAGCTTTTCTTTGATATAACTACTCGTATATATTATTAAGGGTTGTATCAGTTTGAATATGTTAAACTAAGTATATTTTTGGACAACACTGGTTAGGAATAAAAAAATAATTATATTACTCGTTGTCTAAACTATTAACACATAAATCGACAAACTATTTCAAGGCCTCCTTTACTGCTTCTACGGAATTGAAATTTTCGCTCATGAAAGGTTGTCTAAGCGTTGAATGAAGTGGAAATCTGTTGAGGCATGTTCTGGAAGAGCAGAGTCTAGCTTTAGTTCTGATAATTTTGCCAACGTCTTTGTTGTCAGCTGTGCACCATTGACATTATGTATTTATTTGTCAAGCTTCTTTATCTGATCAATTTGCTGCATATGATGTATAATACACAGTCCACCTAATATTAAGTGGATGTTGTGGCCCAAAGATATATATATATATATATATATATATATATATATATATATATATATATCCTCGATTAAAAATCGAGGATATATGTAAAAGAGGTTGCCACCCCTGAGCACTAAAATGGAATGTTTGGTTTCCAGTAAAAAGGGTCGTTTTCTACACTCGCCATACGAAACACAGCCGCATTGTACTGCTACTTTACGCTGGTATTATGTAAGAACGTATTCCTTGCCCGGACAAAACAACCCATTCTTGCTACAACCATTATGGTTCTACCACGTTTTGACACTTACTTCAAATGTCAACGTTAGCTGAGCCTCAGCAGAAAATATTAGTCCCAGACCAACAATGGACATTGAGAGTAGAAGTGTGGCAGCGCTGTCGTCGCGCCACAAGCGAAACACATCGAAGACTAAATCACGCTGACAAAGCTCCGAAGTTAAAGCAGTATATATAGAATAGCTCCGAACTCCTATTAGGAGCGTTGGCCGCTCCCCGGGCAAAACACCTTGCCCGGCGGGAGATCTCCCCTTTTCCTTACACCCGCCACAGTAATGACTCTGACGTGATCTGAACACGCAACCAACAACCTTCAGAAAACCACAATTTCAAGCTTTCGACATCGTCCTCAAGTACCTCATTCATTCGCTCTTGAGCAGATATTGTCTGCAGTCTTCAAATTCTGCAAGCCATCTAGCTTTACAAAGGTTCACCGCAGCACTGGAATAATAATGCTTCCTGTTCCTTCAAGCTACTCTCTGCGCTACAGTGTTCGGCACGGCTCCGAGCCTTACTGCTCACCTCTGCTTCACGGCACTCTCGCAGATAACTTGCCTTCTTCTCGACTCACCGCAGACTACAAGGCAATCCCTGGCACTTGCTCCGGCTCATCGTTCTCACCGGCATCACTTGCAAGTGCGTAGTGCGTATTACACACATGATTGCATTACACACCGGCATATCGTTCGCATCGGCGTCACTTGCCCTTACGCACACAGCATGCATTCCCCACCGGCACTAAGGACGCACCGGCAATCGGAATGCACTATCGTCGTCCGGTCTGAGCAGGGGGTGATGTGGCGGCGCTGTCGTCGCGCCACAAGCGAAACACATCGAAGCCTAAATCGGGCTAAAAGAGTTCCGAAGTTAAAGCAATATATATAGAATAGCTCCGAACTCCCACTCGGAACGTTGGCTGCTCTCCGGGCAGAACGCCTTGCCCAGCGGGAGATCTCTCCTTTTTCTTACACCCGCCACAGAAGCGTCTGACTGTAATATTAAAATAACTGCCTTATATTGAGCTGGAGGGATTAGTCAAATGACAATAAGACAAGACTAACCATATATAAAAAATTTTTGACCTGTCTTTCAGCTTTCTAACGGTGGTAGAGCCACGCAACAGTTTACGCTGTTGCACGTATGGGCCGGCTCGAGCCGGGTTGGTACCACGACCTCACAGAAAACCGGCGTGAAGTTGAAGCTTTGCTTCTGCGTTTCGTCTGGTGAGTGCAGGTGGCCGGAGGCCCAATTCCCCCCCATCAACATGGTAGCGGAATTACACAAAAGACTACCCCAGGAGGGTACCAGTACCCCTGGAGAATCCCTCGCTGAGCATCCACGACCATGTTATTCTAATCCTGAGCGTGGGTGCTCAGGCTGCCCCGCGTATTCTGGCGGGGGCAAAATTCCGCTCAAAAACATAACTGCTCGGGGCAAACTAAGCAATAATACCAAGGCGAACCCTGCCACGCTATCCGTGAATTTCTGCAACATCAGGGGACTTCACTCTAACCTGAACGCCGTCCACTACCATCTCGAGACGGCAAAGCCGGCCTTGCTCTTCCTGACCGAGACGCAGGTTTCCTCTCCGGCTGATATTTCGTATCTCTCCTACCCGGGGTATAATTTGGAGCACTCCTTTGTGCCTCGGGCTGGAGTTTGCGTGTATGTCAGAGAGGACATCTGTTCTCGACGCCTCGGCAGTTTTGAAGGTTCGGACCTGTCCATCCTTTGGCTACGCGTAGACAGCGACGACCATCCGCGCGTCTACGGGTGCCTCTATAGGTCCCATAGCGGTAATACCGAAACAGACCGACTCATCGACCACGTCCAAATGGCTACAGATTCCTTGCTACAACAGGTCCCATCCGCAGAGATCGTGATCCTTGGCGATTTTAACGCCCACCATGCCGAATGGCTGGGTTCACGTTTAACCGATCATGCGGGGAGAGCTGTTTATGACTTTGCCTTGGCATATGGTCTGACATAACTGGTTACTTCGCCTACGCGGATTCCAGATGTGGAGGATCATACACCTTCCCTGTTGGACCTTCTGCTGACCTCTCATCCGGACGGATATCAGGTTTCCGTCGATGCCCCTCTCGGCTCTTCGGACCACTGTCTGATCCTGTGTGGTGCCACTCACGCGCCCTTCGCGGTTGCGTTCTGCAGGTTGCCGCCGTGTTTGGCATTACAGTTCGGTGGATTGGAATGCGGTCTTTCTTTGCATCCTACCCATGGGGGCGGGTTTGCTTCTCGCCGGATGATCCCAGCGCTGTTGCTGACTCTGTCACTGATGTGGTGCTACAGGGAATGGAACTATTTATTCCATCATCTGTGGTACCCATCGGAGGCAGATCTCAGCCTTGGTTTGGTCGCTCCTGTAAAACTGCATTACGCAGTAAGCAGGAATGTTATCAAGCCTGGGCTGCGGCTTTGGCGACTCGGGATGTAAACACCAGCATACTTAAAAAGAAGTATAACTTCGCCTCCAGGTCCTTCAAAAGAGTTATTGCCAAGGCAAAGTCAGAGCACATAGGCAGAATTGGCGAGAAACTAGTTCGCCTTCCTTCGGAAACCCGTGCATTCTGGTCTCTCGCCAAGGCTGTCCAAGGGAATTTCTGTAAGCCATCACTACCATCTTTGCACAGGGAGGACGACTCACTGGCCTATGACGCAAAAGACAAAGCCGACCTTTTAGGCTCCCTTTTTGCGTCCAACTCGACTCTTGATGACGGGGGGAAAACACCGCCGACCATCCCGCGGTGTGAGTGCTCTATGCCGGATGTGCTGTTCTCACAGCGCTCGGTTCGCAAAGCACTTCTCCCCCTGGACATCCAGAAGTCGAGTGGGCCTGACGGAATCCCCCCAATTGTGCTGAGGACGTGTGCTCCGGAGTTGGCACCGGTCCTAACGCGTCTTTTTCGGTACTCCTACTCCCAAGGCGTAGTCCCGAATTCATGGAAGACAGCTTTTGTCCACCCGATCCCTAAAAAAGGCGACCGCTCAGACCCGTCCAACTATAGGCCTATCGCGATCACCTCCTTGTTCTCCAAATTAATGGAATCCATTGTTAACTGCCAGCTCATCCGGTACCTTGAGGATCACCAGCTGATTAGTGACCGCCAGTACGGCTTTCGTCGGGGTCGATCAGCTGGTGATCTTCTGGTCTACCTGACCCATAGATGGGCGGAGGCAGTAGAGTCCAAGGGGGAGGCGTGGGCCGTTAGTTTGGACATTGCGAAGGCCTTCGATCGGGTTTGGCACAAAGCGCTTCTTTCGAAGCTCCCTTCCTATGGGCTTCCCGAGAAATCGTGCAATTGGATCACCAGCTTCCTTGCAGATCGGAGCATCAAGGTCGTTGTAGACGGTGCATGTTCTGACTGCAAGCCTATTAACGCTGGTGTTCCACAAGGCTGTGTGCTATCACCATCGCTGTTTCTTCTGCATATCAATGATATGTTGCTCACTAGTAACATTCATTGCTATGCGGATGACAGCACTGGTGATGCTCTATACACCGGCCGTGCTAATATTTCTCGGGAAAACGTCTCCGAGTACCGGAATAAACTTGTGTTTGAAGTCGAGTCTTTGCTGGACAAAGTCTCGGACTGGGGGCGACTAAATCTAGTCCAGTTTAATCCTCAGAAGACACAAGTTTGCGCGTTTACCGCTAAAAAGAACCCCTTTGTCGTATCTCCTCAGTTTCAAGGCACTCCCCTAGTTGCCTCAGCCAGTATCGGAATCCTTGGCGTCGACATATCGAGTGACGTGCAGTTTCGTGGTCACTTGGAAGAGAAGGCCAAATTAGCCTCTAAAAAGCTTGGCGTGCTCAGCAGAGCGGGACAGTATTTCATGCCGGCACACCGCCTGCAACTTTACAAGGCGCAGGTTAGGCCTCACATGGAATACTGTTCTCATCTCTGGGCAGGGGCTCCCCAGTGCCAGCTCCTTCCACTTGACCGCATCCAGCGCAGAGCGGCTCGAATCGTCAACGACCGAGCCCTTTCCGATCGGCTCGATTCATTGGCACTGCGAAGAGATGTTGCATCTCTTTGCATTTTCTTTCACATCTACCATGGGGAGTGCTCTGAGGAATTGTTCGGATTAATCCCAGCCGCCAAATTTCACGAACGCACATCGCGGCAGAACTCCCGATACCATCCACACCATCTGGATGATTGGCGGTCCACCACTGTGCGATTTAGAAGATGTTTTCTTCCTCGCACGTCTTCCTTGTGGAATCGATTACCATCAGCGATTTTTCCGGACCGATACGACTTAGGGACCTTTTTTTTTTTTATATAGTAGAGGGGGCAAACGAGCATGTGGCTCACCTGATGGTAAGTGACTACCGCCACCCATGAACAACTGCAACACCAGGGAGGGAATTGCAGATGCGTTGCCGGCCTTTTAAAAAGGAGTACGCTCTTTTCTTGAAGGTCCCTAAGTCGTATCGGTCCGGAAAAATCGCTGATGGTAATTGATTCCACAAGGAAGTTCAAGAAAAGAGCCCTTAAAAGACCTTCAAGAAAAGAGCGTACTCCTTTTTAAAAGGCCGGCAACGCATCTGCAATTCCCTCCCTGGTGTTGCAGTTGTTCATGGGCGGCGGTAGTCACTTACTATCAGGTGAGCCGCATGCTCGTTTGCCACCTCTCCTATAAAAAAAAGCATAAATCTTGAGAATGGATGTACCGTTTGTAATTAAACTTCAGAAGCAGATAGAAAATAGAATAGAATAGAATAATTTTTATTCAATATTGATAACAAGTAGTTCTTATTGAAAGTCATTTTTTATTTTACCACTGATTCGAAAAAAATCCTCTGCCCTGACCGGGGAAGGACCACGCTCTCATAGAATACCAACTTAAAGCTACAACTAGCAGCTTGACGCTGCTGTGTTTCGTATGGTGAGTGTAGAGAACCTGAGACCATTTTTACTGGAAACGAGGCATTCCATCTTAGTCCTCACGAGTGGCAATGCATCTGCATTTTGATTCGCAAACGCGGATAAATGTAGATGTCTATGAGCCACAGCAGCCACATACCATCAGGTGGACTGAGTGCTCACTTGTCACCCTATACTATAAAAAACTGCATTTTAGACCATCTTAACTCCAAAAATTTTTAAATTCAGTTCACAATAGAATTAGAGGCAAACAGTTCTTTAGCTTTTCTAGATGTGTTAGTAATTCGGAATCCTGATAAAACCTTCAGCCTCACTGTGTATAGAAAAAAGACCCATATAGATAGATATTTAAACGGTGATTCTCATCACCATCGTTTACATTTAGCTATCGTGGGTAAATCACACCTGGCAGCCGAGCTCCAACACGTCAAGCAAGTTTTGCACGACAATATGCTTCGGATACCGCGCCTACGTCATAGTGAACGAGTGAAGCCGGCCACAGTCAAGCGAGTGCCTGCTGCACTGCCATATGTCAGAGGTGTCACTGACAAGATTGGCTACATCTTGAAGCGTGTTTCCATTAAAACATACTTCATACCGCCGAAGATTATTAGTCAGTTTTTACCATCAGTCAAGTGTAATGTCCCTCTGCAAGATGCAGAAGTGTACAAGCTTGATTGTGAAATGATCTGTTATATAGGACCAACCAAAAGATCCATAAAAACCCGCGTTAAAGAACACATAGCTGATGTGAAGAATCGAAGCTCCGGAAAGTCTGCAGTCTTTGAACACGTACAGGATCGCCCCCGTCACTACATTAGATTTGATAGATCATATATCCTCGCTAGAGAACACCGATTCTTTTCGAGGATGTTTCGCAAAGCTATTGAAATCAAAAAACATCCTAATTTCAATACAGAAGATGGCTGGGTGCTACCATCTGCTTGGGATCCCATAATTAATAAAATTAAATCCCAACCCAAGCATACAACTGCAAGACTTCAAGATACTGTAAGTTCATACTGCGTAGATCGGAACAAAAATTAATAATTTTTGATCTGGAGGTAGCCTTGGTTAACTGTGACATTGGGACGTCATACACCTCAGTCTCCCCGTGACCATGGGTGATGTAAAGTGCTCGAAACGTCAGGAATAGAAAATAAGTTAATATACGTGATAAAATCCATAAAATTAGTTTTATTTCAATGTGTAGTGTTCGCGTAAATTAACACTTTCACTGTCCGGTTTTCAAACACAATAGTAAGACAATAGCAGTGACCTTTATGTAGTGCACGGGAAAGCGAAAGGGTTAAGAAATAAATAATTTTTAAATTTTATAATTAGATAATGTCTTCTTCATCCGTATCTTGAAGGGTGTCCTGAACATTAACGGCACATAGAAAATTTTCATATTCATAGTCATACATTTCAAGAATTATTATATTAATACGTGGTTACATTTCAAGAATTATTATATTAATACGTGGTAGAGCCATGCTGCAGCTATATTAGTAGTATAGTTGTAGCACGAATGGGTCGGCTCGACCGGAGAAGGACCACGCTCTCACAGAATACCAGCGTGAAATGGCAGCTTGATACTTTGAGCACTTACCATACGAAACACAGCATGTTTCGTATGGTAAGTGCAAGACTTCAAGATACTGTAAGTTCATACTGCGTAGATCGGAACAAAAATTAATAATCTTTAATCTGGAGGTAGCCGTAGTTAACTCTGACATTGGGATCATACACCTCAGTCCCCCCCCCCCCCCCCCGTGATCATGGGTGCTGTAAAGTGCTCGAAACGTCGGGAATATAAAATAAGTTAATATACGCGATAAAATCCGTAAAATTAGTTATATTTAAAAATTATTAAATAGTATTATAAATTTAAAGTTTATTTTACACAATATTTATACTCAGGTTTAGAAGATTTTTAACACCATTTAAGTATTATTTTCCAAACTGCATGATTAGATACAACTTTTTTTTTCACAAGGTATTCACAATCCATTATCAATCTTTATATCATTATCAATTTAATCTCTTCGAAAACTGTACCAAATAATATGTTACTTAATACATAATTATTATTATGGATTAATAATAAAATTATTTTGCGTGACTTTTGACACAGGTTTGCTACAAGTAACCAAGTTTTAAAACTGTCAAAAAACTATCCTGTCATTTTTTTAATTATTTTTCATTAGTGTAGTGTAATAATGTCCTCCAGACCGAATTTCGGCCATGGCAGCAAGCCTCAACGGAGACTAGCCATCTGCGCAGGACAGGATTATAGTGCCCAAGTGTATGCGCAAGCACAGGTGCACTCTCTATTCCCTCACTCTCATAGCCCGATGGGACGGTAAACCGACACAACCGGAGAGAGATCAGGCGCAGGACCAACGGCTTTACGTACTTTCCGAGGCACGGGGGTGAAACACCGCTAATTTCCTGACTCCGGGCAGATACTGAGAATTTCCTGATGGAAAAACTCAATAACTGATTTTTGGTCCGACCCGGGATTCGAACTCGGGACCTCATGATCAGCAGTCGCTCTACTACAACCACTAGACCAACGAGGCAGTCAAAAAAAGTTTTTCATTAAAAGTGATTACGAAGCAAGTTAATATTTTGTTTTTCTTTCTTCAACCAATACAGTAAAAAGATTCAATCTAACTCTTATTAGGAATTATAGTATTCTTATTTATTGTGTTTGCTGCTAGTACAATTATTGTAGGCACAAGTACTGTCTATCTCCGTTAAGAAAAAAACATTTAAATTTAAATCATATATCTTTTACATAAGTCTTTTTGGCATAACAATGGTACCAACTATTAATACTATACATCGCTTCTCCGTACGGTCTTGTGACATGTTATAATGTTAAAGTACTATTATCCTGAGACCGTTATCAACCCGTAATGCGTGTTAGTACTTTTTCCTTTCATACATTGGAAAGGACGTTAGTTGTTAGTATTTAAAAAATATATATTATGGGGATAAGTAGTTTCTCCTTACGAAGTGTACAGAGCAAATGTACTAAAGTGACAGCTATCTTCTGAATTACAAGAAATATGCAGAATATCTCGATTCCAGTACGTAGATAATAGAATCACGATTTCTTTTTGCTTTTATTGTATTTCGATATCTTAATTAGAAAAAAAGTTAATAACGGTTTTGTAAAAAAAAAAATTAAAATGGTTCTACTGTAAAATGCCCTTTTGGCGTTTAAGTAGTAGTATATATATATATATATATATATATATATATATATATATAATATTGTTGTTATATTGTTGTAAGCTGTTGATACAAATCTCATTTATGATTTGAGGTACAAACTTTAGACAATTTAACATATTAGAAACTAATACGTTAATATTGTATTAGAAACTACGATATTGGCGGCTCGTCATATACTGCTTTAAACTAGCTCGACTAGTGCTTAAGCTCAGGGTGTAGAGGTCGCGTATCGTGCTTGTTTTCATTTCATGTATGGTTAAAAAATAACGAGAACGAAAATAAGAATCGAGCAGCCAGCAAGACGCTAGCGGCGCAGATGGCACCGCGGCGCCTTTTGTCAGTACCTCTTCCGTGAGGATGCCGGAAAGTTTTTGCTCAGGCCAATCCTTAGCAAGACCTGAAATAAGCGTTTTCCTCCCTTCGGGCTAGAAAACACCTCTATTTCATGTCAGTGACTTCGGCTTGACCTTTCGGTGAGGTATTTGGTTTCTGCCGGCATATTTTTAAAGTAGATGTTAAGTATAATAGAAGCGGACTGTGACTAGAAAATAATAAAATCAGTCTTGTTAAACGTCTCTTATTAATTATCAATAACAACAATAGTATTTAAAGAAATTATTACTGTCTTTCCAATTCCTTTTACGTAATATTTCGTCTAAGCAAATTTTATTAGCATATCTAAATGAAGCCACTGCAGACCTGATGCTTCATGTACTAAAAAAATGCCAGCTTCGATGAAAGCTGTTTTAACCCATCCTGCTATTACAGATCTTGAAGCTGTTTTAACTAATCCTCTAGTGGAAATAAACAAACTATCTAAGTTTGGATCAACTTTCCTCCTTTTTTAGTCACATTTAATAATGTTGTGACCCAAAAGTGTAAATCAAAGTAGCGATCCCCTGATTTAAGATAAATCTTTGTCTTTTGTTGACCCGGATTTTGGCCAAAATATTACATAATTTGAATCTGTCTCCATGAACTCGTTTCTTGTAGAAAGTAAATTAAGGTCATGAATCCTTCGCCCGGATGCAAGCAATCATTTAAGCAAAGCGAGGTTTGAGAAATACTATTCTTATCACAAAGATTTTTCTACATCCAAGATAATAACGTTTTCACATTCAAAACTTTACACTTACATTTTAATGCTGAGCTGCCCTTAAGTCCCACAGCTTTCAAAATAGATTTCACAATCTGATGTGTCTTTCCTTTCTTTCTTTTCTCCCAAGTCTGGATTTGAGAAGGTAGCTACAACGAACTTGTGGACTAAAATAATTTTATACGCAAACTGTTTATGCACACATAGATAACTAAGATATAATGCAACTAGTTTGCTTTAGGGATTGTTAAATTTATAGAGTTAATTTTACACCATGAGCCAAAAATTCCAGGCTGTTTTATATGTTTTCATTGTAGAGTCGCGCCAACCTAATCGTATCAACTACAGGTCTTCCTCGTTCCAATCTTTAAAAGTGTATATCACCCGCAATTTTCCAGACCTCTAAAGACAGGTTTCTGAAGTCTGGAGGAGGCTTGTTGATCGTCAAGTCTATCAGGTGATCTCCAAGATTCTTCATCATTAATGGTTGATCCTTTTTTCTGTTCCTGAGATCGCCTTGCCAATACACTTTTTCCCATCTCCGTGCTACCAATAGGTACGTTCCCGTGGCATGGTTCAGGTGCTATAGAAGTCTTGGAATTAGAGTTGGAGGAGGGAAGACCCATGCCAGGTTGTATATCCAGGTCTGACTGAACGCTTTGTGGAATACAGCTCTGATGTCTGTTGGGTTTAGTGACGCATTATTGGGTACTTACTACTGCTGATTGATTTGTCGCAAACAAGTATATTTCCGGAATTCCCCATTTCCCCAAAATGATTTTTGTTACACTGGACAATTGACGCCAATCAGGCATTGGTAGATTTCTGGAAAGGCGGTCAGCAATACAATTGTATCTTCCGGGTATGTAGAACGGATGGATCAGAATTCTGAATTCTCTCAGCATTTTCAACAACTTCTTTGTTGCCTCTATTAATATAAGAGATTTTTTCCTACACATCGGTAAACATTTTTTCAACCGAAAAAAGAATTTCCCGATATTTTTTCCCGCGTACCGCTTCAACAAAGCGCGGCATCTCTTCAGTATCAGGTCCATTAGACGAGCATTCAAACGATGTCCAGGTTTTTCCGATATGCCCCAAGCCCTAAGTCTTCATTTAACACCCTTTCCACCGTGGTTCTGCTTAACCCCATCTGATGGGTCAACAGTTTCTGCTTACGTTTGGGATTTCTTTGAATTCGCGCCTTCACAGCTTTTATCACTCCTGGAGTCCTAACAAACCGAGGGCGACCCTTTTTGACCTGTCATCTACACTAGAGTCTTCATTGTATCGTTTGATGGTACGATAAATGAATCTTTTGGTTATATTCAAATTTTACAGTATGTCAAAAATTTGAATTGGCGCGTTATCGCAACGATGCAACGCAATAACTGCAACACGGTCTTCTTTAAGCGTCCACTCCATATTTAAAAATGAGTAAAATTCTAAAAAAGTATACAGTTTTATTTTTATGAACAATTCGAAAGTCGAATTCAATAAACTTTTTTGTGGCCAGCATTCTAAAAGAAAAGTTTTTACTGTGTGACAATACTTATGACCTGACTGTGTATAATGTATTTATCATCAAATGTCTGTTTAAAAGTACTCTCGACCTTATTAAATGCTGTTTCAATCTGTGCCCTTTCTTTTCTGAAGCCATTTGTGATAGTGACTAAGGCAGTATACGTTCTGGTCAATATCTTTTGAGTATGAGAAGTCAAGGTGCCAAGACCTGTGAGTTGTAAGTTGACGATTAACTTTTAAAGTACTAAAAAGTGGAGCGTCATGAAGGCGTTTCGGTACATCTTTATATTTTATCTTATTCCAAGTATTTGAATTTATTTTTAAATCAATACCCTTCCTCTTCTATCTGAAAATCAGCTGTCGAAATAGATGGTTGAACTTCTTCAAAAACAGGCGTAAAATCTGAGGAATATTTGTCCATTGGCGATTTTTGTACTGCCACTATGCCTGGGGTATGCCAAGTAAATTCAGTGGCTATATCTCAGTTTGGAGATATGAGATTAGAATGGCTCTCCAGCACATTAAAAACGGCAAGGCCCCAGGCGAGGATAGAATTACAGCGGAGCTTCTGAAAGCAGGTGAAAAACCGATACTTGAAGTCCTTCAGAAGCTCTTTAATTCATCCTCCATGGTGGCATTACACCGGAGGCGTGGAGCAGAAGTGCGGTGGTCTTGTTCTTCAAGAAAGGCGACAACGTTCTATTGAAGAACTACAGACCGATTTCCTTACTGAGCCGCGTCTACGTGCTGTTTTCGAGAGTCATTACGAATCGTCTCGAACAAGCCGGTTTCCGAAAAGGCTTTAGCACCATAGACCACATACATACCCTTCGGCAAATTGTATAGAAGTCCGAGGAGTACAATTTGCCACTATGTCTGGCGTATGTGGACTATGAGAAAGCATTTGATTTCGTCGAAATTTGGGCGGTGCTGCAGTCCCTTCAACGGTGCCAAGTTGACTGTCGGTATATCGAATTGCTGAAGTGTTTGTACAGTAGAGCTACGATGGCTATCCGAGTACAGAATCAGAGTACGAAACCTATCCAACTGCAGAGATATGTAAGACACGGTGACGTTTATCCCCGAAACTCTTCACCGCTGCATTGGAAGACGTTTTCAAGCTTCTGGACTGGAAAGGATAAGGTTTCAACATCAATGGCGAGTACATCACTCAACTTCGATTTTCCGACGATATAGTCCTTATGGCAGAATCGCTGGAGGACCACTATGCTCAATGACCTCAATAGTGTTTCCGAACGGATTGGTCTTAAGATGAACATGAACAAAACAAAGATCATGTTTAATGTCCATGTCACACCTATGCCGGTTGTTGTTGGGAACACTAAAGTCGAAGTTGTTGACGAGTATGTTTACCTGGGACAAATAGTCCGACTAGGTAAGTCCAACTTCGACCGAGAGGTCAATCGACGGATTCAACACGTTGGGCAGCGTTCGGGAAATTACGGCACATCTTCTCGTCAGGTAAACTTGAAAACGAGACTGTACACCCAGTGTGTGTTGCCAGTGATGACATACGGAACTGAGACGTGGTCCTTCACTGCCGGCCGGATCAGAAAGCTCAAGGTCGCTCAGCGAGCTATCGAGAGCTAATATCAGAAATGAGAATATCCACAGTAGAACCAGAGTGACCGACATAGCCCAACGGATTAGTAAGCTGAAGTGGCAATGGGCCGACCATATAGCTTGAAGAACCGACAACCGATGGGGAAGAAAGGTTCTCGAGTGGCAGCCTCGTACCGGCAGGCGAAGTGTAGGTTGTCCCCCCACTAGATGGAGTGACGACTAGGTAAGATATGCAGGAAGCCGATGGATGTAGGTCGCTCAGGACCGTGCTTTGTGGCATTCTTTGGGGGAATTTCTTTGGGAAAAAAGGCCTATGTTCAGCAGTGGACTTGTGAAAGGCTGTAATGATGATGATGATGACTCCTTGATATTATAATAACCCCTTTTGTACAGTTTGTCTTCGTACATGTTCTGCAATTTTGTTGTAAAAGCTTATACATTGCCCCATAAATGAATAACTGATTCTGTGGAGTCTAGTCACTTGCATTACAAGCTTATGTTTGTTCCTAGTGTTTAAGGTATGAATATCCTTATTCTTATTAAAGCTATTATTGTTTTTATGTACATACATTACATTTTCATAAATATATTGCGATGCCAAAGTGAATATGTTTATTTCTTTAAAATTTTCTCTGAGGGACTCTTTACAATTTAGATTATAAATCGCCCGTACGGCTCTCTTTTGCAAAACAAATATAGCTTCAATATCAGTCGCATTACCCCATAGCAAAATTCCATAAGACATTACGCTATGAAAGTAACTAAAATACACTAACCTAGCTGTCTCAACATCTGTGAGACTTCTAATCTTTCTTACAGCATACGCTGCAGAACTAAGTCTGCTTGCTAATTTAGATATATGGGGGCCCCATTGAAGTTCCGCGTCAATAGTAATACCAAGAAAACAGTGGTATCCGCAAGACTCAACTCCTCCCCATTTAAGAGCACATTGGTTTTCGAATGTTTTACATTAGGTATTGTAAATTTAATACATTTTGTCTTATTGCCGTTTAAGAGCAAATCGTTGGCGTTAAACCAATGTACTAGTTTCGATAGAGCATTATTTACATCGTCATAATTAATTAACTGCCGTTTGAGTTTGAAAATTATAGAGGTATCGTCAGCAAATAATACTATATCGTGATTGTCCCCTACAAGATAAGGTAAGTCATTAATATAGATTAAGAACAGAAATGGGCCAAGAATCGAGCCCTGAGGAACGCCCATTGATACCACCGATCCGGAGGAACATTTACCATTGATGGTGACTTTTTGAGTTCTGTTACGTAAATATGAAGTAAAAAGTCTAAGCGCCAAATTTTTTACACCGTAATTTTGTAGTTTCCTGATTAATGTATCATGATGAACACAATCGAAAGCCTTGGAAAGATCACAGAAAATACCTAAGGCATTTTGTGAATTCTCCCAAGCATTAAAATATGTTTCATAAGCTCAACACCGGCGTCAGACATCGAGCGACCCTTTGTAAAACCAAATTGGTTTTTATGAAGCAATTTATTTGTATTCAAAAAATTAACAATTGATCAAAGAATTGATGTTTCAATATATCATCGTACAACTTTCCAATTGTAGTACATGTTACCACCGCCATCTGAAAATCATCTTTTTATTATTCAGGCAAGGAATTATACATAAAAGCATAAATGCAAGTAACTGCTCAGTGTAGAAAGTGTCAATTTTACATATTATTAAGCATAGAAAGCTGTAACATAGAATAAATAAGCCATTAGGTTGCTTAATACTTAAGCCTCAAAACTAACAAGCTGTTATATCTGAGCAATAAGGCCTGCCATATTTGATCCGTAAGGCTCTATATTGAGCCATCAGGCTGCTATATTTCAACTATAAGGGTGATTTTAACCCGTTAGGCTGTTATAATTGAGCCGAGAGGCTGCTTTATTAACATAAGGTAGTAAGGCTGCTTTTAATGAGCCGTAAAGCTGCTTTAAATGAGTCGTAAGGCTGCTTTATTTGAACCGAAAGACTGCATTAATTTATTTTATTCTTTGTTTTTAGTTTCTTTTTAAAACAAAACGTTACCCCCACACTAAGATTTTCTCTTGTATCGTACATCTTGTAACATATATTGAACAAGGACAAACATTCAGACCCGGAGCAATTATTTGTAGGCCATACAAATACTTGTTCCGGGTCTAGATGTTTGTCCTTGTATCGTACATCTTGTAACATATATTGCACAAGGACAAACATCCAGACCCGGAGCAATTATTTGTAGGCCATACAAATACTTGTTCCGTGCGGGATTCGAACCCGCAGCCCCAAGCGTTGCAACTCATTACTAAGCCACTACGCCACGGAGCCGTCAAATAATAATTGAACCGTAAGGTTGCTGTTTTTGAGCTGAATTGCTATAATGGGATATTCTTTCTGCATTCGTGTCATTCTCTCGAAGTTTAGTTTTCTGCAGGTTTCACTGCTACCGCATGTGAAATGCACACATGTTTTTTAAAATCTATTATAAAATTTAAAAAAATCACACATAATAACAATTATAGTGACTCTTTATTATTTATTTTAAAGACAAGACTTTCAAATAAATTACAATTCAGTCTTAAATTCGTCCTTAAGCTTAATAATAATAAAGTCCTCCGACCGAATTTCGGTCATGGCGGCCGGCCTCAACAGACACTAGCCATCAGCGCAAGACAGGATTACAGTGCTCATATCTATGCGCAAGCACATGTGCACTCTCTATTCCCTCACTCTCAAAGTCCGATGGGACGGAAACTTACACGGCTTTACAAATAAATTTTTATTTTACAAATAAAAATGTTTGCTTAATATAAGAATTATAATGTAATGTATCTACTAAAAGAAACATAACAATAAACTTTGGTAATCATCACAGTTTTTACGAATACTACCGAATAAATCAAAATAGCTTTATTTTTATCTTTATTACAGGAAGCAGATTTAAGATCGATAATCCAGGCAATAATTTTGTTACATTTATCACATACTTCCTTTTTGGAGGAAAAATTGCTACATATACTGCGTTTCCCATTTACACCCGATTATTCTACATCTCTTGTATAGAATGTTAACTCGTTTTATCAATCTTTGTATTTCTTCACCTCGTATTGCTCACCATGTTGACACAATTCATTGCGTATTTCTTTCATAAAATCTTGTTTTAGTCCTGGGATTAGATAAGTACATGTAAATATGAATATTCTCCAGGCCGAATTTTGGTCATAATGGTCAGTCTTAACGGAGAATAACTATCTACAACGATAGGAACTAACGACAGGGTTATAGTGCATCTGCGGTATAGTAATATCTGCGTAAGTATAAGTGCCTTCTCAATTTCCTAACACTCATAAACGGATTCGGACGGAATTCCGGCTTTACGTGTTCTTTGCAAGGCTTGGCCATAAAACACCGCAAACTTTTTGACTTCCGGGCTGCAATTGAGAATGTATTGTCAGTAAAGCCTAACAACGGGTTTCAGCTAGACCCTAAATTCAAACCCGGGTTCAATTCCGGGTGGGAGTGACTCTATAACGTACATATGCCGATAGATAAAAATACTGCATTAATTTTGCCAAATTTTTAGCTAAAGTTACTGAACTACATGAGCGAGGTGTCATGTCATGTCGCGCAACTCAGACGTGTGATATATCTCGGTGAAACCCCGGGGTATAGCTAGTTAGAAAATAACAACACAAACTACCTAAAAATTTTACTTTCTATACTAGTAAAAGTGGAGTTAACTTGGATTTACTACGTAATTACGTGAACTTTTATCATCGCAAATACAACTGAATGTAGTAAATCGCAGGTTTATGGGTAACCAATATCGCTGCAGTATAAAGTTCCTATTTTCTTGGAGTTAAAAATTGGAAAATATGAGCTGAATGGGGCCAAATGTAATTTTGCTAACTCTGTTTGTAGCTGATATTGGATAAATTGTTTTAAAAGCGAGCAAATGTTATATCTCTACGAAACAACCTATATTAAAAAAATACTTTATAATAATATTATGTAATACAAGTAGGTACGTTATAGCACAGTGTATTAAACAATTCAAACCCGACTTTTGAAGCTATATTTAGTTTTTTTTATACAGTCATCAGAAGCACAATATTATGAACGAATTGCTGAGTTGCTTGACTCTGAAGTATTTTAATTTAACAGCAAATTATTCTGCGTCGAGGTAACTTCTGAATAATTAAAATAATCGGCTTTACGTATTAGAGCCATATATCGTATTATGGCTGCAGCACTAATTGGTCGGATCCACTGGGGAAGAACCAAGTTAAAAAAGAATACCAACGTAAACTAGCAGCAGAGTGCTGTTAAATAGGATAGTTAGGGACGAAAACTGGATATACTTTTGCTTGTAACGAGATATTTATTTTAGTCGTCTGTGTATTTAGGTGCCGCAGTATTCCGCATCGGGTGAACTGTGTGCTCGGTTTTCACAAATACAATTAAAAATATCCATGTGCTGTTAAGGCCATAATAACAGAATAATTTAATTTTCAAAGCCCATTTTTAAATACAAATAGACTGTGTAGTGGCGTTGTAAGAATATGCACTATCCCATATAGTCCCGTAGGTGTCTTAAAAGTAGACAGAGGGAAACTAGCCCTTTTCGTAATCAGATCAAAAAATTAAAAAAAAAACTGCGGTTGGCAACCCGCTAGCCAAGCGTGGCAATTATGGCAAATATGTCGTCTGTACGCGCCCTAAGAAACGGAAGTACAATTAGTGTTGGCTTTACTTGCGCCATATAAGTATTAAATATATTTTTCAATTACTATTGAAACTCATTGTTAAGCCACTGAGCCACAGAGACTTCATTCCATCTCAGTCCTCTGATATGACAACGCATCTAGATTTTGTTTCTTTACAGACGGTGTTGGTAATTCAACGATAACCGCCAAAAATTAATAAAGAAATCGCTAGAAGAACGTAGCGAAATAAATATATACCCACACTAGGATATCATGAAACGTAAGAAAGTTCCGTTAAAACGTGAACATGATCGTAAATTACCTTGAAGCATGAACGCCTACTATTTTTTAAAAGGCCAGCAACGCACCTGCAATTATTCTGTTCACTTATAATCATGTGAGCTGAATGCTCGTTTGTTCCCTCAAAAGGTAGTGTAGAAACTAGACAATATCTCTCGTTAAAGAGAAGTAAACAAAGTGAAGAAGTAGTGTTATGCACGTTACCGGGGTAGGCATGATAGGCCACAGAATTCCCTCAGCGTCGTTTGGATTGTCGCTCATTTATTACCCTAGCTTTTATAAAAATATCTACGGGGAATGACCTGACTGTGTTTTGAGGCTTCACAGTGATATATTTAGGATTAGATTGGCCTTGCGAATCATCCTTGCTAGAATACATCGAACGTTAGATACAAATGTTCAACTGCATTTGTTATTATAATGCAATTCATTCATTATGGTGGCAGCTTAAGAGAATCCATCACTCCATCTCATCAAATGGCTGTCGTTAAAGGTGAAAAAAATTGAATTGCAATAGAAAAGCATACTTCCGAAATATGGCGATGTAACTAAATTGCTTACTTCGTACGTAAAATACGCACACTAACTATAGTTAGCAGCGTCAAAGGTGTTAGAAGTCTGTCACTGCGCTCGTCAATCCACCTGCTAGGCGTGACGTTTGAAGCAAATCCTCATTGTAAAGGGAGAAGTCCATATCCAGCAGTAAGAATTAAGAAGCCATTAAGAGGACCATTATGAGAACTTATTTTAATGTTAATTCATACGAAAGTAATGCATATAGAAAATTTTAGTTTTAGTTAACTAAAAGTGAAGTTTTTAACTGTATAACACCAAATAGTTTAATCATGGTTACGAATTCCAAATGAAACATGTAAAATATCATCATCATTAACATGATCGTCTAACCCATTCATAAGTTTACTGCTAAACATCTCTTTTAAATAGTACTAAAAATGTAATCTCACAATCACACAGAAGTGTAAGTCGGTTTGAAACAATGAACTCGAGAACAACATCCTTGGTCGACCGACTATAAAAGTCTATAAAGACTTTTTTTAAAGTAAGGATTTACAAGCAATCACACAGCCCACCTGATGGAAAGTGGATGATGTGGCCCATAGAAATCTACATCTATCTTCGATTGAGGATCAAAATGCAGAAACGATGGCGCCCCTGAGTACTAAGATGGAATGCCTTGTTTCGAGAGAAAAGGGTCTCTACACTCACTATACAAAACACTGCAGCATTGAATTCCTATTTTACGCTGGTATTCTGTGAGAGCAGTTCCTTTCCTTGTCGAGCCGACAAAAACGTGCTTTATTAAATTCTAGTGAGATACCATTATTTAATCTGTAGTAAATTTTCTTCAGTGAATGCACAACATTCTCATTCAGAAATACTTTTATCCTATTTATTATTTTAGAAAGGAATGTGTTTGAATAATTTTACAGTTTCAAAGTACAATATTCTTTTTAAAAAATTTTATAGGTATTACCCCGAACAATAACAAAATCACAAGATATTTAATAATAAAAAAGGCTAAATAAGTTTTCGGTGTAACTTTGAATGATAAGGTGAATAATTGAGTGTTCAGAAAAATTTTGGTTTGCAAGATAATGTTGTGATCAAGATTAGGAAAAAAAAACTTTCAGTGGCTTGGCTACGTAGAAAAAATTATAATGCAGTAAGATAATTAAGTGACAAAGCTAGCACTTATGCTGCAGAAGTGAAATTCAGATTCGGAAAATTTATCTACCTTATTGCCGATATATTGAAGATGGGCTAAATTAAGAGTACCTAAAAGCTACAAAAAGTTGCTCTCCATCTCTATATGGAGCTAAGGTTCAACGTTTGATATCTGAAGATTCGTTTGATATAATTTAGCTTTCTGTACCGCGTTTAGGTAAAGCAAATTGAATTAAAGCAATCCGAGAAGAATTCTTTATACTTGCATTCATCCTTTTTTTATATGAAAAATGCCTACGACTACTTTCCTTAGGGGTACAAAGGTGCGTTATGCAGGCCTCGCACCGATTTAAAACACATGGTGTTCTACCTTCACCTCATATTAACAGGGCTACGAGATTAGTTCGCGGAGGACAGGATAAGTGGCTCTACATAGGCTGCAATGATGATGAGGCAGAAGACACCCCTTCTCCTCAGTCAAAAACCGAAGTTGGTTCCTCTTAGTTTACCGTGGACGATCAAGAAAAACCTACTAACCCCTTCCATCCTAAATCCACGCATCTAGCAATGTCAAGGAGAACCCGTTAAGAGGGGGTTGTTGGTGATCTGTCTTTACTGTACTCCAATTAACTATTCATCAAGAAACTATATTACTCATAGAGCAATTAACAAGGCAGAAATTGCACGTGTACTGACATGTTAATGACATTACACCTATAGACATTGACAAATATATTACTAGCATACCTATGATCATTTGTAGACAGATGTTGCAGTTCGACGTGGTAAATGTAAGGTATCTTGATCACCAGTATGAAATGGGAAATAACAGAAAAATTTGCGTACTTTGCCAAGAACTCTAGGAGTCTTTAGAATAAAGTTTATACTAATGAAAAAAAGATATTTTCATTAATAGAAACAACTTAAAAAAGCTATTTTCATCAAATAGGTGTTTTGACAAGATTTAAAATTGTTTTACATTATAAAACGCCGTATGAATAATTTAAAATTAAAAATTTTGTACAGCCGACTTCAATATGAGTTATTAAGAATAACTCAAAAATTATTGGTGTGACCTAAATCAAATTCATATGGGACCACACGATAACAACCAGCTTTCAAATAGAAAAAGAATCATCCAAATCGGTTTACCCAATAAAAAGTTATGAGGTAACACACATTAAGAAACATCCAGTCAAATTGAGTACCGTCTCCTTTTTGGAAGTCGGCAGAAAAGTGTAATGTTTCGCGACAGATCGCATTATTTATAGAACTATAGTGACGGTAAGTGGCTACTGCAGCTCAAGGACAAGTAAATGCAACTAACTACAGACATAACGCTACCAGTTACCAGACGTGTTGTCACGTCTGAAGTGAAATCCCCCACAGCATGTTATAGCATGCAGTAATTATACACAGCTTTGTAAATGTAAAAGTGTGTGTTTTTATCAAGTCACACCACACTTCGAAGTATACTGCACTACCAAAAAAAAACGAGATTTGTCGATATGAAGTTTTTGTTCTCATATAAATCTCACGTAAACCAAAATAAAGTTCACTCGATGAGTACGTACATAGTAGAACTCCAAGAGTAAAACTTACTAAAAGGGTCAGGATGCGAATATGAAACGTTTTATACGCGATCATTGTTTACAAACATATGGAGCTCCTTTTTTAAGTGTAAAGTTCTAATGTTTCTTACAGAAAATATTATGACCTGATTTTTTTTTAATTATTACTTTCATTAGCACGGAAAGAGTTAAAAATATACCTAACAACATTTGGTATTCATTTTAAAATTAGATTAGTAGATCCTTAAATTCATTCTGCAAGCTGGCTGTTTTTAAAATAAAAACAAAGGAAAAATAAACGAGATTCTATTAATTAAATTTGCTTCTCTAGTCAGTTAGTCATTCTCTGAATTATATACGTACTATACTTAGTTAACCCTATAAAATATGAGATGGATTTCCATATGATACAAATGGAAATTAGGGAAATTGGATATTTTATTTCCTACCATTGTCAAATTACCACGCGTTCAAAACAGCGTGTCTCTTCACTGCAAAAAGAAGCCAGCTCACCTTGGCTCCTTCTTTCCGAAATGTGTCACTGAAATATACCGACCGCCTTCAGTTGTTAGGGTTTGAAATATCCTCAAATTTGATTTCGGGCGGTTCATTGAGTCTAAGGCCAAAGCAGCTGCAAGGAAGCTGGGAGTCCTTGCAAAGATGCGGCGATACTTCACGCCGGGACAGCTGCTTACTTTATATAAAGCGCAAGTCCGGTCGTGCATGGACTATTGCTGCTATATATGGGCTGGAGCTGCAAATGCCACCTAGCAGCTTTGGACTCAATGGAAAGGCGTGCTAAGAGGCTTATTGGTGACCCGAATTTGGTTAAAACCAATCTTACCAGCCTCGAACACAGACGTAAAGTAGCCAGCCTTTCGGTTTTCTACAGGATGCATTTCGGAGAGTGCGCGCAGGAATTACATAATTTAATTCCACCCTCTCCCTTCCATCATCGGACAACCAGATGTTCGGCCAGTCTCCACCATTTCGTTGTTGACTTACCACGCATTCGAACCAAACGGTTCGCCACGTCGTTCATCATGCGTACAGCAAAGGAGTGGAATAAGTTGCCAGCATCTGTCATTACATGTCATTACAGTGTGGGTGTCTTCAAGGCAAGACTGAATAGGCTTTTGTTAAGTCAGTGCGCTTCACCATCTTAGGCTACATCACCACTCACCATCAGGTGGGATCGTAGATAAGCACTGGCTTAGTAGAATATAAAAAAAAACAAACGGTTTGCTTCATCGTTCGTCATGCGTACGGCATAGGAGTAGAATAAGCTGCTAACATCTGTCTTTCCATCCAATTGCAATGTGGATATCTTCAAGGCAAGAGTCATTCATTATCTTCGGCTGCATTACCGCTTACCATCAGGTTGGATAGTAGTCAGCCGCTGGTTTAGACTAGTAAAAAAGTGGACAGTTTTAAGGCGTCGTTATTTGTGAGATTTTTAATAGAAATAAAGAATCTATTAGAGATAGCCGTCGTTGAGTTACAGCGTTAAACACGGAACAACCATGATCTAGCCCTTCAGTATTTTACGGGATTAATTTGAGAGTGTGCGCTGGAATTTTATAACTTAATTTCTCCCCCTCCGTTCCATAAACGAACAACTAGACTCCTTTGTTGTTGATATACCACGCATTCAAACCATATAGTTTACTTTCTCATTCTTAATGTGTACAGTAAAGTGGAATAGTTTGCCCGTACCTGTATTTCCATCCGATAACATTGTGATTTTCTTTAAGGCAGTGAATAGGCTTTTGTTAAGCTAAGTTACTGTGTTTTGCCATCCTCGGCTGCATCACAATTTACAACCTGGCCAAATATTCGTTACATTCACAAAATACCTGAGTAAAATAACACATTAAAGCTGCTGGGATTTGTATAGTGGGTTGAGAGGACCGGGGACTTTTCATTAGTAACAAGGCATTTTACCTTAGTCTTCAAGGGTGACAAAGCATCTGCATTTTGATTCGTAATCGAGGATAGATATAAATGTCTGTGAACCATAGTCACCATTTACCATAAAATGGACTGTGTGCTCGTTTGTCACCACTATCCTATAAAATAATAGTACATACAACAATAATAGTCCTATATAATAATAATAGTAGAATTATTTAAAAAGCAAATCTTATTAAAAATACTGTAAAAATCTAAAATACGTTAACATAATTTTTCTCGTGATATATTTCTGAAAAGCTAAATACCCAACGCAAAAAGAATGCAGACTTCAGATTTATGTATAAATCCTCTTAGCAAATTTGATTGAAAGAAAAACCTATGTCGTTTTTTTAGAAATTCCAAAGGAAATCACTTCTTTCTTCTGCTCGTAATACGCTTTGAATATAATGTGGGTAATTTTTAGTATTTAATCGGGTTAAAGCCAGAAGTCTACGCTTTTTAGACATAATGCGATGAAAGAACGTAATTTCCATTTTAATTCTCATGTAAAAGTAGATTAAACCTCATAATTTCGGCTTAAGAAAAATGTTGGGAATTGCTTATATTAAAGTATAATTTTGATCCTGCTTTTTTAAATAAGTGGCAGTAAATTAGTGCACGTACAGTCAGGGATACGTTTTACCGAATATAATGGTTGTGTAAGAGTTTTCATTACCATTTGCATTAAATATATGTTATTAAGCCACGCTACAGCTATATAATGGCTGTAACACTGTTGGGTCGTGTAGTGTACTTATGTGAATAAATATATTTACAAATACTATATTCACCTAGTATGTATATGTATACATGTATGTATCTGAAGTTCCATACTTGTTTTGGGCACATATAGCGCGCGGTGCAGTAGTGGGGAAAGCCCGTGTTATAGTGGAGGGGTTCAACTATACCTTTAACTATAAATGACAGTCGGTCAATTATTGTGGTCCTGCGCTCCCTTTCCCCAAAAGGGGGTCACTTCCGATTCGGCAAACAGGCCATACAGGCCAAAGCCTGTCCCACAGGTGGTATTTCGTGGGTGGGCACTTCATAGTGAGTCCCACATAACCACGCAGCCGGCTGCATGGTATGCTATGAGCATTCGCTACCTCCCTCCCCCGCTTACCGAAGGGTGCCCCTTGCTTTGGGCGCAGAAAAATAAATATTGCGTGGGTATTTTAGGAGAAGGACGCGCACGTGTGCGTTGGTGAGCCTAGTAAAGGAATTAGTGAACGTAATATCTAATTGTTTTTCTTGGCATCACTCTCGACGCAAAGTTTCAGTGGGGCCCCCATATATCCAAATTAGCAAGCAGACTAAGTTCTGCAGCCTATGCTGTAAAAAAGATTAGAGGTCTCACTAGTGTCGAGACAGCTAGATTAGTTTATTTCAGTTATTTTCATAGCATAATGTCTTATGGAATTTTGCTATGGGGAAATGCGGCTGATTCAGAAACTATTTTTTTACAGAAGAGGGCCATTAGAGCTATTTACGATCTAAAACCGAGAGAGTCTCTTAGAGATAAATTTAAAGAAATAAATATATTAACTTTGGCCTCTCAGTATATTTACGAAAATTTAATGTATGTTCACAAAAACAAAGATAGTTTTATTAAGAAAAGTGATGTACATTCTGTAAACACTAGGAACAAACACAAGCTAGTGATGCCAGCTTCTCGACTCCACAGAGTCAGTAATTCATTCTTGGGGCAATGTATACGCTATTACAACAAGATTCCGGAAAGTCTACAGGTTCTCTATATTACCAAGTTTAAATGTTTTATTAAACTGAAACTGTATAAAAAGGGTTATTATAGTATAAATGAATACATAGTTGATAATAACCCCTGGGAATGAGGTGGTCGCTTCCAAGCAGTTTCTAAAACAAATTTTGTAAATAGTTCCTAATCATTTATATTGTAAAATCTATTTAAAAAAAGTCCCGCTGGGTTTCTTGCTGGTTCTTCCCAGGACAGAGGGTTTTTTTTTCGAACCAGTGGTAAAGTAAAAAATGATTTTTGATAAGAATTACACATGTAATGCTATATTGATTAAAAAATTATTCTATTCTATTTTATTCTAATATTACAAGTTGCGACGAGGTTGAACTGTAAGTGTATTTAGTAAAATAGTGTATATAGTAATATAAATGCAAAGATGTTATTATACAAAAACAAAGAAAACGACAAAGTGCGTAAGCGCAACGACATTGTCCATGATGCGGGGACTTTGTGAAGTAAGTGCAACTACATTGTCCATGACATGGGGACTTTGTCACATTAGCGCCTCAACATTGTCCATGACGTGGGGACATTGTGAAGTTGACAGAGATATTGTTCATGATGTAGGAGCTGTGTTAGCTGAATTAAAATAATAATTACACAAGTAGGCCCAAGTACAAAATGTGCTGGCGCTTACACTGGAAAAGTTAGAGTGTGAAGGCGAGCCAACTTTGTTGTGACAAGATGTAAATGTTCGATGAGAGCATTTCTAATTTTCTTAGACGCCACTGGAGTTATAAGTCTTTTTCAAAATTATTTCTTATATTTTCGCGAGTATTGCTCATTAAATGAAGCTAATTTCGCGGATTTAATTTTGACTTTTGATTACTGACGTTTCGGGTGCTTTGCGGTGCCAATGGTCACGGGGCTGACCCGGCGTGGCCTGATTGCGGATGTTGATGATGATGATGATGATATGAAATTAGCGTTTTGTCGTATTGACCACTTTGATCTGAAATATCTCCTCTTTGCTTAAGAATTCCAAATTCAAATTTATAAATTCATTTAGCTGGTACATTTGAGTTTTGAAAACAGTAATTCGTTTGTTTTTTCTCCATTATTTTTTTCATTGGCGTCGCTTATTACCGCACTTGGCTTTACTTACTTTACTTTACTTGGCTATTGTAGAAGTGGATCCATACAAAGCACTTCAGAGATAGCTACAGGCTTCAGGGTAACTGATAAAACTATATTAATCCATTTGAATCAAATGGGGAAAGTAAATAAACTTGAACGATGGGTACCTCATGAATTGAGTGAATCGAACTTTCAAACACGCGGATTTTAAATCGAATCATAATCATCCCAAAGTAAACAAGTTTAGTGACTGGTTGCAGGCATTGTTTTCGATGTAGCAACATTAGGATTAGTTTTAGTACTTTATTTTAACGCGAAATTGTGCCGGCAACGTGGCATTCTTCTTCGGTTCTTCAGAACTTTTGTTAATTTTCTTTGTAATACTGAATACTGAATTGTTTTTATAAAAATATGAGGGGAAGAAGAATAGTTATTCCACAAAAACTGCGAAAAATATTTTAGAGGGATACTTATGAGGGTCATACAGGTATAGCCATACCCATTAAAGCTCGAATAAGGTCGAAAGTGTGATGACCTAAATATGATATGATAAAGAAGCGTGAACTACCCGATAAATCTTGGAAGGTTTTCGCAATAAATTGGTTAAGTCCTTTACACGGCGGCGATCACATATTTTTAGTTATTGTTTATTTCAGTAAAGATAAATAAACCGATCATGTTTTTAAGACTTTCCGCCACGAAAGAAACATTACTCTTCACAATACTATTTCATATTGGCCTCCGCAGGACGTAGAAGCAATATTCCGTATTCTTTTACAGTAGTACCGCCTTCAGAGTTATATTCTTTCGATGGCAATTTGGGGACAAATTTCCTATGATTAGGCCATCGAACAAAATAGAGCATTATACATGGAGGGTATGAGTAACAAGAAATTTAGGAGCGAGAACAAATTAAGAATAGAAAAGATTGTTATTCAATATAGAGTACTCCATAATACTTATTGAAAGTTATTTTTATTTAGAGTTAGATAAGGAAAAAAGAAAATAAATTCGGATGCGAAAAGACAAGCAAAGGAATGTGATTTGTCACCAAAAGTTAAAATTTAAATGAATAATACATCTAAAGACGACAATATAAGCACTCCATTTGGATCTAGCGCGCTAACAGTTGAATAATATGAGAGTGGAGACATTCTAATGCGTAATAAAGAAAAAAGTTTAGTATACAGAAGGAATTTAGTACATTTAAAAAAAAGTTGAATGGGATTGGGAGATTATAAATGATAGTGAGCGAAATAGGAAAAGCGTAAAGGATGATAAAATGGATTTGATGGAATGAATGATAAAGTGGCATAGCTAGTGCAACCTTAGGAAAGATGTTATCAAATTTATATAGCTAGCATTACATCAGACAGATCATAGAAAAATAAAATATTTGATTGGTTAAATTCTACAATTCAATATTTAATATTTACTATTAATAAGAGACATATTACATGTATAACATGCTGTAACACTTACATTTCGACCTATAAAGAAAAGAAAAGATGGAAAGGATGTAGTGTATATGAATAAATATATTTACAATACTACGAGTATATTCTATTTAACACTATGTATATTGTATGTATCAGAAGTTCCATACTTGACTTGGATACATATGGCGCGCGGTGTAGTAGTGGGGAAAGCCCACGTTATAGTGAGGGAGATCGAAATATATAATTTAACTATAAATGACTGTCGGTCAGTTATTGCGGAGGCTTGTTCCCCCTTTCCACAAGGGGGTTCGCTTCCGATACGGCAGAAAGGCCCTCCAGGCGGCTGCGTGGTATGCTTAGAGCATTCACCACCACCCTCCTCCGCTTCCCGAAGGGTAGCCTTTTACTTTGCTTCTGGGCGCAAAAAAAATTATTACGGGTGACTGTAGAAGCAAGACGCGTATGTGTGTGTGGACGAGCCTAGTAAAGGAGTTATTGAACGTAATAGTGACCATTACAGGTCGTATATATGGAAGTACGACTAGACACGCACAGAATACCAGAATGAAATAAAAATATTGAAAAAAACATAATGCTATTGTGTTTCGTATGGTGAGTAACTAAAACCAGAGATCCTTTTTTGAAATAAATATTTCTTCATGCTTGGATGAGGATAGAAGTGTGTCCAGGACCACAACATCCACTGTACCGCCAGACGGATTTGTGCTCGTTTGTCATTCTTACTAGTAAGAAAAATACGTGGGTGACGTAAGTTGATCAATGTAGCGGAGTCACTTTAAAGAAGCGAGACATTTTGCGCAGTGACCACCGTCCGTTTCTTCGGATTTTGTATGACTTACAAATAATTATTTAGGGCTTGCGTGTGTGTCCTTGTGCAATTTATGTAAGTTAACCGCCCCCACGATGCAGGAGAAAATTCTACTGTAGAAACGTTTTGTTAAAAAAAAACGTAAATGAAAAGGTATATTTTGCGGTATTTCAACACAATACGAGGGTGACACTGAAAGTTTTTAGAACTGGCCATTTGTAAACTATATAATAGAAAATAAGTTAAAATTTTGAAAATGGAAATCTTTGCCAATATTATTATGTATGTGTAGAAAGGTTAATTAAGTATAGTACAGAGACTAATTTTGTAGTTAGGAATAATAATTAATTCGTTTACACGAATTAATTATCCAACGAGTCGAGGATAAACTAGTAACGGAATACGACAAGCGTACCGTTCCACGTCAGAGCCAAGACTACCTTAATGGCGGCCGCTCCGTCCGTTTTATACAAGCAGGACGGGCGGAACCGCAGGTGCAATGCCGCTAACAAGAATTCTGTCTAGCTAGACCGACGCCACCGCACCTGCAACGGTGCAGGTGCCGTCACGGCCATGCTGACATGCATGCGTCCTCGCACGCGCTCCATCACAATTTTAGTTATCTGTAGACAAAAAAACATCGTTCGACTATTCTGACATAACAGCGTCTGGTCCGGTCTATATTGACCCTTCAGACTTGGGTGACAATCAGTTTTGATCCGGCAGTAAGCCCTACAAAACTTTAATCAACTTTATGCGAGATCGGAATGATAAGTCTGTAGCTTTTCTATTTTCTCTTTTTTTTTCAAGTACTGTTTTCGCTAGTCCGGAATCACTATTCCCTATAGCCATATCATTGGACCGGCACAAAGCCCTGCAATGATAGTAAGAACTATTTTTTTTCTTACTCCTTTTTTTTAAGTACTATTTGCTAGTCCAGAATCACTATTCCCTGTAGCTATATCATTGGCCTGTAGCTATATTCTTGACCGCCGTGTAGTGGCGGTCAAGAATATCCACTACCCCATATCCTCCCGTGGGTGTCGTAAAAGGCGACAAAGGGAAACAGGCGGGAGATGGGCAGCAGCATCTTCCTGATAAAAGCCGAAAGTACAATAAAAAAACTGCGGTTGCCAACCCGCTCGCCAAGCGTGGCAACTATGGCAAATACCCCCCAATGATGAAAACAACAAATAGACGGCCCCTAGTCCCCGGCGGCCCCGCTATTCCTGGCTACGGTGGCGACCATGGTAACGGCGGGGCAGGGGGTGCTAAGAATCTCCGGTGGAGGTTCGGTTGCCACCTACGACGACTCGACCTGGCAACGTACAACGCACGCACCCTGAGGACTGACGAGAAGATCGTGGAGCTGGAAGAAGAGATAGACAAGTTGCGCTGGCATATTATAGGATTATCCGAAGTCCGAAGAGAGGGGGAGGACACGGTAATCCTCGAATCCGGCAACTTGCTCTATCACCGGGAGGGCGACCATCTGTCCCAAGGAGGTGTCGGATTTATCGTCCACAAGTCTCTCGTTAACAACGTTGTAAAGATCGGGAGTGTGTCGACGAGGGTTGCGTACCTTATACTCAGAATCACCAAACGGTATTCGCTGAAGGTCATACAGGTTTACGCACCAACCTCGGCACACCCCGATGAGGAGGTGGAGGAAATGTATGAGGATATCTCTAGAGCCATGCATTCCTCCAAAACCCGATATACGGTGTTAATGGGAGACTTCAATGCAAAACTAGGCACAAGAGAGAACGGTGAGCTGAAAGTAGGGAAATTTGGAGTAGGGCAACGGAACCCAAGGGGCCAGCAGCTGGCCGACTTCATGGAGAAAGAGGGACTCTTTATGATGAACTCTTTCTTCAAGAAGCGGCCCCACAGGAAGTGGACCTGGTCGAGCCCCGACGGTTTGACAAAAAATGAGATTGACTTCATTATGACGACCAGACGACAACTGTTCAGTGATGTCTCAGTGATCGCGAGGGTGAAAACCGGCAGCGATCACCGAATGGTTAGAGGCACACTGAACCTAAATGTTAAGTTGGAGAGGTCTCGTCTGATGAAGTCAACGCTCCGTCCCCCTCGTGCTCTAATCCAAAGTCCCGAAACCTTTCAGCTCGAGTTACAAAACCGTTTTCAGTGCCTAGTAGACTGCAATGAAGTGGACGATATGAAT
The DNA here is from genome assembly GCA_033319125.1 of Parnassius glacialis. Taxonomy (NCBI): domain Eukaryota; kingdom Metazoa; phylum Arthropoda; class Insecta; order Lepidoptera; family Papilionidae; genus Parnassius; species Parnassius glacialis. The sequence continues at coordinate 28,814,668 of JAVANC010000005.1, read as the reverse complement.
GACAAGCTCGTGGAAACTGTCCATGCGGTCGGAGCTAAGTTCTACAAGACCCGCCGCAGAAGAACACAAAAACTCTCCGATCACACTCTTAATCTCATGGCTGTTAGACGGGAGATGAGGCTACATTCTTCAACAGATTTGACAGCATACAGGCAACAGAACAGACAGATCTCTAAATGCATGCGGCGAGACTTACGCAACTTCAATACAGCTCGTATTGAAGAAGCGATCGAGCGGAACCAAGGCTCCAAAGTCTTTGCCAGAGATCTGTCTGCCAGAAAGAGCCAACTGTCAAAGCTGAAGACCGAATGTGGCAGCATCGTTTCCGGGGCACCTGAGATTTTGAGTGAGATTGAGAGGTTCTATGGGCAGCTGTACACGTCATCGTTGGAGCCACACGCAAGTGTGAGTAACGATCCAAGAGCTAGTCTTATTCGACACTATTCCGAAGATATCCCGGACGTCAGTCTGAGCGAGATTAGAATGGCTCTCCAGGACCTTAAAAACGGCAAGGCCCCAGGCGAGGATGGAATTACAGCGGAGCTTCTGAAAGCGGGTGGAAGACCAGTACTTGAAGTCCTTCAGAGGCTCTTTAATTCCGTCCTCCATGGTGGCATTACACCGGAGGCGTGGAGCAGAAGTGCGGTGGTCTTGTTCTTCAAGAAAGGTGACAACGCTCTCTTGAAGAACTACAGACCGATTTCCCTTCTGAGCCGCGTCTACGTGCTGTTTTCGAGAGTCATTACGAATCGTCTCGCGCGCAGACTCGACGACTTCCAGCCTCCCGAACAAGCCGGTTTCCGAAAGGGCTTTAGCACCATAGACCACATACATACCCTACGGCAAATTGTACAGAAGTCCGAAGAGTACAATTTGCCGCTATGTCTGGCGTATGTGGACTATGAGAAAGCCTTTGATTCCGTCGAAATTTGGGCGGTGCTGCAGTCCCTTCAGCGGTGCCAAGTTGACTGTCGGTATATCGAAGTGCTGAAGTGTTTGTACAGTAGAGCTACGATGGCTATCCGAGTACAGAACCAGAGTACGAAACCTATCCAATTGCAGAGAGGTGTAAGACAGGGTGACGTTATATCCCCGAAACTCTTCACCGCTGCATTGGAAGACGTTTTCAAACTTCTGGACTGGAAAGGATACGGAATTAACATCAATGGCGAGTACATCACTCACCTTCGATTTGCCGACGATATAGTCCTCATGGCAGAATCGCTGGAGGAACTAAGCACTATGCTCAATGACCTCAATAGTGTCTCCCAACGGATAGGTCTTAAGATGAACATGGACAAAACAAAGATTATGTTTAATGTCCATGTCACACCTATGCCGGTAGTTGTTGGGAGCACTAAGCTCGAAGTTGTTGACGAGTATGTTTACCTGGGACAAATAGTCCGACTAGGTAAGTCCAACTTCGACCGAGAGGTCAATCGACGGATTCAACTCGGCTGGGCAGCGTTCGGGAAGCTACGACACATCTTCTCGTCAGAAATACCTCAAAACCTTAAAACAAAATTGTACAACCAGTGCGTGTTGCCAGTGATGACTTACGGAACTGAGACGTGGTCCTTCACTGCTGGCCGTATGAGGAAGCTCAAGGTCGCTCAGCGAGCTATGGAGAGGGCTATGCTCGGAGTTTCACTGCGTGATAAACTTAGGAATGAGGATATCCGCAGTAGAACCAGAGTAACCGACATAGCCCAACGGATTAGTAAGCTGAAGTGGCAGTGGGCCGGCCATATAGCTCGAAGAACCGACAACCGATGGGGAAGAAAGGTTCTCGAGTGGCAGCCTCGTACCGGTAGGCGAAGTGTAGGGCGTCCCCCCACAAGATGGAGTGACGACCTGGTAAGACATGCAGGAAGTCGATGGATGCAGGTGGCTCAGGACCGTGCTTTGTGGCATTCTTTGGGGGAGGCCTATGTTCAGCAGTGGACTTGTGAAGGGCTGTAATGATGATGATGATGATATCATTGGACCGGCAAACTCCCTGCAATGATAGTAAGAACCACTTTTTTTTCTTACTCTTTTTTTTCAATTCAGTATAGAACAGTTACAGACCAACCATACCGCAAACATGTACCTGTCACAATCACACAAAAGTGTATCGTGAGGAATGATAACACCTAAGTATGTTAACCAACAGCAACACAACACATCTCAGTGCAGCACAGACCAGCCTCCCAGCAGCTCCATGTTCCTTTCCTGCACTAGAATAATTACTTCGCTAGAGTGTTGCAACGTCTCTAGTATTTTCTAGATGCACAGACACAGCTACCTCCGACTGTCGCACGACCTCGTGCGGTTGACAGTGAACAGCATACGGTCTATCAGTTATCACCACCTGCTAACAGTTGTTAAATATTACAACGGTCGACCATCCCAGACTTCATTTAAGTCAAGAACGCGCCGATATGGCTACCTTCAGGCAAACGCATTCCAGCTTTTCGTTCTGCTGCGTTCGTGCCACAATCGCGCCAGCGAGCCATCGCGCCGTAGCCGTACTAGCTCTAGCGAATCGTTGCACTGCTTTGTAAAATTAAATGAAATCGAGATAAATGTATTGCAAACCATGGAATTCAGAGCTTCCAAAATTCATCACATATTCTCTTAAGAAACGGCAACAATATGACATTTGAAAACATTGCAAAAAATAACAGAAACTATGTGTAGAGGCAAATACCACAACATTTCAAAGGGAAGGAGGCAACTGCGCAAAATCTACGAAAGCCGACCTCAGACGTCCATTTACAGCGCCAAAGCACCATTTGTTCGGCGGCCGATTAAATTGCCATCATAATAACAAAATAATAAAAGTATAACATCAGCCATTTATTATAATGAATGAAAGGAATTTTACGACAAAATACATTAATGACAAACATGGGTGGTGTAAGGTTCCTACTTCATTACACGTCCTAATCCTGCCTGTTTACCTCGCTAAGCGCTTAGTACATTCATCAAAATTGCTGGCATTTACGTTGAACCCAAACTTGACGAAAACTCATTTGTAACACGAAATACGACTTACCATATTTTATGCCTTGTTTTCTTTAAAAAATGTAATTTATATTATACGAGTATATCTTAACCAGTTTCTATTGTTTATCTATAAAATATAGCGAAAAAGTAGTTTCTTAATATTTTTTTTAATGTTATGCAAGGACATTGTTTATACAAGTATTAAGGCCCCGACTTTTGAAGCTATTGTGTGGAAATTATTTACATTTCATCCTTTTGAGTGGACTGAGGAATATCACAAGCTCGACGTTCGTTTAAATAATTACATTAAAAACTTTATCTCCTATTTTTTCACTATTAGGCGTGGATTTTTTTATTCAAATGTATATGGTCCACATATAACCCCTGAAGTATAACTATTTAATAAAAATAATTATTAAAACTAGTTCACAGTTAACGAAGACATCGTGTAACAACATACAAAGAACGAACACATCCTTGTTCTTTTTTTGCTTTCGCCATAGGTTTGCCACTCGACCGTAAATTGCAAACCTCCTTCTTAAATCAGCATATTCAACTAAATAATAATATAATTTTGTGTGGTAATAACATTGGGTGCATTTTATTAAAATAAAAAAAGAGTATATTTGAAATTCTCTCCAGATTGTGAATGTAATAGAGTGCACACAAAAAACATTGGGTAATAAACTCAGCTGTCAACTGCTTACACCGTCGAAAAGATTTGTTATCATATGGTTGTGGATGATATGACCACTGCTAGGCTATTATTATATATGTAGAAATGTGTAATTGAGTATAGTACAGAGACTAATTTTGTAGTTAGGAATAATAATTGATTCGTTTACACGAATTAATTATTCAACGAGTCAAGGTTAAACCAGTAACGGCATACGACAAGCGCACCAATTCACGTCAGAGCCAAGACTGCCTTAACGGCGGCCGCTCCGTTCATTTTATACAAGCAGGACGGGCGCCACCGCAGGTACATGGCGCAGGTGTGCGGAACACGTATTATTTACAAGAATTCTGTCTAACTGCACCGACGGGTACCGCAACGCACGTGCAATGGTGCTGATCCCGACACGGCCATACTGACATGCGTGCGTCCTCGCACGCGCTCCATCACAATTTTAGTTATCTGTAGACAAAAAAAACATCGTTCGACTATTCTGACATAACAGCGTCTGGTCCGGTCTATATTGACCCTTCAGACTTGGGTGACAATCAGTTTAGATCCGGCAGTAAGCCCTACAAAACTTTAATCAACTTTATGCGAGATCGGAATGATAAGTCTGTAGCGTTTCTATTTTCTCTTTTTTTTTTTTCAAGTACTGTTTTCGCTAGTCCGGAATCACTATTCCCTATAGCCATATCATTGGACCGGCACAAAGCCCTGCAATGATAGTAAGAACTTTTTTTTTCTTACTTTTTTTTTTCAAGTACTATTTGCTAGTCCGGAATCACTATTCCCTGTAGCTATATCATTGGACCTGCAAACGCCCTACAATGATAGTAAGAACCACTTTTTTTTCTTACTCTCTCTTTTTTTTCAATTCAGTACAGAACAGTTACAAACCAACCATACCGCAAACATGTCCCTCTCACAATCACACAAAATTGTATCGTGAGGAACGTAGTGATATGATAACACCTAATTATGTAAACCAACAGCAACACAACACATCCCAGTGCAGCACAGACCAGCCTCCCTGCAACTTCATGTTTCTTTCCTGCTCCAGGATAATTACTTCGCTAGAGTGTTGCAACGTCTCTAGTATTTTCTAGATGCAGACACGGCTACCTCTGACTGTCGCACGTCCTCGTGCGGTTGACAGTGCACAGCATACGGTCTATCAGTTATCACCACCTGCTAACATATATTAACTCTTATTAAATATTACAACGTTCGACCATCCCAGACTTCATTTAAGTCATGAACGGCGCCGATATGGCTACCTCCAGGCAAACGCACTCCAGCTTTTAGTTCTGCTGCGTTCGTTCCACATTCGCGCCAGCGAGCCGTCGCGCCGTACTAGCGCTAGCAAATCGTCGCACTGTTTTGCAAAATTGAAAGAAATCGAGATAAACGTATTGCAAACCATGGAATTCCGAGCTTCCAAAATTCATCACATATTCTTTTAAGAAACGGCAACTGTATGACATTTGAAAATATTGCAAAAAAAACAGAAACTATGTGTAGAGGCAAATACCACAACATATTTCAAAGGGAAGGAGGCAACTGCGCAAAATCTACGAAAGTCGACCTCAGACGTCCATTTACAGCGCCAAAGCACCATTTGTTCGGCGGCCGCTTGAATTGCCCTGCCGTAAGATCAGCCGATAAGTTACTGACTGTAGCGGTGTAGGCTCAATCTTACCAGCGCTCGGCCGTACCTGACCATGTTCGATTAGCCGTCACTACATCTTCCTCATAGATCATTGTTGTAGAGACTTCTACGAATCCCTCGACATCAAACCCCAATCTCGTCGACGACATAATATTCGGAGCAAACTGCAACACTGATCAACACATTAGAACACAAAAATGTCACTTATTATTTTCAATTCATAGCGTGTTAAAGTTAATCCTTTATTTTGGTACATCCCTTAAACGTTTTGAACTTCAAAATATAGCAAATGATAATCATGTTTCGCGTGAACTATCAAATTACACCATAACTTGAATAAGTTAATTAGAAAGCCTCCAACTTCTTTCGACATTTGTTAACATATTTAGGTACATCAAGAAATAATGAAAATATTTGCGGGGTACTTTTAATACAAATCGAACAAATTAAAAAAAATGGCACAAAAATTTCACTTTATCTTTTCCCTACACTTTAATGGTACGAAAATATCGTAAGTAGCATAGCAAATTTCATTACGGTATTTAACATAAAAACAGATTCATCAATGCGGAATGCATTACAGTCTTCCACAAATGTAATAATTCTCATACTATTCGAAGATTATATGTGGGCAAAAATGGGGACTTTATCCCACTTCTGATGTAGAAATGTGTAATTGAGTATAGTACAGAGACTAATTTTGTAGTTAGGAATAATAATTGATTCGTTTACACGAATAAATTATGCAACGAGTCAAGGTTAAACCAGTAACGGCATACGACAAGCGCACCAATTCACGTCAGAGCCAAGACTGCCTTAACGGCGGCCGCTCCGTTCATTTTATACAAGCAGGACGGGCGCCACCGAAGGTACATGGCGCAGGTGTGCGGAACACGTATTATTTACAAGAATTCTGTCTAACTGCACCGACGGGTACCGCAACGCACGTGCAATGGTGCTGATCCCGACATATACAATTTATAATTTGTACTTTCCGGGTTCGTTTAGAGAACTGCTTAGGCAAATTAATGGTCTAATTCTTACAAGCCAGTATTTATGAAAATATTTAGTACGTTAGAATAATGTCTTATACAAAATTAATGATGAAATTTCATATTCATCAGTCATTCATGAGCCTATGTGAAAATTTAAACTAATTTTATGCTCCAATTTAATTGAATATTTTTTTGGCAAAAGAGCTTTTACGCTCGGCGAGTGAAGACAAGAGCTTGAGTGTGAAAAGGGTCCGCTCGCCTCATCCCGTCTGTGTTCACTTTCATGTCTAGATTTTGTGCAAAGTTGAAGAAGTGTGGTGAGCGCCAAGCGCGCCCTTACACGCTCGCGTTTTAGTTTTCATAGTTTTAGTACGTAGTTTACAGGGAGAAACAAAAACGGCCTGTGGGTTAAATTTTTGGAATTGACCATAATATGTTGATAATAAATCAAGAAAAAATTCACTGCTTTGTTCTTACATCATATGACAATTTTGTTGTAACTACGTGTTAATATTACTAAACAGAAATCATCGTGAAATAAGTTGTACGTAATGTTCACTTTCATATTGCATTTTTTATTATTATCACATTTAAAATTCATTGATATCAGTCAAAAATCTTAAATTTTGCTTTATTTTTCATATTTTTATTTATAAAAGTAACCTAAATAATTGAAAATTAATGGGTTATTCTGTTTTGTATTACGCCTTTTATAATGTAGATAATGCCTCGGTTTTGATGACGCTATCTGTAATCTCAAAAAGTGAGTTAAGGTGACAATAACTATTGTTTGGCGACTGGCGATTTCCTAGAACACGTGCATTTGTCGACTAGCCTTTGCCAGTGTGTTGTCTGCATAGCTTTTTTGCTGGCAGAGTTTCTCTTCTTCTTCAGCATTAACCCGCAGAAGTCTACTGTTACCGTTGTAGAGTGAATTCCCCATAATCTTCACGATTGACAGATGGATATTTTAAGCCTGGCGTAAACGAGATGGTTACTCTGCCATCTAACGGAACTCATGAGGAATTTTTTTGACATTTCTTACAATCGCCTTATACGATAATCACGGTCCGAAATGGATTCTTTAAGCCGTCATCACATAGCAGAGGCATGGTACTGGACCGGGGAAGGATATCGCACGGAATGCCAGTTTAAAGTAGTACCGTAATAATATAGTTGTTTTAAACTCTTTGAATGCTGCTCTGTTTCATGTGCGTGTCTGTTTCTCTGTTGCATGTGACGATAACCGGAGACTCTTTTTACTGGTAACGAGGCATTCAATTTCATTCCTTAGGAGGACAACACATCTGCATTTTGATTCTTAATCGCGAATTGAATTTTTTGCCTAACATTCTCTTAAAAATCACATCACCACGGTGAACATTTAATGTGGGATGACCACCTTTTTGACATATTGGTTTGCTTGTTATCCTTCTTAGCTACGTCTTCAACAAAGTTCGATGCATCTCCGACAACTACATTCGCCAATGTGTATAGGTCGGACTCCGGCCCTGAATAATCCTAAAAACTCCGCTGACCTTTTTAACGAACATCTGAAATCGAAATGAAAAGTAGCCCACATTTCATCACATTTTCCGGATACATAAAGTCTTCATATGCAGACGCGATAAATAAATTTTTGTAAGAGCACATATATTTAAATTTATATACAAACCATGCGAATTTGCTGGACAGTCTAATATTTTATATTTAACAAGGGTGAAAATGAAGGTGTGTTTTGCTATTAAGTCAGTGTATTTGCTTAGTTACTTTGTTTAAATTTAGTAAATAGAAATATAATAGAAGCCTTTTTGATTCTACACACACACACACACACACATATATATATATATATATATATATATATATATATATATATATATATATATACATAATCAAAAAGGCATTACTTTTGCTTCTACACTAAACTCTAAGCTCTAACCTACACAAAAATTATTGGCTTACACCGATAGATACATAGGACACCGATTCGGTACAAAAAGATTTTTTTATAGAACGATGGTGACAAATGAGCAAACAGCCACCTGATGAGAAATGGAAGCTGTGGCTCATCCATCTATCCATTAAAGCCTATGAAAGTCCACTGCTGAACATGGGCCTCCCTCATAGATGGCCTCATGTGGGTTTTCTCCATTGCAAGCGGATTGGCAACCGCAGTTTATTTTTATTCATCTGCTGGTTTGTTTCTCTATCGGATATAAGAGGAGGCTTGTACTCATTTGTGGGTTATATATAAGTTGTCAATTTATTTTACTTTTATTAAAGAACTACTGTTAATATTAGCATTGGTGAAATAGCAGCATAAAACTGAGGTTTTTAGCTTTGTTGTCATAGTGAGTGACCAGAACCGGAGACTCTACTGGTAATGAGACATTTTGATTCCAAATCAAGGATAGAAGAGGTATCTATGGACCACAATATCCACTATTATCAGTGGACCACCTTACTGTGATTGTGTACTTGTCACCCTTGCTTTAAAAAAGCGGCCAAGTGCGAGTCGGACTCACCTATGATGGGTTCCATAGCAGCAAATAACATAATTTACGATTAATGACGTATTAAAAAAACTACATACTAGATCTCGTCCAAACCACATTTCGAAGGAAGTTTACATGGTAATGTACATCATATATTTTTTTTAGTTTTATCATTCTCTTATTTTAGAAGTTACAGGGGGGAGGGGGGACACACACATTTTACCACTTTGGAAGTGTCTCTCGCGCAAACTATTCAGTTAAGAAAAAAATTAATTAAGAAACTTTAATATCATTTTTGAAGACCTATCCATAAATACCCCACACGTATGGGTTTGATGAAAAAAATTTGAGTTTCAGTTCTAAGTATGGGGAACCCCCAAATTTTTTTTTCTATTTTTGTGTGAAAATCTTAATGCGATTCAAAGAATACATCTACTTACCAAGTTTCAAAAGCATAGTTCTTATAGTTTCGGAAAAAAATGGCAGTAACATACGGACGGACGGACAGACAGACAGACGACGAATCCATAAGGGTTCCGTTTTTTGCCATTTGGCTACGGAACCCTAAAAAGGTGGAGGTAAAATCCATGATCTTCGTTGTCTAGATCAAATCGATGTATCGTTGAGGTGATTTACATGCATGAACAGTACGAGGAACACACTTCTAGACCCAGAATATTTACGAGTATTCATATATCATCACAAATTTTAGTTGTGCGGAATTTAAACTCGCGGTCGCGCCGTAATCAAAACCTTAGTAGCTGTGCTACTGAAAGCAAAAATTCAAAAATGCTACATCGAAGTTTTATAAAAAGTTTAGGAAACAGCCAGCCAGCAGACATGTTGTTAGAGTAATTAGAATGAAGAAATCTTTCAAGTAATGCTTGCCAGCAGATGCTTTCTTACAAAGTTACTATTTCCGGCTGTGGTCTTTAAAAGCTTTTTGTGTAATGTGAGTAAAGTCCAATTTGTATTAGCACCGACGCGAGTCAGTCACATATTTTTATGTTTGCTTGAATAACAATATATTCAATTTAATCGTGTCTTTGTTTACAGTATATTTTTTATATATTTTTATAAATATTTATGCCTCTAATCGGATGAGAGAACCATAAAAATATCCTAAAATATAAATAACAAAAACATTTATTTCTCGGTTATATTTATAACTTAAGTTTTGTTAATAACATTTTGATTTGTTGTGGGAGACGGGAGGTTAAACTAAGTTACCCTGAGCAATTCAATGATAATGTAATCATTAAGTGAACTTCGTATGTAAAGAAAAGATATAAGATTTATATCTAAATATAATATATATCATGTAAATAACATTAAAAGAAACGTAGAAAGTAAATGTTGTGTGATGTTTATGCGTATACTCGAAAATTATTTGTTTTCTCCAAATGTTAGTTCTGTATTCATGTGCATATCTACGTAAAGGTAAAAAGTACATCGGCAAGCACGTTTACCCGTAATAATATATGAAGTTTTTACGTTAATAGCTATTTTATTACTAATTGTAAAAGACACTAGTAAATAAAAAAGCGTGATTTATTATACACGAATTGAGCTCAATTTAAATTGTAAATACCAAAGCAGGAATAGTTACATGAAATAGAAACAGGAGCTTAACAAGATTCAACACTGCACTAAGATGTCTTCCTTTGAGTTGATTGTATGTTTACATAATTAGGAACCTGCAATTTCTTCATCCGCCCAGGTTTGTTCGTGGTGTGATTTTACAATGGGATAACTTAGTATTATTTTTGAAATAAAATACGTATGTATGTTTGCTGTTGAATTTCTTTTTTGTGGATATGTATTTTTTGCAAGAACATAAGCTTCAGAGACAACGAGTGGACAATGAGTAAGCATGCCCTCAAATAATTTTATACTTCTATCCTACGTGTGTAGGTACACACACACACTTTTTTTTTATAATATTCTTTACTCCTACTGCCTAGTGTAATAATTAGTACAATACATTTGAAATTTTCCGTTTACCTGTGAGGATCGAATTTGGGATACTCTATAACTTTGAAATTGTAGGCAAACTCTTAACTTTCGACGGCAGAATGTTCATATATATTTAGCATTTAACGGTATATTAGGGTCAGGTCTCCTTTTCTTTCTAAAAGTTCGATTGAGTACTCGTAGATACCGCTATTTTAGCACTAAATAACTACTTAAATAACGTGCACTGTCCCGGTCACCACTAATCCCAACATCTTCTTTAATATAAAACGCCGTGTGTCGCCTCTAAATGACGCATAGTCAGGAAAAATAGACTCTTTAATGGCTTGTTGCTACTTAGCCGTCAGTTCATTTTTCACGCGGATCTTAGCCTATTAGTATTATCACCTTTTATTGAATTATCTATTACCCGCTACTTCGCTCGCGTGTAATGTAGGGTTTTAATTTTTTGCGCGGAGCCCTGATGTTTTAAAAAAATAAAAACAGCTTAAATTACTTCTTGTAACATCAGTTATCTGCCAGTGTAAGTCCCGATAAATCGCCTCAGCCATTTGAGAGATTAGCCGATACATACAGACGGACAGACAGAAGGACAGACAGTTGTTTTTTTAATTATGTTTTTTTATATGTAACGTATATACTTTCATATGCATTTATTAAAAAGCTGTTATTTTGAAATTACAAACAGACACTTCAATTTTATTTATCTGCAAGATATAAATTGTCGCAGAGTAACACCTGATTATTTTAATTATCATCCTATCTTAATCCTCAGGAGTGATAATACATTTGTCTAAAGTAAGTTGAATATGGGTTGCAGTAGCTTCATACCATTATCTCGTATCAATTGTACAATATTTCAACTTAAAAAAAAAAGAAAAAAATAATTTCTAAACTATTATAGTTTCATTATTATTTCAACCTCTATTGTTTCACCCTTAAGCCTGGATTATTTCTCAAATTTAAATATTACCACCCTATAAATAAAAATGGAGTTTTTTCTGTTTTTTTTTTTGTAGATTAATCATTAAAATTTGGTTAACAATGGGCTATATACATAATATTAATACAAAAATTCCTTAAGTTCATTTTTTTATCAAGACAATAATTATTTCTGTATAAACCCAATTGAGTAACAAGTATTAGGAAAATAAAAATCGCCCATAATAGCTTTGCAATACAACGACGTAAGACCCCACAGTGTAATTTGAATAGGATTTGGTTTGGAAACAATATTTGCAATGCAATCGAATCGAGACACCGCTACTTTGAGTCAACATTTAACATTCAAATGAATTTGGCGAAGTCCTTCGCTGTCATGACTGATGTATCCTACTTCGTATTAAAATTTATATGTAGCAGAAAGAATTATAACATATTACGAGTATAATATATTTCATAAGTATTAAAAAATGTGTTTATTATCGATTAATATAAATCGGTCAACGTGCGGTGGTGGTATAGGAGAATCTATCACCACATTTCGTCTCATCAGTGTTATAAGAAGAAACTGTAAGATCAGCTAGAAAGATATCATGGCAGATGGCCGATCAAATGTAATATACAAAGATTGGAGTAGTTTTGAAGGATTCGTATTGCGATTCTAATCAGCCTACCAAGCGTAACAATTTCAGCACATTCTTCCACTATTATAGAGATCCATATCCTATAAGGAGTGAACTCTTTCAGGCCAATGAAGATGATAATAATAAAGATTACCGGCTTACGAAAATCCTTTAATAGTCGATTTAAATAAGTATAGTCAAGTACGTCTTGTTACGTGGTAGAGCCATGCTGCAGCTATATTAATAGTATAGTAGTAGCACGAATGGGTCGGCTCGACCGGAGAAGGACCACGCTCTCACAGAATACAAGCGTAAAATAGCAGCTTAATGCTGCAGTGTTTCGTATGGTGAGTGTAGAGAACCGGAGACCCTTTTTATTGGAAAAGAGGCATTCCATCTTAGCCCTCACAGGTGACAACGCATCTGCATTCTGATTCGCAAACGAGGATAAATGTAGATGTCTATAGGCCACAGCAACCACTTACCATCAGGTGGACTGTGTGCTCGTTTGTCACCCTATCCTATAAAAAAAAGTAGACTCAAAACGAACTTATGAACTTACGATTCTCTAAGAATCATAATCAGTCAGCTTATTTATAAATTCTCAGTCGATGAGTTAGATTAACATAAGTTTTACAAGTAATAATAGGGTATTACACCCATTTTCAAAAAGTGTTTTAAATGAATCCTAGAGTGATAATGAACCACTATAATTTTTATATAATTTTTTTAATAACCAAATAGTGACATAAAAATTACTTTTAATCTATCGTTTTAAATTTTTGCGTGAAAACGCTAGCCGCCATACTGTTCAACTCGTGACGTCACTGTCCTAGAATTTTGACAATTTTGCAAAGGAATAAGATACTTTTGATTGTTTAATAATGAGTTATCATCTATATCATTGTTGTGTTGTGCCTGATTGCAAAATACGAGCATAAGAACACCGGGGAAGTTATGAATAAAAGTGCCAACTGATTTAAATATGAGAAATAATTGATTAAAACCTGCAAGAAGAAAACCAAAGGCATTGTCTACAAAATCTAAACTATACTTCTGTGAAGATCACTTTGATGTAAGTATGACTTATATTTAACTATCGATTAATCAAAACAAAACATAATGACATGATAGGTACCTATTGCAAGTCAAATTTTGTAATGGATTAGATTAATCGCTCGTCTGTCCCGCCCTTTGTGAGCTTATATTATAATATCTATAACATTAGCGGTAAAAGCGAAGTAATAAACTCGCTTTTACGAATCCGTCTTCCATGATGCCTTTTCAATAAAATTCGGATTAAAAGTCAACAATTGTAATGATAACTTGAAAAATTTCCAAATTAACTAGTTAGTACCCAGCACATAACCTAGTTCTTTGACCTAGTGACGTCACGACGCTATCTAACATGGCGGACATTGTTTTGCAGATTTGAAGCACAGGTAAAAAAATTATTCTTTAAATTGGAATATAAAATTTATAATGCTTTTCTATAAATAGAAATCAATATTTCTCGTTTACTTTTTACAAAATCTATCATAAATATATATTCTTTGATTTTTTTTTACATGGTGTAAAATACCCTATTATATTAATATAAAATAGCATAACAAGTTATTAGTAAAACTTAAATAAATCAGTAAATAATTAGTTTCTAATAAACTAGCTATGTCTGCAATTTCATACGCTGAAACATTCATTTAGTTCATTTGATACAACTCAGTAGTGTTTTAGGTATATTAACACAGATGCATACGTGTGTGGAACACTGGAGTATTGAGCAGTGCTGCAGATAAATTGTACCTATAATCCTCTCAGAAATAGTAGTAGGCTTATATTCAGCAGTAACACACATATAAGCAGTTACTTTACACTTAAAACATACATTAAATAAAGTTTTCGTCTAAATGTTTTGTGTACGCTAATTTGCACAATGACATTACCTTTTTGAATGTTGTGTACAGTGAAGTATTTCATTAAATTTAGGTTTTATTTAGTGTTATGAAGCGCTAACCAATCCAATAAACTTTTATATTCTTCTATTCCTTTTCTTTCTTTTTCTTTTAAACTATTATGTCTTTAGCATATTTAAGTTGTTAATCCTCTTGTAAATGAATATACATAGAATTTTATAAAGTACTTTTGACAAAAAGAGATCTATAACCATAATTCTCTAACTTAAAATAACTAGCGACAACATTCGTATAATCGTTATTAAAACATAAAACAAAAGATTTTTCAAGTGAGGATACTGCTTAACTTTTAAATCAATGACTGCAAGCTGAAAGGATATTGAAATACTAAAGTAATAGTTCATTCCGTTCTGCATTGAAGTTTAACTACTAATTAAATAAATCCAAACAAAAAGCTTTAGTCATTTATACTTTTATGAAAACATCAATTGAATTACTTTTTGTGTTATTGCTTACGGGGCCGCTCTGGGCTCTCGCCTAAATTCCATGAAACACATTGGATCTAGATTCCCGGTACTGGATTATTTTAATTAAATTTCAACGTAGCTCAAGTCTCTTACTACGGACTTTTAAATGAAAATGTTCCCAAATAATAATTAATTTTAATTATTTTAAATATTAACGATATTTGACAGCAAGAAGAAGTAACACCTAAAACTACTCTGGGAGTAACACCAAATACGGAGTGTTTACACATTAGGGAAAAAAATATAAGTAGCTGTTTGAACATAATTGATGTATTGTTGTTTTATTTAAATTTATATTTATTTTGTTTTGATTAGCATAGGATATTGTCATGTGGTGTCCAAGTTAGAGCATTCATCCCTCTATTTCGTCTGGTGAATTTCGTAAGAGTTGACTACACGAAATAGAGTATATATCTATGATAGGAAATGCTAAAATTGATGCTTCTTTTCCAGTAAAAAAAATTTTCGGCTTTCTTACTCATCACAAGTAACTTAACTGAATTATTCAGACTACGGACTTCCATTTAGTACGATTCTGACTCACTTCTCTCGCTTCTTTCACATCCCTATATTTGTTGCCTTGTATTAAATGGACAACCTTGAAATAACATAATATTATAAGATACGTTATGGCCGTTCTAAATAAAATAATATAATTATATTACTGGAGG
Organism: Parnassius glacialis; assembly: GCA_033319125.1. Classification (NCBI taxonomy): domain Eukaryota; kingdom Metazoa; phylum Arthropoda; class Insecta; order Lepidoptera; family Papilionidae; genus Parnassius; species Parnassius glacialis. Next base: position 28,799,186 of record JAVANC010000005.1, on the reverse strand, counting down.
GTGGAGGGTGTTCATTTGCTAGTATGAGGATGTTGGCGGAGACGCATACCCATTGGATGTATATACATATAGAGTGGTCGGGTAACCGACACCTAGTAGTACTGTCGCACAATGTATATTATTATATTAGTGACTTATGATAGTAAGGTCTATGATACAAACCATTAATATAGAAGGTCTCTGTGATGTATAAGCATTATCATAGCAGAGTTATGACTTAAAGTCCTATATGTAAAAGACTTATAATAGAATGGTCTATGAAATAAAGCAAATATGTGGAAGGTCTCAAATATGTTAAATTATTATCCCTTTCAGAACGACAAAAAATAATATCGTTTTTGAAAAAACAAATTGCAAATATAAGTTCTTTGATGAACGTGTCTGTGAAGAGAGTGTCTAAGAAAAATACTAAAAAAATCCCCCCCTTTTAGTTTCTGTTAGAGCCCCCCGCACGTACGTGCGCTGTCGTTTTTAAATGTGCTAACGCACAATCGTGCTTAAGGAATAAAGGTGCAACTTAAAATCAAATATTGATATTTTTAATAAAAATTTATTGTAATTAGTTTTTTTTTATAGGAGACGCAAACGAGCATGCGGCTCACCTGATGGTTAGTGACTACCGCCGCCCATGAACAACTGCAACACCAGGGAGGGAATTGCAGATGCGTTGTCGGCCTTTTAAAAAGGAGTACGCTCTTTTCTTGAAGGTCCCTAAGTCGTATCGGTCCGGAATAATCGCTGATGGTAATCGATTCCACAAGGAAGTCGTGCGAGGAAGAAAACATCTTCTAAATCGCACAGTGGTGGACCGCCAATCATCCAGATGGTGTGGATGGTATCGGGAGTTCTGCCGCGATGTACGTTCGTGAAATTTGGCGGCTGGGATTAATCCGAACAATTCCTCAGAGCACTCCCCATGATAGATGCGAAAGAAAATGCAAAGGGATGCAACATCTATTCGCAGTGCCTGTGTGTGCCGCAATGAATCGAGCCGATCGGAAAGGGCTCGGTCGTCGACGATTCGAGCCGCTCTGCGCTGGATGCGGTCAAGTGGAAGGGGCTGGCGCTGGAGAGCACCTGCCCAGAGATGGAAACAGTATTCCATGTGAGGCCGAAGCTGCGCCTTGTAAAGTTGCAGGCGGTGTGCCGGCATGAAATACTGTCCCGCTCTGCTGAGCACGCCAAGCTTTTTAGAGGCCAATTTGGCCTTCTCTTCCAAGTGATCACGAAACTGCACGTCACTCGATATCTCGACGCTGAGGATTCCGATACTGGCTAAAGCAACTAGGGGAGTGCCTTGAAACTGAGGAGATACGACAAAGGGGTTCTTTTAAGCGGTAAACGCGCAAACTTGTGTCTTCTGAGGATTAAACTGGACTAGATTTAGTCGCCCCTAGTCCGAGACTTTGTCCAGCAAAGACTCGACTTCAGACACAAGTTTGTTCCGGTACTCGAAGACGTTTTCTCGAGAAATATTAGCACGGCCGGTGTATAGAGCATCACCAGTGCTGTCATCCGCATAGCAATGAATGTTACCAGTTAGCAACATATCATTGATATGCAGAAGAAACAGCGTTGGTGATAGCACACAGCCTTTTGGAACACCAGCGTTAATAGGCTTATAGTCGGAGCATGCACCGTCTACAACGACCTTGATGCTCCGATCTGCAAGGAAGCTGGTGATCCAATCGCACAATTTCTCGGGAAGCCCATAGGAAGGGAGCTTCGAAAGAAGCGCTTTGTGCCAAACCCGATCGAAGGCCTTCGCAATGTCCAGACTAACGGCCAACGCCTCCCCCTTGGACTCTACTGCCTCCGCCCATCTATGGGTCAGGTAGACCAGAAGATCACCAGCTGATCGACCCCGACGAAAACCGTATTGGCGGTTACTAATCAGCTGGTGATCCTCAAGGTACCGGATGAGCTGGCAGTTAATTATGGATTCCATTATTTTGGAGAACAAGGAGGTGATCGCGATAGGCCTATAGTTGGACGGGTCTGAGCGGTCGCCTTTTTTAGGGATCGGGTGGACAAAAGCTTTCTTCCATGAATTCGGGACTACGCCTTGGGAGTAGGAGTACCGAAAAAGACGCGTTAGGACCGGTGCCAACTCCGGAGCACACGTCTTCAGCACAATTGGGGGGATTCCGTCAGGCCCACTCGACTTCTGGATGTCCAGGGAGAGAAGTGCTTTGCAAACCGAGCGCTGTGAGAACAGCACATCCGGCATGGAGCACTCACACCGCGGGATCGTCGGCGGTGTTTTCCCCCCGTCATCAAGAGTCGAGTTGGACGCAAAAAGGGAGCCTAAAAGATCGGCTTTGTCTTTTGCGTCTTGGGCCAGTGAGTCGTCCTCCCTGTGCAGAGATGGTAGTGATGGCTTACAGAAGTTCCCTTGGACAGCCTTGGCCAGAGACCAGAATGCACGGGTTCCCGAAGGAAGGCGAACTAGTTTCTCGCCAATTCTGCCTATGTGCTCCGACTTTGCCTTGGCAATTACTCTTTTGAAGGACCTGGAGGCGAAGTTATACTTCTTTTTAAGTATGCTGATGTTTACATCCCGAGTCGCCGAAGCCGCAGCCCAGGCTTGATAACACTCCTCCTTACTGCGTAATGCAGATTTACAGGAGCGACCAAACCAAGGCTGAGATCTGCCTCCGATGGGTACCACAGATGATGGAATAAATAGTTCCATTCCCTGTAGCACCACATCAGTGACAGAGTCAGCAACAGCGCTGAGATCATCCGGCGAGAAGCAAACTCGCCCCCATGGGTAGGATGCAAAGAAAGACCGCATTCCGTCCCAATCCGCCGACCTGTAATGCCAAACACGGCGGCAACCTGCAGAACGCAACCGCGAAGGGAGCGTGAGTGGCACCATACTCCGGATCAGACAGTGGTCCGAAGAGCCTAGAGGGGCATCGACGGAAACCTAATATCCGTCCGGATGAGAGGTTAGCAGAAGGTCCAACAGGGAAGGTGTATGATCCGCCACATCTGGAATCCGCGTAGGCGAAGTAACCAGTTGTGTCAGACCACATGCCAAGGCAAAGTCATAAACAGATCTCCCCGCATGATCGGTTAAACGTGAACCGAGCCATTCGGCATGGTAGGCATCATCTTTAATCAATTTCTGCGACTTGAAGTCACATTATAAATGAGAAATGTGTATTTAGATTAATCAGTCTCCTTAAGGTAATAAAAATTCAACATAAATATTCTCCTCCAGAAAATTAATAAGATCTTAGCAAAGAAAAACAAGCGGCCCCACAGGAAGTGGACCTGGTCGAGCCCCGACGGTTCGACAAAAAATGAGATTGAATTCATTATGACGACCAGACGACAACTGTTCATTGATGTCTCAGTGATCGCGAGGGTGAAAACCGGCAGCGATCACCGAATGGTTAGAGGCACACTGAACCTAAATGTTAAGTTGGAGAGGTCTCGTCTGATGAAGTCAACGCTCCGTCCCCTTCGTGCTCTAATCCAAAGTCCCGAAACCTTTCAGCTCGAGTTACGAAACCGTTTTCAGTGCCTAGAAGACTGATATGAAGTGGACGATATGAATGACAAGCTCGTGGAAACTGTCCATGCGGTCGGAGCTAAGTTCTGCAAGACCCGCCGCAGAAGAACACAAAAACTCTCCGATCACACTCTTAATCTCATGGCTGTTAGACGGGAGATGAGGCTACATTCTTCAACAGATTTGACAGCATACAGGCAACTGAACAGACAGATCTCCAAATGCATGCGGCGGGACTTACGCAACTTCAATACAGCTCGTATTAAAGAAGCGATCGAGCGGAACCAAGGCTCCAAAGTCTTTGCCAGAGATCTGTCTGCCAGAAAGAGCCAACTGTCAAAGCTGAAGACCGAATGTGGCAGCATCGTTTCCGGGGCACCTGAGATTTTGAGTGAGATTGAGAGCTTCTATGGGCAGCTGTACACGTCATCGTTGGAGCCACACGCAAGTGTGAGTAACGATCCAAGAGCGAGTCTTATCCGACACTATTCCGAAGATATCCCGGACGTCAGTCTGAGCGAGATTAGAATGGCTCTCCAGCACCTTAAAAACGGCAAGGCCCCAGGCGAGGATGGAATTACAGCGGAGCTTCTGAAAGCGGGTGGAAAACCGGTACATGAATTCCTTCAGAAGCTCTTTAATTCCGTCCTCCATGGTGGCATAATACCGGAGGCGTGGAGCAGAAGTGCGGTGGTCTTGTTCTTCAAGAAAGGTGACAACGGTCTCTTGAAGAACTACAGACCGATTTCCCTTCTGATCCGCGTCTACATGCTGTTTTCGAGAGTCATTACGAATCGTCTTGCGCGCAGACTTGACGACTTCCAGCCTCCCGAACAAGCCGGTTTCCGAAAGGGCTTTAGCACCATAGACCACATACATACCCTACGGCAAATTGTACAGAAGTCCGAAGAGTACAATTTGCCACTATGTCTGGCGTACGTGGATTATGAGAAAGCCTTTGATTCCGTCGAAATTTGGGCGGTGCTGCAGTCCCTTCAGCGGTGCCAAGTTGACTGTCGGTATATCGAAGTGCTGAAGTGTTTGTACAGTAGGGCTACGATGGCTATCCGAGTACAGAACCAGAGTACGAAACCCATCCAATTGCAGAGAGGTGTAAGACAGGGTGATGTTATATCCCCGAAACTCTTCACCGCTGCATTGTAAGACGTTTTCAAGCTTCTGGACTAGAAAGGATGCGATATTAACATCAATGGCGAGTACATCACTCACCTTCGATTTGCCGACGATATAGTCCTTATGGCAGAATCGCTGGAGGACCTAAGCACTATGCTCAATGACCTCAATAGTGTCTCCCAACGGATAAGTCTTAAGATGAACATGGACAAAACAAAGATCATGTTTAATGTCCATGTCACACCTATGCCGGTAGTTGTTGGGAGCACTAAGCTCGAAGTTGTTGACGAGTATGTTTACCTGGGACAAATAGTCCGACTAGGTAAGTCCTACTTGTTAATGATCTTCCTACGGTCGTTGAGGAGGCACAGTGTTTGCTATTTGCCGATGATCTTAAAATTTTTTTGAAAGTAAACAATGCTTCTGACTGTCAAAGTTTGCAAAGAGACATTGACAGAGTGGCACAGTGGGGTATAGAAAACAAATTGAGCTTAAATGTGAATAAATGTTGTATCATGAGTTATGGTCGTGCAAAAGCCCCTCATAATTATGCTTACCAAATGAATGGCCTCGTAATCCCTCGAGTTACACATATTAGAGACTTAGGCGTCGAAATGGTCCCGGAACTTAATTTTCGTAACCATATTTTAAATATTTGTAAAAAAGCTTTTAGGAATCTCGGCTTTATCTTAAGGCAGTGCAGGGATTTCCGTAATGTACTTACTATTAGAATTTTATATAATGCTCTTGTAAGAAGTCAATTCGAAACGAATGCCATTATTTGGAATCCACATGAAAGCAAATATAATGTCATGATCGAAAAACTACAAAATAAATTTACACGTTTTTTATATTTCAAGCAGTACGGAATCTATCCTAGTTTTCCACTCATGTATCCGAGTCTATTTGTAACGGGCATGGTCGGTTACAGCCGCCTGAGTGTGAGGAGAGACATCGCGCTTATTAAATATGTGTGGAACGTATTACGTGGATGGATACATCACCCAGATGTGCTCGCTGCGCTAAGGCTACGGGTACCTGATAATTACGTGTGTTCTCGTCGCCGCGCCCCTTTACTCCTCGTGCCCACTGCTAGGACGAAGTTGCTACAGAATGCACCATTGACACGTGCCATACACTACGTTAATATCATCTCACAGGATATTGACATATTTACGTGTAGTCAGACGAAGTTCACAATTGCAGCATACAAATGCGTTGAAACTTGTAATTTTTTTTAATTAGTTTTTTTATTTTATAATCATGTTAATATTATTATTCATTATTCATTATTTTATAGTCATTGTTTATAAGGCAGTAGTTTTCTTATATATAGTTTAGTTATAGCATCGCATTGGTTAATATAACTGTAATGATGTTATAATTATGTAATAAATAAATAAATAAATAAATAAACTTCGACCGAGAGGTCAATCGACGGATTCAACTCGGCTGGGCAGCGTTCGGGAAGCTACGACACATCTTCTCGTCAGACATACCTCAAAACCTTAAACCGAAATTGTACATCCAGTGCGTGTTGCCAGTGATGACTTACGGAACTGAGACGTGGTCCTTCACTGCTGGCCGTATGAGGAAGCTCAAGGTCGCTCAGCGAGCTATGGAGAGGGCTATGCTCGGAGTTTCTCTGCGTGATAAACTAAGGAATAAGGATATCCGCAGTAGAACCAGAGTAACCGACATAGCCCAACGGATTAGTAAGCTGAAGTGGCAGTGGGCCAGCCATATAGCTCGAAGAACCGACAACCGATGGGGAAGAAAGGTTCTCGAGTGGCAGCCTCGTACCGGTAGGCGAAGTGTAGGGCGTCCCCCCACGAGATGGAGTGACGACCTGGTAAGACATGCAGGAAGTCGATGGATGCAGGTGGCTCAGGACCGTGCTTTGTGGCATTCTTTGGGGGAGGCCTATGTTCAGCAGTGAACTTGTGAAGGGCTGTAATGATGATGATGATGAAAGAAAAACAAAACTAATTAAAATGACTAAACAAAAATTAAAATATTTCTGACATAATATTGATTATAATCACTTAGAATGAAATTCTAAAAAAACTGTTGGTTTCTTAAAATGCACAAATACTTGTTGCATTTTGTGCATCTTATTTTAGTAGATGTTGAGCAGCTTTCTAGGCGACACTTCCGACCTCTTGTCAAGTCATTAGAAATAGGGAAATAGCCAAACTGATCAAAACGCTTATCAAAGGCAGGCGGTACTGACGGCCTGTATCTTTTGTGAGGCCTTTCAACAGATGGCGATGACTGGTCGTCCTCCAAGTTGACTTCATGGGTTCCTGTAATGCAGTTTATAAGAGCGTCAGCTAAATCCACTCTAAACCACAGCAAATCTTTGGCTATAGTTCGTTTTGTATCACAGGCAATTTTATATTGCCTCCAAGAATTCACGACTGCAAGGTCTAAGAAATGTATGAGAACTTTTACAGTCCATTTCCTTGTCTTCTGGTTAGTCCTATAATATTCAATAAGTTAATCAAGGACGTCGACTCCGCCCATATTTTTATTGTAATTAAGAACTATGCTCGGAGCAGATACTTGGACGTATGACTTTTGTTTTTTGTCCCATCTAGGTATCGATGAAGTCTGGTTGGCACCAGTGCAATTGGAAGCCATTAGCACCCCTCTGTTGTCATTCCATTTGACCAAAACCACATCTTTGGATGTAAATTGTAATACATCGCCACGTTTCATGGCTCTGTCATTTTTCAGGTTTAATTTTTTGTGATCTGGGACTCTGTTGAGCATGATTGTACTTGTGCCATGCAGCAGCATCTCTTTGAGGCGATCTAAAAGTGGTATCGTGTTAAAATAACGATCAAATATAAGCAGCTATTTGGGGGTACGTTCTTTGCCAGACAAAATACAACTCCAGGTCCTTCGCCGAGAGATTTGTCTGTAAATGCTGGATTATTAGAATAATATATTTCAAAATCCAACATCAAGCCGTCGCTAGTTGTAATGATATAATTTTTTAGTCCAAGCGGTCTTGGTTTATTTTTAACTAAGACTCACAGTTTGCACTTGCCTGTAAAAGGAATAATCTGCTCATCAATTGAATATCTGCCTGGAACTCTTTTAATCGACCTGCAAGCTTTTTTAACAGCGTCAAGCATGGGCTGTACTTTCCATAGTAGGTTAGAGTTTCCTAGAGGCAGCTCATCTGAGTTAACTACATGTAAATTGTTTCTGAGTTGAAAAAAACCGGTCTCATGGCATTTGATTAGCAATTACCTCCAATTTCATACCAGCTTGCCAATACATGTTAATACGTGGGTATGGAATACACCCCATTTAAAGAAGAATGCCAAACAACTTGCGTATCTCTTGAGAATTAGTGTTTAATACTGAACCGGTTTTTCGCAAATAGTATAAATTGGTGCAATTGGCGATATTATTAAAGAAATTTTCATTAAAATATTCATTCAGGTACTGCAAAGGAGTCTTAACTTCTGTTGGTTCTGGACGAGAAGGGTACTCATGGGCAATATCGGTAAATGCAGCAGCTTTCCAAATCCTTCGCCTTTTCTTTTGTGTTAGACGACGGTTGGTGCTTCTAGGGGCATTTAGATCTGCAGCCAGAGACGGTACGTTTTCCTGATTACTGCACCGTAGCTCAGATAAAGGCACATTAGCATCTGAGTCAGTGTCTCCTGGATCGTTACTTGGTGGATCTTCTGTGGATAAATCATCATCCAGCAAACGAGGTACTGTAACATCTGGTTCCCTCTCCTCTTCTGATAGCTCCAGGTCTGATTGGCACCCATCTCCAAGCAAATCTTCTAATAAATCGTGGTCCAGAGGACGCCCTATTGAAAAACAAAACACATGCAGTCATAAATACTTAGCTCTGCTAGAACAGTTCAGAACGGAAACGCACAATCGTGCGCTTGAACTTTTTCAACGAGATACCATACCTACTATTTTTGATTTCAAAAAGTTTGTACAACACTACAATAGCATATAACATTCAAAAACATATTTGGATATAAAAAGAAATTAAAACTCAGGGTTAAATTGAAAAAAAAAATACTTATATCGACCACCGTCGTCAATAAACATGACGTCCATCTTGAACAGAGCAAAACTCGTCACTGGTCCGCCCCAGCCCCGCGCGGACCCTTGCGCTATGCAGCTACGAGTAGATCAACGTACGAATAATCGCACCCGTTTCCGCGTAGTATAACAAAACAAAGCGACCGTTAGAATTTTTTAAAGAGTAACGCACGATTGGTACCATGCTTTCTGAAAGGGTTATTTTCAAAGAAATGGGACTTGAAGAGGATTATTATAGTGGCATGTAGATTGCTTCACAGCGTCCAACACCGAGGCAAACTTGGACTCGCTAAACAATGTGTCATAAACATATCATCTTAATGTCGGTGGTAAACGGGTTGTTGTAGCAATATGACTTGACCGTGGACATCGCAGACTCCTACCGTTTGTGGGCAGCGTGTTAGCGCAAAGCCTTACGATTTTTCGGGTTATGGTGAGTGTGCTTAGTACTTTTAAGTGCAGAAATCATACTCAACTCCATGTCTTAGTGTAATAGTGTTATGATACGTAGAGTTTTGGCTAGAGCTAGAGTTTGGCTTTGACTTAGTAGCGTGCTACTATGTATAATACGTTGGTGGTATTTTTAGTTACCAACAGTACCAATTTTGTTACCAAAGTCGATCATGTGGGTGTTTTATGAAGGGGCGCCATCCGTATGATAGTGATTGATGCTTACTGCTACTTGCGGTATTGCATCTTGTGATGTGTGGGTGTGCTGCGCCTGATTCGGCGCAAATTATGGTTTAAGTCGATGGAGGTATGTAGGTGGTGTGTCTGCTGGGTTTGTACGGGTTAAACCCGACGATAGTCGTATTGATACTTGTTGATTGACTATTCTCAATGGCGCTCTCTGCGTCTTGGTTTGCCTCACAAACTAAGTAGCTTTGCCCAAGTCGGGTCCCTACATTACGGAGCTGAAAACTATTTGACCTCCATGATGTTTTATATAACAACAAGAATATATCTCTGTAAATTTCCCACCTTTGAATGAATATAGGCATCTTGTTTGTGGGTTAGACAAACATGATTGAAAAATGCATATACTCAACGTCAGTGACACAACCCCTTTCTGATGGCGAATTATTACTATTATCTTATAACTTAATTTTGGCTATATCTGCCATTGTATTGGTTGATGCTATTCGTTGAAGGTCATACAGGTTTACGCACCAACCTTAGCATATCCCAATGAGAAGGTGGAGGAATTTACTATGAGGATACATCTAAAGCCATGCATTCCTCCAAACCTACTATACTGTGTTAATGGGAAACTTCAACGCAAAACTAGGCACAAGAGAGACCAGTGAGCTGAAAGTAAGGAAATTCGGAATAGGGCATAGAAACCCAAGAGGCCAGCAGCTAGCCGACTTCATGGAGAAACAGGGACTCTTTATGATGAAATATTTCTTCCAGAAACGGCCCCACAGGAAGTGGGTCTGGTCGAGCCCCGACGGTTCGACAAAAATGAGATTGACTTCATTATGATGACTAGACGCCAATTGTTCACTGATGTCTCAGTGATCGTGTGTCGACCTCATGTGGGTGGTAGCTGGAAGGAGAATCTGCAGAAGCTTTCAAGGCTGTAGCAAAAAGCCGCGCATCGTGGGATCCCTTTCTCTTGAGGTCAGTCGTAGACACATTACACGCTCTGCGGTTAGTCAGCCGTGCTGATCACGCAAGCCCTCTTTTACTGGTTCGCCAGTTATTTTGCTGTGGACTATGGTCCAGTTCCCAACTTAACGACCCCTTCGGGGGGAGCGCCTTAGCTGGTTGGCGCCCACCGCACACGGCGTGTGTAGAGCCATGTGCCTCCCCCACATTTTTTGTTAAATGTGGGAAAGCGAAGCCGTTGTATCTGGTATTTGATATAAATATTGTGATTTTTTTTCCAAGCGGAAAGGGTTAATTAATAAGGAATAGACTGTTGTGAACCTGATACAAGTGGAATAGGGACGACGATTCCATTGAATCGTCCCTATTCCACGAATCGATGAACATTTCATAATTTGTCTTCCTGAACGGAGTTCTGCAGCTTGTAAGGCATTATCAACATCTTTCGACTGCTCTAGTGAATATTCATTCTTCCAAGAGTCACCTAAAAGAACTAAGCTATTATACAAATACAATGGAAATAAGGGGGAATAAATTAATAAATTTAAGACGATAACGCCTTAAATTTATTAAAGGGCCATATATTTATACCCTTTAGAAAGATCAATATATGCTTAATAAACTGGTCACCTAAATTATATTTTTTATATATCATAGACGCCCATTACACGGTAGGTTTTGCTGTCAGTTTTACAACAATCACGGTTGTGATTGACGAATAACCTATGGTGTAATGTAGTGATTGACGGTTGCATGAAACTGATTGACAAATATCTGGATATTTTGATTTTTACGTCAATCAACTATTCAGTCACGAATTTTGATTGAACGTGTAATGGCATTTCATTAATCACGCTTCAGTCGACGCTCACACAGCAATGGAGGCGGACGCAGAATATATAGAAGAGGCGGGTTTCATGCGCTCGCGCAGCCCGTCGCCACTCCCGCCAAATGTGCTTCAGCCAGAAAAAGATTTTATTTTAAATTTTGAGGCTCTCCCCGAGTTGTGGGACACTAAAAACCCCGGGTATACGAATAAATATAAAAGGTAAGCTTATTTTTTGTCCTAAAGCTACCTAAATAAATAAATGCCATTCAAATAAAGCCGCGTATTGATTATGCGCTCCAAGAGGTCGAACATTGGCGCGCAAAATTGGCGGTAAAATTATATTAAATATTACAATTTTTCCTATTCCTTTTTTTCTTTTTTTTCAAGATATTAAATTACAGTTAAATGGTAAATCGAAAATGAACTTAGTTTGTAGGTAGGTATATGTGTTATTTACAAAACATCGCTACCAAAATTAAAGGTAAGATTTGATTGCAGAAATGAAAACTTGGCGAAGTTGCTGTCTATTTTGAGAAAAATTAAGAAAGACGCTACCATAGATGATGTGAAGAAAAAATTAATTCAATCAGATTCAACTACCGCCGCCGAATTTGGTATTTCCCGTACCTACATTTTTTAAGAAAATTGGAACAACCTGTTGCTCTATTACAAGAATCCAATCAGTTAAACCAGGTAATATTTTATGTATATATCGTTTTACCTATTACAATTAATTAAAAAAAATAATTAACAGTTAACTTTTATAACTTAATAAGCGCCTTTCAGAAAGGCAAAAGTTTCGTCAATTATTTAGTATAAACCATTAGTGTAGGCGTTATAACCGAATTGTTTCGAGCTGTCCTCAATACTGTGATTTAGCCAATTTTTGATAAGTAAATGCAAATATTTATTTACAATGAATCGATATGGGTATAGAAATCACTTTTTAAAAGCCAGTCTTTTGCCCAGCGTCTTCTTTTTGTACGTTTTTTACACAAAATTGCAATTAAAATTGCAGCACAGGCCTTTTTCTTATGATTATCCAATATCCATCCTTTCCCTCCGAAAGTTTGGGTTTGACTGACGATCAGTCAGCATGAGCGTGTAATGTCCAAATTATTCCATCATTAAAACCTCAGTCATGATTGATCGAACTGATTGACGTTTGCATAGGCGTGTAATGGGCGTCTAGAGTTTAAAGAAAGAAAGAAAACTAAATATGGGGGGGGGGGGGGGAGCGTTACACTACCATAAGTGAGATCTGTTATCAGAGGTGGACTATTAGGGCTGATATAATAAAGATTTACACAATTGACTGTAACGTATTTTATTATGTCTACCGCTTTTGTTGAACCGACAACCGATGAAAGGGTTCTCGATTCTCGAGTGGCAGCCTCGTACCGTTGAGCTTAGTGTAAGGGAAGCCCCCACTAGATGAAATGATGACTTTGGTAACACATTTTTTTTGAAGGAGGCCTATCTTCAGCAGTGGACTAGTGAAGGGCTATAAAAGACGAATGAATGACTGAATGAATGTGTAAATAATTCACCTAAAATACCACAGGAGGTTATCGAAACGCTATAGGAAAAATGCTTAGGAAAAAATTAATGATTTTTGTGTGGTGGACTTTATTAATACGTTTATCTGACAGTTGACTTAGATAAATGAGGCCCAACAGATGGCTCGCACATGACCTAATAGCTTTGCGCCATAAGCAATTAATTCTACCCGCAGGTACGTAAGCGATTCCCAATAAATCTCTTTTAATTTGATCTAATTTATTTTGCGTTTATAGCTGAGTAGTATATTTTCTCACTTTAAAGTATGGTGTTTTTTATAAAACAAGCAGGACATTACCTGATGGTAAGTAACTACCGCCGCCCATGAACAACTGCAACACAAGAGTAATCAAAGGTACATTACCGTTCTTTTTTAATTTTCATGAAGGTCTCTTATTCGTAACGGTTCAAAAATGATTGCCCGTGGTAGCCGCTTTCACAAAAAGTCGTGTGAGGAAGGAAACTTAGTATATCGCACAGTGGTGTCCAAGCATCAAGGCGATGTGTATGGTGTCATGAAGTTTATTGCGATGTGCGCTGGTGAAATTTGATGGCTGAAATCAATCAACAAATCCTCTGGTGCCGTGGAAAGGAATCTGAACATGCATATTAATTTGAAAGTAAATGAAGAATATTATCCTTTAATATAATACTATCTCTATTTTTTGGTCAACTTCGACAACTGCAACACATGTTTTTAGTTTTATCAACTACGTATACTACGTAGCTTGGACGTACATATACTGAAACCTGCAGGTTATACTTTATTCTTTCAAGATTCAGGTTAATCGGCAGTCAGTCACACAATTTTTTTACCATTAAGGGCCAAGAGGCAAAGAATATATAATCAGTACGTTTTACTACGGCGCTTGAGTATAGAGGCCTATATACTATTAAACAAGCAATATTGTTTGTTTGTTTAAAATCGCGTTTCCGAAAACGGCTGTAACGATTTCGATTATATTTATAATACAGAGGTTTATCAGCGAAAAATCAATCAAGCTAGGCTTAATTTCTAGGAAAATTCGTTACCCCCGTGTTTTCACGCACAAAACAATTAACTCGACTTACCCACGCAATTTGATTGATGTTAATTTTGCCTCGGCGTTTATCTTCTCAATAGCCCAGGCTGAGAGCGTAAGTCCACCACGGTGGAATACGCAAGTATGAATCCCTCAATGTGGTATGATATTTTTGGTTTTTAGTCTTTAATATTTTCACCCACACTTCTGAAAATATACTAAAAAAATGTTTTTTCTGTGGAGTTGCGTACATTGTGTGTCACTATACATACTTTTACTTTTACATACTTTTAACTCCGAGGTCAAAGCTTTAAGCAGAAAGTTTTTGGTTATTAGTATTTTTACAGAAAACCATTGTGTTATTAATATACAATTAAATGTATTTAAAACATTTTTGAAGTGAGACTTTTTACGGGAAACTTTGAAATTCTGATCCGCAACGTAAAGTGATGGGGGTAAACACTACGTACCGGGTCATTCAGCGGATCATTCAAATCGCGAACACAGGCCATTACATACCATAAAGTATATAGTATTACAATAACAAGATGACAACGGTTTTTTATTCAAATACTAATTTTATATTATTTTATACATGGACAAAACAAAGATCATGTTTAATGTCCATGTCACACCTATGCCGGTAGTTGCTGGGAGCACTAAGCTATATTTATTCAGCGGTAGAGCCACGCGGCAGTTTTTGCTGTCGCATGGATAGGCCGGCTCGAACCGGGGTGGTACCACGACCTCACAGAATACCAGCGTGAAGTAGAGGTTTACCTCTGCGTTTCGCTTGGTGAGTGCAGGTGGCCGGAGGCCCTTTTTACTGGAAATGAGGCATTCCATGTTAGTCCTCACGGGTGACAACGCATCTGCATTTTGATTCGCAAACGAGGATAGATGTAAATGTCTATGGGCCGCAGCAACCACTTACCATTAGGTGGACTGTGTGTTCGTTTGTCACCCTTATCCTATAAAAAAAAAAGCTCGAAGTTGTTGACGAGTATGTTTACCTGGGACAAAATAGTCCGACTAGGTAAGTCCAACTTCGACCGAGAGGTCAATCGACGGATTCAACTCGGCTGGGCAGCGTTCGGGATATGGAACTGAGACGTGGTCCTTCACTGCTGGCCGGATGAGGAAGCTCAAGGTCTTTCAGCGAGCTGTGGAGAGGGCTATGCTCGGAGTTTTTTTGCGTGATAAACTCAGAAATGAGGATATCCGCAGTAGAACCAGAGTGACCGACATTGCCCAACGGATTAGTAAGCTGAAGTGGCAATGGGCCGGCCATATATCTCAAAGAACCGACAACCGATGGGGAAAAAAGGTTCTCAAGTGGCAGCCTCGTACCGGCAGGTGAAGTGTTGGTCGTCGCCCCACTAGATGGAGTGACGATCTGGTGAGATGTGCAGAAAGTCGATGGATGCAGGTGGCTCAGGACCGTGCTTTGTGGTATTCCTTGGGGGAAGCCTATGTTCAGTAGTGGACTTGTGAGGGGCTGTAATGCTGATGATGATCAAGTTTTTCTTCAACAGTACATATTCTCTTATCTTGTTTCTGCTTTTTGTCTCTCTTCTCCTTTCTCTTAGTGTTGGATTTCTGTAGATTGCTTTAAAAGAAATTACTCCATAGCGTTCATATCTTAGTTCGATTTATTTGACATAACGTTAAAATAAACCTGGCTATGAAAAATATTTCTTATTTACATTTCGATCTGTACAATGTATTAGCTGGAATTGGAGTGACGACCTAGTGAGATGTGCAGAAAGTCGATGGATGCAGGTGGCTCAGGACCGTGCTTTGTGGTATTCCTTGGGGGAGGCCTATGTTCAGCAGTGGACTTGTAAAGGGCTGTAATGATGATGATGATGATGACTATGAAGCGCTGTGTGGCTTGTACTTACAGTTTCGGTGGAGTTTTCATTTGATACCTTCATTCTCTTTCGGGTCTGGGGAGACAGCGGCGGTGTTTTCGAGCCACTGCTGCTTCTGGTGCTGCTGTTGGATGATGATCTTACACGTGTTTTCTTGTGCTTGCGTTTACTGCTATATTTTCTTTTCCTACCCTTTTTTGTTTCTAATCCCACTTCTGATGTAAACTTTATATTATACTTAGGTTGATAATTAGACACTGACTGTACGTAATATAAATATTTAATAGCATAATGATTATACAATGATTATTTTCTTTACGAAACTTGAGGCTACTAGCGCGTTCGGCCGCTGAAGCGAAAGTGTTTCTCCTCGGTTTATTTCTTGCTTCCCCAGAGTCAGCAACTTCACTCGCCTACCATGTTGTGGCCAACATTTTAACATTACGCAGCAACTTCACACTATTGCCGCGATGTTGCCAAAAGTTGGTAAACTAACAAATTGAAATATTATTTATAGACGCGTCGCCAACACAGAGTATTTTCGGAAAATTTTATGTGTAGTGAATATTCTTTCACCGAAACTAAGAAAAAAGCTGACTAAAAAAAGAAGCTACAATAAATATATTAAATTACCACTTATTTATATTATTTTATATTATTCTCAAAAAGTATAATTTAAAAAACCTACTATACCTAATGAATGAATATGTAGTTAGAATAATGCTGAAGAAATATATTCGTAAAGATAATTATTCAGGATTTTCTAATGATCGTTTAGAAAGGAGTGTATTTTACGTCTTACTAAACGATAGCTTACGAGTTTGCGACAGTTAATATAAGAAAAACACTTATCGTTACTGCATTAATTATATGTTATTTAAAAAGAGCAATATTGCAGCTAGATATCGATGTTATTATTAATATTGTTACAAGTATGGAAGAAATAGAGAAATACTTGCTATGGTATGACACAAGATAATGTATTTAGTACTGTTTGTAACGTATGTCTATAATAAATCTTAGGAAATATTCATAAATCGTATCGTATTTGGCGCTCCTATTTTTGATGTCACTAAATGGTCATTTGTTGCTTGTCAGTCTCTCATGAAAAAAGTACAATCTCCATACGATCATCGATTCTCGATTAAATCAAATATTAACAGATCTATTTTGATCAATCGCGACAATTTCAAACATGCCTGATATAGACACAGAACATTATTGACGATAATTTACCGTAAATACAAGTAATTGTATAGAAACATCATTAAATTCATAAACATAACATCACGCCTGTATTTCCCAGAAGGAGTAGGTAGAGGTGTGTAGTACTGTTATGTTATACGTCCCAGGTAATAGGCGGCGTGCATATTGCCAAACACCGGACACAAAATCGACTCCGTGCGACTATTGGGAAATTCAAGTTATAAAAAGCCAATAATAATTTGCCCGACCCTGGGATCGAACCTAGAACAGAACAATTGTTCTGTCTGGCACAAGGAACAAATGATCCAACTATGCAAAAGTATTTCTTGAATCGTTTGAAATATAGCTAGTTCTTGAATAAGTCCGATTCGAGAGGTTTTTTATCGATTCATCAGACAAGGTATCTTCAGATCAATATCGATCTGGAAAACCGATTATTTTCCTATAAACAATCGATGAAACGATTTCAAATCGACATGACTGACTTTGTACTATCATCTCTCACTGTCAAAATTACTTTGTTTGGTGTCGTTTGCTCTTTGTAATTGTATCGGTGTTTTGGTGACTTTCGGGACTATATATTGAACATTGCGATGGCTATTTTAACGGACTCTGATTGCTTTCAAGTACGACTTACCTTGCTGTGATTTCCCGAACTGTGTACCGCTCAAACGATAAGCTAGCATTCATAAACCGACTTACGCATGTGTAATAGAAAGTGTATTTTGTGTAAATTGCGGCTCTACTGGTGGTTCAATGTTGTTGAATGACGAACAGAGAAGCAATCGTGCAATATTGCTGTAATTGCATCATTGTACACAAACCCTACGGTTGCTGCGCCCATGTTATGACCGTTATTTGGTACTTGAGCATTGCGAGACATCAAAATAATATCGACATCCCTGCACAGTTTTTGACAATATTCTAATATCCAATTTGGAAGATGAACAATAAACATGAAATTAATCTGTGTTTTATTTCTAATTCAAACATAATAAGTTAATGTAGGTGCAAAAACAACTTATACTATCAATTAGGTACTAAGTTGGTAAGGCTGGTTTCATAGTCACGCGTTTAAACAGAGTCGTCCAGACACACGCTTGCAAATGCACTAAATAATAGTCGATAATATTCACGCTGTTCAAGCGCGAGCTGTTGAAACTTGGTTGAAACCGTGGTTGATACGCTCGCTGTTCGACGGCATGTCTAGTTGCGTGACTGATACCAGCCTTATACATTTAGGTACTAGGTATCTTACCGTACCGTATATGCTAATCTAAACGCTTACAGCCATTATATACATACATTTTAATTTTTAGATTAATACACACAAACATTTTCTCTCATTTCAAAACCAATGTTCAGAAAGCAGGTTTGTTTTTTATTCTATGCATTTATACGTTGCACTTACATACATTTAGGCTTTAGAACAAAAACTGCATATCTAATTATGTAGATAATTACTAAAATAGCTAAATGTTTTAGGAAATCGTTTTTCAGTTTGTTAAATATCACTCGGAGCTATGAAAAACCGTAATATTCGTGGTTTGATTATAACCTCAAAATCTGATACTTTTTTTGAAATATATTTATTATGCAGCTAGTCCGCTATAAAAATAAGATCATATAGGAATTTACTAATAAGCGACAATAAAATAAATAACTATCCGATGCTCTTGGTTCCAGGGCGAACAATGTATGGGCGCAGAGCAATGTCCTTCGTGTTCAATCCTAATCTAATGTAAGAGAAGGCGATGATCATGAGCTTGTTCATGGACTGCATACTTGCCAAAGCGTCAGTATATCGCGAAATCTGTATGTTCGAGTAATAAAATATAACATTACAATTATTTTTTTAAAGACGTTACCCCTGCACTAGGATTTCCCCGGTATTGTGGGGGCTGTTTACATACATAAATTGCATACACACCCAGACCGGGAACAATTATTTGTAGGTCATACAAATACTTGTTCCTGCAACTGAATATTAAGCCGCTGCATCAAGGAGCCGTCTACAATTATATTTACGTTGTAGAGCTACGGGGCTGCTATGTTATGGCTGCAACAAGAATGGGTCAGCTCGTTCTTATAATACCAGCGCAAAATAGCACCTTAATGCTGCTAACCAGCGTGAAGTAGAAGCTCTGCTTCTGCATTTCGTCTGGTGAGTGCATACAGTAGGAGGCCCAACCCTTTCCCCCCAACATGGTAGTGGAGATAAATAACACACTACCGCAGGAGGGTACCAGCACACCCGGTGACGGAGAATCCTTCGCTGAGCATCCACGCCCAAGCCAGCCTACTCTTCCTGAGCGTGGGTGCTCAAGCTGCCCCGCGAATTCTAGGAGGGGGGGGCATGCGAAATTCTGCTCAAGACTAAACCTGCTCGCGAAAAACGGAGTAATAAGTCAAAAGCGCCCCCTGCCACGCTATCCGTGAATTTCTGCAACAACAGGGTACTTCATTCGAACATTAACGCCGTCCACTACCATCTGGAAACGGCAAAGCCGGCCTTGCTCATTCTAACCGAGACACAGGTGTCTTCTCCAGCTGATACTTCGTATCTCTCTTACTCGGGGTACAAATTAAAACACTCCTTTGTGTCCCGGGCTAGTGTTTGCGTGTACGTCCGAGAGGACATCTGTTTTCGAAGCCTCGGCAGCCTTGAAGGTGCGAACATGTTATGGCTGCCAGTAGGCAGGACAAACACTCCCGCGTCTACGGGTGCTTCTGTAGGTCCCATAGAGGCAATGCCGATACAGATTGACTCATCGACCACATCCAAATGGTTGCAGACTCGGAGTCTGCAACCATTTGGATGTGGTCACTCAATCACGATCTCTGCGGATGGGACCTGTTGTAGTACGGATACTACAACAGGTCCCATCCGCAGAGATCGTGATTCCTGGTGATTTAACGCCCACCACGCTGAATGGCTCGGTTCTCGTTTAACCGATCTTGCGGGTAGATTTGTTTATAACTTTGCTTTGGCATATTGTCTGACACAGCTGGTTACTTCGCCAACGCCGATCCCAGCTGTGAAAGATTATGTAACTTCCCTGCTGGACCTTCTGCTAACCTCTCATCCGGACGGATATCAGGGCTCGATGCCACTCTTGGGTCCTCGGACCATTGTCTGAGCCGGAGTACGGTGCCACTCACGCTCCCATCGCGGTGGCGTTCTGCAGGTTGCCGCCGTATTTGGCATTATAGGTTAGCCGATTGGGACCGGATGCGATATTTTATTTCCATCCTACTCGTGGAGGCGGATTTGCTTCTCACCGGATGATCCCAGCGTTGCTACTGATTCTGTCGCTGATGTGGTGCTATAGGGAATGATACTTTTTATTTCATCATCTGTTGTACCTATTGGAGGCAGAACTTAGCCATGGTTTGGTCGCTCCTGCAAAATTGCATTACGCCATAAGTTTTCTTCCTCGCACAACTTCCTTGTGGAATCGACTACCACCAGAGAATTATCCGGACCAATACGAATTAGGAAACTTCAAGAAAATAGCGTACTCCTTTTCAAAAGGCCGGCAACGCATCTGCAATCCCCCTGGTGTTGCAGTTGTTCATGGGCGGCGGTAGTCACTTACCATCAGGTGAACCGTATGCTCGTTTGCACCCTCTCCTATAAAAAAAATACAGTTCAAAGCATTAAACCTAGTTACTCAATCGACAGAGTGTACATGTTGTACATAACACCTGAAAATGTTGCACGTGCTTAATAAGATTTTACTAAGATACAAGATGTCTTTAAGTTGGTTTAGTGTTTACATAATTAGAAACTTGCACATCTTTCTACAGTGGTACAGCCACGCGGCAGCTTTTGCTGTCGCACGGATAGGCCGACTCGAACCGGGGTGGTACCACGACCTCACAGAAAACCAGCGTGAAGTAGAGGTTTACCTCTGCGTTTCGCTTGGTGAGTGCAGGTGGCCGGAGGCCCTTTTTACTGAAAATGAGGCATTCCATCTTAGTCCTCACGGGTGACAACGCATCTGCATTTTGATTTCTAATAGAGGATAGATGTAGATGTCTATGGGCCGCAGCAACCACTTACCATCAGGTGGACTATGTGCTCGTTTGTCACCCTTATCCTGATCTCTATAAAAAAAAATCTTTGTCACGACGACAATTTGTGCTACTCCAAGATTTTAGGCAAGATTATTATGTAAGTGTTGCGAACTGTAAGGTAAATGTGTTTAATTAAATTAGTTAATGTATGACCACTGTTAATAATATTATACCTACTTAATAAATAATATACATGGTAATACCATTTATGCATGATATTATACTAACCAAAATAATGTAAAATCAGAGCTAATTCAAAAAAATAGGACACGTGCGTGTACCACTGTGCAACACGCCTCAAAAATTTGCAGATACGATAAGCCTCTGCTGTCATCTAAGATTTGAAAGACCACAATACACGTAAAAGTACGCTTATTGGAATATTAATAGAAAAGAACGGTGCTACTTTCGGCTTTAGAATTTAGATCTATTGAGGAATAAAATTATATAGAAAGTCAAATATACAACTGCAAGACTTCAAGACACTGATATTGGTTTGGTTGAGAGTACTTTTGATACTTCGAAAATTGAAAACAATAAACTAAAATTAAACGCAATAAAGTGCGTAAAATTTTAATTATTAATTATTAGTGATAATATTTGCGTAATTAGAGAAATCGTGATTTAATCCTCAAGGGAAAGCGAGTTCAATGATGCGATCGTTTTAGAAAAAAACCGGCCAAGTGCGAGTCGGACTCGCGCACCGAGGGTTCCGAACAAATCCGTAGGTATATGAGTTTTTATTATATGATGTAACTAAAAATTTATGCTTTTCGCAATTTTTCCTTTATCTGTGCTATAATACGTTGCTTCGTGCCAAATTTTAAGATTCTCAGTTCACGGGAAGTACCCTGTAGGTTTTGACTTTTGATTCCCTTGCAAATATCGAAAATTTGCGGCATAAACGGCTGTATCTTTTGATTGCGGTGGCTTAGAAGTTTGATTTTTTCACAGCCCCAAGGGACAGTAGACTTGAGTATTTGATATAAATTTCAGCTTGATACCTTTACGCGTTCCTGAGAAAAAGGGTCTTGACAGACAGACAGATAGACAGACAGACAGACAGACGGACAACAAAGTGATCCTATAAGGGTTCCGTTTTTTCCTTTTGAGGTACGGAACCCTAAAAAACAAAGAAATTGAAAATTAATTCAAGTAATTAATAGACCAATTATCAAATAAAGATGTCACGTGATCAAAGACGACTTAAAAGTCACCGCGAACAATAAGCTCTACAGTTTTCATTGCTTAAATGTTATAACTGGAGACCACGTCTAACTTCTCCGTTACTATAAGTTTTATTGAAGTAAGGCTTAACGTTTGACATAGACAAAGGACCTTAAAGTGAGGCCGCCTGTTGCCCTGATAGCAATGCCCGGTAGGCTATCAATTTTGCTTCAGTAGATCTCCATAAGATGAAATAAAGGAAAGCTTAAACACAAGACCATGAGGATTAGACTTAAATTAACATGACATTTTGATATTAGATAGCCCAAAATTGTTTTGAAATATCTATTTTGCAACACTTTTCAGCTTACAATTAATTTTGAAATCATTTATATTTTCGTAGAGCCACGCTGCAGCTATATTATTACAAACAACACGAATGCGTTGGTTCGACCGGAGAAATGCTACGCTTTCACAGAATACCAACATAAAAAAGCAGCGTAATTCTACTGAGTTTCGTATGGTGAGTGGAGGGAAATGGAAACCCATTTTACTTGTAACGAGCCTTTTTATCATAATCCTCTGCTGTGAGAACGCATCTTGATCCTTAATCGAAAACAGATGTAGATGTCTATGAATCACAGCATCCATTTACCATAAGGTGGTTGCGTGCTTGTATGTTACTCTTATGCTACAAAGTCGTTTGAACTTTCGAAATCTTTTATATGCAAGATGATAAAGAGTACATATTTTACCTAATGTTAATAATGATTTCTGCTTAGTCGCTTAGACATCTAGATTAATTACCGAATGCCTTATAAATAACTAACACAAGTGCGAATCGGACTCGCCCATGTAGGGTTACATAGCAGCAAGTAACATAATCTACTATTTATTACGTATTAAAAAAAACTACTAAGATCTCGTCCAAACCAGTTTTCGGTGGAAGTTTACATGGTAATATATATCAAATATTTTTTTTTAGTTTTATAATTCTCTAATTTTAGAAATTACAG
>JAVANC010000005.1:28768957-28775981 GCA_033319125.1 Parnassius glacialis | reverse complement strand
CAAAAAGATCCATTTGTATACAAGAGATGAGGGTGAGTCTAGAAGTATGATTGATTTTGTAATTGTGGATTTAAGACTGAGGAAGAAAGTGCTAGACACTCGGGCATACCGCGGTGTAGGCCTCGACACATACCACTTCCTGGTCATCGCCCGAATGCGTGGCCTCTTTAAATGGTGGCGACACCGAGGGGCCGAGCCTACGAGTGTTTTGGACAGAGTAAAAGTGGAAAATCTACAAGAAGAAGAAAAGAAAGACGAGTATGTAGAGAAACTGAAAGAAAGTTTTAAAGGGATAGAAGAGATAGGAGTGATTGAAGATTTGTGGGAGACATTTAAGAAAGGGGTTGTAAATGTTGTGATTGAGGTATGCGGGATAGCTAAAAGAAGGAAAGGGAGAAAGAATGATAACGTGTGGATGGATAAAGATGTACAAAGGGTTGTGCAAGAAAAGAAGAAAGTGTGGTTGGATTGGTAAGCAACAAAAGCTAACCAAAAAGTTCAAAAGGCAACGGATGACGAGATAAAGGAAGCAAGAACGAAGTATAAAAGATTGAAAACAGCAGCGAAAGAATTTGTGTCTAGAAAGAAAGAAGAACGAAAAGATGATTTCGATAGGAGGCTCACTGAAGATTTCCAGTCAAACATTAAGTTTTTCTGGAAAACCATCAAAACAGCCAGAGGAAAAACTTCTATCTCGGAGCTGAGTACAATCAGGAGTCAAGATGGGAGCATTATAAAAGGAGAAGAATGTGTGTTAAAGAGATGGAAAGAGTATTTTGAAAGTTTGTTTGAAAGAGAGGAAGTGCAGGTACAGCATCTGCCATCTTCCACGGAAACTAATATAAATGTTGATGAAAATGAGATAAGCATGGATGAAATAGTGAAAGCGTTGAAAAGTATGAGATTAGGTAAGGCTGCAGGGTATGACAGGATTACCGTCGAGATGCTAAGGGCTGGACAGGGCCTGGTGGCTAGTCAGCTGTACCGCCTTTTCAATCTGTGCTGGCGAAATGGGCAAGTACCGGGAGACTGGTGCAAAGCCGTAATCGTGCCATTGTATAAGGGAAAAGGGTCACGGCAGGACTGCATAAATTACCGTGGTATAAGCCTTCTTAGCGTTGTCGGTAAATTGTATGCGAAAGTGTTGATTGAAAAGGTTGTGAATGAAACAGACGAGAAAGTATGGGATGCACAAGCGGAATTTAGAAAGGGAATGGGATGTACGGATCAGGTCTTTTCCTTGCGGTGCATAGCCGAAAAGTGTTTGGCTAAAAACAAGAAAGTCTACTGCGCCTTCGTAGATCTAGAAAAGGCCTATGATAGAGTGGTGAGGAATGAATTGTGGTCAGCACTGTCCATGAACGGTGTGAGCAGTATCCTCATACGAGCATTGCAATCTCTTTATAGGGATTCTAGTGCTTGTGTAAGGATAAACGGGGCATACACTGAATGGTTTAATATCGAAAAAGGTGTTAGACAGGGATGTGTAGCGTCACCGTGGCTGTATAATCTGTTCATGGACAATTGTTTGACAGATTTAAAAGAGAATGAAAGTAGGTTGAGAATGAATGAGTTACTCGTCAAATGTTTTCGCTATGCTGATGACCAAGTATTACTTGCGTCTTCGGCCGAGGAGTTGCAGGAGATGGTAACTGCTATGAGTGGAGCTTTTGTTAGAAAGGGAATGAAGATGAATGTAAGGAAGACGAAAGTGATGGTGTTTGAAAAAGATGAGGCAGCGACAGACTGCAATATCGTGATTGAAGATGAACAAATCGAACAGGTGAAAGAGTTTGTGTATCTGGGGTCAAAGTTTACAAGAGATGGAAAGTGTGAGAGTGATATCGAAAGAAGAGTGAATGTAGGAAACATGGTGAATGGAGCTTTGCACTCCTTTATGAGCAGTCGGAAGGTGTCTAACAAGGCTCGTTTGGCTGTGCATGAGGGGGTGTTGGTTCCGACACTCATGTACGGAAGTGAAAGTTGGGTATGGCAGAAGAAACATGAAAGCAGAATAAATGCAGTTGAGATGAGAGCATTAAGAAGTATGATAGGAGTTAAACTGAGTAACAGAATAAGAAATAGTGAGATAAGGAAACGTTGTGGTCTGAAAGAAGATGTAGTGACAAAAACTGAGAAAGGTATGCTGAGATGGTTTGGCCACGTCGAGAGAATGAATGAAGAACGATTGACGAAAAAAGTGTATAAGGCGAGTGTGAATGAAAGTGTTGGAAGGGGTAGACCTAGGCGGACATTTCTAGACCAAATTAGGGACGTCTTGAAAACAGGCCAGGTTAAGAGTACCCTAAACCGTAGAGCATGTATGAAGGGAATAATGAAAGTGTACGAAGCGAAACAAGTATGTAAGGATCGTAGCAAGTGAAAAGAAGTGGTATCTGCCTACCCCTACGGGAAAGAGGCGTGATTATATGTATGTATGTATGTATGTATAAACTCCGAGCATAGAAGTTATTAAACCTTCTGTTAGAAGACTCCTAAGTTCCCCCTTCATGAAAAAATAAGATGTTTGAAACAAGTAGCTATTGTAGGTTTGGTGCCTGTGCTGAACATAGTATATAAATAATTGGTAAAATTTGTCGTAATCGCTACGCTTCACCAACATATAATTGGCTATCACAGTAACTAACGGCCAGCACTACCACCCCCAGCACCACCACACCAGGCCAGCCTCCGCAGAGTCTGCTTCACCTGAGGATGCCTCGCGTAGAACAGAAACACGTGTGGTATTTTCGCAAATGGTGTGTCGTGCCTGGTGTGGTAGTGCTGGGATTGACGGCGACGGTTATAGTGCAAGCGATTGAGGGAGGGTGGGAGGTCCCCTAAAAACTGGGCAGGGCACATAATTTTCTTTTTTACGCGGAATTAAGCAAATTAGTTTATAACAACCCCTCATTATATAAATTTTTCGACTCAGAACATTGAAAACACGCCTTAGATACGTTATGATAATGGATATATTGAATGGTATGGAGATATTCTTATTTCAAGATTAGTTTTAAATACAAATGCATCCATGTAAACATAAAATATAAAAGAGCCGAATACCGATTGTTGTAACTTTGAAATCATTTCTTTTCCCAAATATTGTAAGTCACAATCACATTGAAAGATCACGTTCGGGGATCACGTAGTAAGACTTTTGACAAAAGGTGTAATCCAGTTTATTATTACGGTCGTGCCTCAACATACAAATTTAAAAGAAAGGGATAAATTATTTTCAGAATAACCAAACAGAAAAATGCTTTCTTTCATTTTTTTTACTTTTATATAAAATATATAATCATCAACGCGTTTAGCTGGTTGGCCTGTGGCTTCAGAATGTATCTGTGATACGGTCTGTGTCGTGTGCGCATGTTCCTCGGAGAACACTTGTGTTATCTCTGGCGTGTGTTAAGCTTTAGTAGGAAGCGTTGTACATACTTAAATCTGATTTGGACGATGTTTTCAAATGTCTCTATTTCATGGTAAGAAAGGGCCGAGACGGGAACGTTACATTGAAGCCGGTAACGTTACTTTAGCCTTCACACGGGAAGTGTGAATCGTCAGGAGAGACCTTGCTAGGTATGAGGGTAAGATTATAAAGGAAAATAAGAAAAATTGAGGGTGGAACTGTAACCTCCCACTTGTTAGTAGTCTTATGTCGGTAATATGCCCGTTGGGCTAAAACGTTACTTCTACACTGAGATTCTGCCTAAATAAAACAAGTGATGTGATTCTATTTGTGTAGTAGTTCTTCTAGTGTAAGCAAGGAAGGTCGTGTTGCTGAGAGGCTGCCCTGTGTTACATTGAGATGAGTAGTGTTGCTGTTGCTTTGCATACTTTGGTGTTATCATGAAATAATGTCCTTCACGTTACACCTATGTGTGATTGTGACTGGTACATATTACGGTTGTTCGAACTGTATTTGCTCTATAGTGAATGTGTAGTGGTGTACGCTGTCTTATTCCTGATAATTATTAATTGCGTAAGCAAGAGAGCAATTTGAACATCCGCTTTCACACTTTTATTATTTTTAAGAATTAACCTACAGAGTAAATTCTAATACGAGTAACATTCTTTTATTTAAATAATTTTGAGAATAATTTCTAAGAACAGAAGTGGTATAGTTTCTAAAAGTATATTGTTGATATGATATATTCTTAATGTCATCCGAAATAATTCCCTTAAAACTTAATTCCCTATTTTGTCTCCCTTGGGACAGGAAAGCTTTTCCCAAATTTATATAGATTGTTTTTTAGGTGGAAGAGACATGTTGCAGCTATGTTATGGTTGTGGAACGAATAGATGGGGAAGATCACGCTCTCACTGCATACCAGCGTACAATAGCAGCTGAATGCTGCTGTTTTTCGTCGCTGTGTTTGGCTTCCAAACGGAATTGTTTTTCCAGAAAATATTAGAAATACAGCCACGACTTTTGTACAGATTTACTATTAAAACATAGATTTTAAAAATTAATTTGTCTAATATTCTATTATCTAATATTATATTGTCTAATTTGTCTAATGTTTAAAATATTTTTTGAATTTGAATGATACAAATATATTCAAAAATAAACTTTTATTTTTATAATATACTTGTTATTATACTGAAGCGCGACAGTAACAGTAAATTGGATTATACGCTTCAGCAAAAGGCTGATTACGTGATCTTTGAACAAGAGTTTGTTTTTCAAATCAATGTTTGTAACTTAGCAGCGAATTTTGGGCTTATGCATATCAAGCTAAGCCAATATTAAAAGATTTGTGAATGTTTATTTTACGCATTTCTGATTTTTACAATTAAACCTTGAATCGAACAATTTGCATGAATTTTCGTGATTACGTGTAAGTTTCTCAGAGTTTGGTCAATGGTACTATGTTATTCTACATAGTCGAACATTTTTAATTGTAATGGATTGAAAACTGTATGACTTAGGGTGGTCTGGTGATGATGGACCGATCAGTCGCGGGTTCTTGACTCTTATTTCAGCCAAAGCTATCGTGCACATTTACTTTGTAATGGATGTATTTGCCAGAGAGGAGAGCTCGACAAACAGGTTGTCCTAGCCTCTCATTGGGGAATCTATGGGGGAGATCTATGTTCAGTAGTGGAATTTGATAGTACATAATGTTGAAAATTATGATAGGGATGAGCGGGAAACAATTGCGCCAGTAACAGTGTCGGATTCTTACGAAATTCTTGTCAATTCCAGGAAATTACCGTTATTGTGCCCTATTTCTCATGTACCAATGGTAGCGTTTATTAAATTAAGAGCTCATCCTCATTGTAACCAAGGACTGATTTCTGGGTTTAAATGTTATCTGAAATGACACGAGAATTTTGTTGTTTTTATTTACAGAATAAAGGTGACTAACGAGCACACTATCCACCTGATTGTAAGAGAATCCTGCGACCCATACACATTTATCTTCGATTAAGAATCAAAATATAGATGCGTTTGCAGAATTTTGGAAATTAGATGGAATAGCTCGATTTCAGTAGAAGGTGCCTCCGATTCTTTACACTCATGATACAAAACTCAGCAGAATAAAGCTGCTATTTTACACTGGTATTATGCGAAAGCGTGGTCCTTCCCCGGCCAAGCCGACCAATTCGTGCTACAACCATAATATAGCTGTAGCTTTGCCTTACTTCCTATAAACGTTGTTTGTAACTATAGTAAGTAAATATTGAAATTATTGAATACATAATATGTATAAGAACATAATTATTTATAAGTAACATAATATGCAGAGTTGATTACCATTACAGTTTTATGAATATCTACACATCGAAGTTTTTTTTAATATCATTTCAATAATATAATAATCATTTAATATGTAAAGTGTTTAAAACAAAATGCACACACTTTGTAATTTATTTCAATTTTAAACCCTCTTTATCCTGCACATCATTTTATTACAATAATAAGGTAACTTCGTTTTTGCTAAAAATATTGACTGTATGTTTAATGATTTCCGAAAAGTATCTACTTAACCGATGTATAAGTATATAGGCTTGTACACTATGGGTGGAAACGGCTTATAATTGTTTATAACAAATTCAGTTTTTACTGTATCCTCATGGGCTACTACTCAGAAAAACGGTTTTTACTGTCTCTTTAAGAATTAATCGAAGTGCAGTAAGAGCGAAGACTTTGCGGCACTTACTTAATCATTCTTTGACTAAACATTGTTTTAGCAAATCAAGGAATTATGAACTTAAGGCCTTAACAGTGGTTGAAATGCCTAAATCTTGGATATTTAAGTAAAAATATCTCAATAACTGTTCATTTAATCCATAAAGAAAAAATACAGGGTAACAGAAGAGGATTTGTTTAATGTTTTTAATTCAACAAAATTGTATTTTTGTCAACCCCTTATTAGAAAAAAAAATCCCCAAAGAGTACCTATCTTTGTCATATTTTGCAAAATTTCTCCAAAACGGCACAAGCTTTTTAAATAGTTCTTACACTAAAAAAAAGGTCTTAAAAATATTAATATTTTTAATTGAGAGTTTTATTTTTATTCCCCGTTTTATAAGAGAATATATCATTTTTCCCTGAAATTGAATATATTTACGCGAGCGCGCATGCTCCGTCGCCCTGTCAGCCTGTCACAGTCCGTTTTCGGACATCGTTGAGGGTGGACCGCGCATCGGTGTTGGACCGAATTCGTTCAAATATATATTAGTTTTTTAAAAGTTTATACTCAATTAAAAATATTTTTATGCCTAGAAATACTTAATTTAGTTATAACGAGTATCTGTACACTGGTAACTGTAAATATTATTTTCTAAATAAATTAATTTTTAAAGTGTCCAAAGAAGAAGAAATTTTCGCGGCGACGTTGATTAGTGAAATGGAAAAATGCATTTTTATACAATTTAGATGTGGAACGACTAACATGCTCTCGTTACTTAGATTCCGATAGTTTTTAATACCTATGTAATTTTATTATTGCAGATTTTTTTAAATTAGTTGATACTTAATTTTATAATATGTATTACAATAAAACGCTGTTTT
>JAVANC010000005.1:28701457-28763957 GCA_033319125.1 Parnassius glacialis | reverse complement strand
ACTGTCGGTATATCGAAGTGTTGATGTGCTTGTACAGTAGGGCTACGATGGCTATCCGAGTACAGAACCAGAGTACTAAACCTATCCAATTGCAGAGAGGTATAAGGCAGGGTGACGTCATATCCCCGAAACTCTTTACCGCTGCATTGAAAGAAGTTTTCAAGCTTCTGGACTGGAAAGGATACGGTATCAACATCAATGGTGAGTATATCACTCACCTTCGATTTGCCGACGATATAGTCCTTATGGCAGAATCGCTGGAGGACCTAAGCACTATGCTCAATGACCTCAATAGTGTCTCCCAACGGATAGGTCTTAAGATGAACATGGACAAAACAAAGATCATGTTTAATGTCCATGTCACACCTATGCCGGTAGTTGTTGGGAGCACTAAGCTCGAAGTTGTTGACGAGTATGTTTACCTGGGACAAATAGTCCGACTAGGTAAGTCCAACTTCGACCGAGAGGTCAATCGACGGATTCAATTCGGATGGGCAGCGTTTGGGAAATTACGGCACATCTTCTCGTCAGGTGTACCTCAAAACTTGAAAACTAGACTGAACAACCAGTGCGTGTTGCCAGTGATGACATATGGAACTGAGATGTGGTCCTCCACTGCTGGCCGGATGAGGAAGCTCAAGGTCGCTCAGCGAGCTATGGAGAGGGCTATGCTCGGAGTTTCTCTGCGTGATAAACTTAGAAATGAGGATATCCGCAGTAGAACCAGAGTGACCGACATAGCCCAGCGGATTAGTAAGCTGTAGTGGCAATGGGCCGGTCATATAGCTTGAAGAACCGACAACCGATGGGGAGAAAAGGTTCTCGAGTGGCGGCCTCGTACCGGCGGACGAAGTGTAGGACTTCCCCCCACTAGATGGAGTGACGACCTGTTAAGATATGCAGAAAGTCGATGGATGCAGGTGGCTCAAGACCGTGCTTTGTGGCATTCCTTGGGGTATATGTAGCAGTGGACTTGTGAAGAGCTGTAATGATGATGAATGATACCACTAAGACAAGTGGTTAAAAAAATGTACAGCCGAATTCAATATAAATTATTAAAGACAACTCAACAACTACTTATCAGGCCTTCGTAAAATTTATACAGGACCACATGAGAAGCACCAGGTTTCAAATAAAAAAAAGATTCATTTAAATCGATTTACACAGAAAAATGTTATTACACATAAAATACACACAGTCGAATTGAGTACCTCCTTCTTTTTGAAGTCTGTTAATAATGAAGTGGTTTGCTATCATTCTATTGCTGTTTGTGACAATATTTGGTATTCTCCATACCTTATTATTCAGTCTCGAGTTAATCTTTGTTAGATGAAAGTATTATTGACCGAATGCCTCGTAAGTCCAGTGGTTGTTACCGTGACTGCTGATCACTGCTGTTCGACGGCTCCGTGGCGCAGTGTCTTAGCAATGAGTTGTTGCGCTGGGGGCTGTGGGTTCGAACCCCGCACGGAACAAGTACCTACTTGTATGGCCTACAAATAATTGTTCCGGGTCTGGATGTTTGTCCTTGTGCAATTTGTGTTTGTAAACTGCCTCCACGATACGGGAGAAAATCCTAGTGCAAGGGTAATATTTAAAAAAAAATATGAAGTCTTTTCAAATGTCGGGTCAGACCAAAGTCATTTATTGAATTATTTATTAATTTTCATTAGCAGCCCGGATTCAGGAAGTTGATGGTGTTTTTGCCCCTGTGTCTTAGAAAGCACGTTAAGTCGTTGGTTCTGCGCACGATTTCTCTCTCCGGTCGTGTCGGATGGATGTTCTATCGGACTATGAGATTATGGGAATAGAAAGTGCATTCTGCACTTGAACATACACTCTTAGAATAAAACTGTCCTGCGCAGATGGTTAGTCTCCGATGAAACTGGCCGCTGTGACTGAAATTCGGTCTACAGGTCATTATTTTTAATATTTTAATCGGTCCGTTTTCGGAAATGTAATTATGTGTTATTGTCTCTGTGTTTTATCACTGAGATAATAACACACACTTTGCTGTTTTTACATGAGCTTTAATAATAAAAGCTTATCTAGTAATTTTTATTTTGATAAGTCTGTTAGACTTAGAATGAGTGAATTTTGCGTACATTATTGCTATATGGAAGGAAGTAAAGTAGGTAATACGCACGTATCGCCATATTTTTTGCATTTATTTATTTATCCTTTATTGCCTTCAACTACAAAGCCTTATGACATTCTTTACCATTCTACCCTGTCAACATTATTCTGAAATAAAACAAAAAGAAATAAAAAGAAATTCCATTTTAGATATGAAATGAAATGTTATTGATTGTTAGTTCTTTCTATAACACATAACAAGTTGTACCGGCAAAGTTTTGTTTTATTGCTTGTAGATGCGACGAAAACGTTTGAAACACACATTTAACTTGACTTACAGGGCCACGCGAGACTATTTACGATTTATGATGTATAATGCGGGTACAAAAATATTCAAAGTTTCCTACTAACAGGATAGAAATATATTATCTTAAATGAAAACATATAACATAAAATTCAAACAGTGAAATAAGAACTTAAGTGATATGGGTATCCTTTTGTTATTATGACCATGTATGTATATACACGTGCCATATATATACTCACCTACGAAATATACATATATACAAACATCAGAAAACTTAAGCAATGCATATTTTGGAAAATTCTAACGCAACCTCACTCTTACAAAAACCATATTGCAGTCTCAGACCAAAAAAGAAAAACAGACGAAGTGCTGCTTACATTTCAAGAGATGCCGGAACCGTGCTCAACTACTTGACACGCATTCATGCACACATCTTTATTTATCAAAACGAAGCAAATGATTTAATATCCATATATATATGTGTACGTGAATGCTTATTCTTACAATAATTTGAACATGGATTTGGCTTGGTTTTTACATCACTTGAAATGTGTGCAGCGCTCTGACTTTCTTTCTTTGTTGATCTGACGTTGCAGAATAACGCTGAGCTGTGTTAGGTATGGTAAATGGCAAGTACCGGAGAACTTTCATACTAATAACGAAGTATTCTACCTTACTCCTCAGGGGTGATAACATATCTGCATTTTGATATAATTGAGGATAGATATGGGCGCCTATGGGATCAAGATCCTCTTACCTTCAGATGGTCTATTACCACTTATGTGATTCCGATATCACTAGTACCGACTGTAGTGGAAAATTTGATCAATGCCGAGAAAGCGAAAGTGCAAAGGTGCTTTAATCTATACGTGGACAGTTTCTATGCAATAAATGCGGAAGAAAGAGGCCTTCCTGATGCGTCGTGTGCGTGAAATTACCAACGGATTCCAAAATACCGCATTTGAAGGCTTATTGCGAGGTTGTGCAGCACTGAAACATTGTACATATGGACCTACTATAGATGTTATGTTTAATATAAATTAAGTTTTCTTTTTTCCCAGCTGTGTACTTAATAAATATTATATTCTAATTTTATTCTTATTACAAACAAATTTTGGATAATTTAAATCTGAAATTAAGCACTATTATTGCACGCTTCATAACGCCAAGCGATGGAGGTAGTGGTTTACTTTTGACACATCAAGGTCAAGCAATTTTATAGACTTAAAATGCCTCCATCGTAACCATATTGCACTTGTAAGATAATATTAGTAGCCGTTTATCAAGAAAGCACTCTAACTGATCCATCTTAGAAAATAGATGTATCAATACCGGGTTTTATAATAGCTTCAAAATTAGTATACGAAGACTTTAATATCAATATCCTGGAAGCTTCTTCCATCAGTATTAAATTTAATTCATTGTTCAAATCATACAATCTTGATGATATATTCTTTGAAGCTACACGTATTGCAGATTTTAGTGCAAATTGTATTAATAATATTTTTACAGACGTTGTACCGATCAAGAAATTCATAATTCATAAACTAAGTTCAGGTCACTGGGGACAGCTGTTTTCATTACGATATATGTACAAAAAACAGGAAATTAAGAAAATTATGTGTATTCCGATTAATGCAAAACGCCTGAAGAGATTTAGAAGTAATACTTACATACATATAATCACGCCTCTTTCTCGTAGGGGTAGGCAGAGACCTCTTCTTTTCACTTGCTACGATCCTTACATACTTGTTTCGCTACGTCCACTTCATTATTCTCTTCATACATGCTCTTCGGTTTAGGTTACTCTTGCCCTGGTCTTTTTTCAAGACGTCCCTGATTTGGTCTTGAAACGTCCGCCTAGGTCGAACCCCTTCCAACACTTTCATTCACACTCGCCTTATACACTTTTTTCGTCAATCATTCTTCATTCATTCTCTCGAAATGGCCAAACCATATCAGCATACCTTTCTCAATTTTTGTCACTTCATCTTCTTTCAGACTACAACGTTTCCTTATCTCACTATTTCTTATCCTGTCACTCAGTTCAACTCCTACCATTCTTTTTAACGCTCTCATCTCAACTGCATTTATTCTTCTTTCATGTTTCTTCTGCCATACCCAACTTTCACTTCCGTACATTAGTGTCGAGACCAACACAGCACAGCCAAACGAGCCTTGTTAGACACCTTCTGACTGCTCATAAAGGAGTGCAAAGCTCCATTCACCATGTTTCCTGCATTCAATCTTCTTTCGATATCACTCTCACACTTTCCATCTCTTGTAAACTTTGAACCCAGATACACAAACTCTTTCGGCCGAAGACGCAAGTAATACTTGGTCATCAGCATAGAGAAAACATTTGACGAGTAACTCATTCATTCTCAACCCACTTTCATTGTCTTTTAAATCTGTCAAGCAATTGTCCATGAACAGATTGAACAGTCACGGTGATGCTACACATCCATGTCTAACACATTTTTCAATATTAAACCATTCAGTGAATGCCCCGTTTTTCCTTACACAAGCACTAGAATCCCTATAAAGAGATTGCAATGCTCGTATGAGGATACTGCTCACACCGTTTACGGACAGTGCTGACCACAATTCATTCCTCACCATTCATTCATAGGCCTTTTCTAGATCCACAAATGCGCAATAGACCTTCTTGTTTTTAGCCAAAACTTTTCGGCTATGCACCGCAAGGAAAAGACCTGATCCATACATCCCATTTCCTTTCTAAATCCCGCTTATGCATCCCATACTTTTCGTCTACTTCATTTACAATCCTTTCAATCAACACTTTCGCATACAATTTACCGACGACGCTGAGAAGGCTTATACCGCGGTAATTTATGCAGTCCTGCCGTGACCCTTTTCCCTTATACGATGGCACGATTACGACTTTGCACCAGTCTCCCGGTACTTGCCCATTTCGCCAGTACAGATTGAAAAGTCGGTGCAGCTGCCTAGCCACTATGCCCCGTCCAGACCTCAGCATCTCGACGGTAATCCTGTCTTTTAAAAGTAATATGGTAATAAAATCTCCCGTCGTTTTTTTTTACAAGAAAAATTCAGACTATTTATATGGAGTATTATTTAAACTTATAAGCAATGAATTTAATGAAACATTTACTTCCAAACATTCTCTAGTAACAGTAACAAAGCATTTAATGAGTGGGCGATAGTAGGAATTCATACGAGTAGACGAAGATTATATGAACTGTACCATGAAAGATCATATAATATTTCCGATACTTTTAGAGAATATATCGATAATTATTCTGAAAGGTTTAAAAAACAAACACGGCCAAATTTTTACATATTAGCAACAAAAATAAGACCGCTAAAAATAAAATTAAAATAAAATGGAGTATAATTAATAGCGAAACCGGTAAAGTCAAACCTCGTAACACAAATTATCAATTGAAATTTTATTATGAATTGACTAGATCAAATTTCTTGATTCAGTCACAGCAGTTTTTGAGATATATTTTACTGATATTCCTATTTTGACAATAATATCAATGAAAACTCCTCCAAATGTCGCCGATTCATTACTGATGGCTGATTTACACAGGGAAAGTAACTGGCTCCAAATTGGCATAATGTAAATTGATATGAAGTCAGTTCAGCACTGTCTGCACAACTACTGACTGCGTGTAAACCGTGCAAGTCAGTCGTCGGTGTCAGCATTGGCGCCTGATACTGTCCCCGCGTAAATCAGCCTTTGAACAGTATGTTAATATGTGTTAAAAAGAATTTATATTTGAAGAAATATTATTACAAGATATTGTAAAATATTTCAAAACTCTTAATATAATTTAAATTTTTTGAATTGAAAAATTAAAAACTGCAGGTTTATGGGGTATTTACGTTACAGTTATTGCGTCCATAATATATATAATTGCACCTCATTTTCCTATTATTTTTAATACTAGTATCGAATCTGGTGTGTATCCTGATTTTATGAAACATAGTAATGCAACGAATGCAATGCCTCTGTTTAAATCTAGTAAGTACATCGGACCCCGCTAATATAACAACATACGGTGTCAAAAATATTGCGCTTAGACTTATTATTTTATATTTAAATAACAGAACTCAAAAAGTTGTTATCAATGGTAAAGGTTCCTCCAGATCAGTAGTATCAATAGGCATTCCTCAGGGCTCGATTCTTAGCTCATTCCTGTTGTTAATCTATGAGTATATTAATGACTTACGTTATCTTGTAGGGGACAATCGTGTATAGTATTATTTGCTGACGATAACTCTTTAATTTTTAAACTCAAACGACAATCAATTAATTTTGATAATCTAAATAATGCTTCAATAATGGATGCAGGTGGCTCAGGACCGTGCTTTGTGGCATTCCTTGGGGGTGGCCTATGTTCAGCAGTGGACTTGTGAAAGGCTGTAATGATGATGAAGATGATGAAATAATGCTTGATTGAATTTAGTACATTGGTTTAACGCCAACAATTTGCTTTTAAAGGGCAATAAGACAAATGTATTAAATTTACAATATCTAAGGTTAAACATTCTAATACCAATGTGCTCTTAAATGGGGAAGAGTTAATTCTTGTGGATACCACTGTTTTTCTTGGGATTACTATTTACACGAAAGTTCAATGGGGCCCCATATATCTAAATTAGCAGGCAAACTTAGCAACATATGCTGTAATTAAGATTAGAAGTTTCACCAATGTTGAAAGAGCTAGATTAGTTTATTTTATTTACTTTCATAGCGTGAAGTCTAATGGAATTGTCTATAGGATAATGCGACTGACATAGAAGCCAAATTTTTTTTGCAAAAGAGAGCCATACGGGTGATGTATAATTTAAATTGTAATGAGTCCCTTAGAGAAAAATTTAAAGAAATAAACATATTAACTTTGGCATCGCAAAATATTTATGAAAATGTAATTGTATGTACATAAAAACATAAATAGCTTTTATTAAAATAAAGATGTTCATACTTTAAACACTAGGAACAAGCATAAGCTTGTAATACCAGTTATTAAACTCCACAGAATTAGTATTTCGTTTATGAGGCGATGTATACGCTTTTAGAACAAATTCTCTGAAAATTTACAAAATTTGCCAATAAACAAGTATAAATGTTTTATTAATGAAAAAATTTACAAAAAGCGTTATTATAATATCAAAGAATACATACTTAAATAAAAAAACCCTGAGAAACGTAATCGCCACTATGCTGGTGTCTATTAAAATTCATTGAAAAATTTGTACAAAAATAGTCATTGTAAAGTGAAATATGTTTAAGAAAAATGTCCCGCTGGGTGTATTGCTGGTCCTTCCCGGGACGGAGGTAATTTCTGAACCAGTAGTTATAAAAAAAATACTTTTAATAAGTATTATGTAATAATCTATATTGAATAAAAATTATTTTATTCTATTCTAATTACATCAACTGGTTCCTTATTTCACGCTTACACTTATGTTAGTTTGTTAATAAAATGATTTTATTTTTGAGAGCGAGCGAGTAATAAATGAAAGATATAGTACGAATTGTTCTTTAATTCTGATTTAAAATAATGAGTTTTCTCTACCTGGGCTACATTAACTAAATTATCCTTTTGTTGCGTTAGATCAGGTCTTGCGGATTGTAGTCGAACTTTTGTCGTAAACTCGAGGAAATATTTTCAATTTAATCACCGATATAAATATTTATATATGCTTGTATATAAAAGATCTCTAGACACAAAACAACTATTATAAAGTTTGTCTATTTATATTATTAGAATGAAAAACGCTGAACAAAGAAGTTATTATTAGCATTATCTCCATCACTGTGTATAGTTATAGTGAACTGATTCGACTTCACGAAGTCAGGGGAACTGGCTATACTTGATTTAGTTGGTAGCCGGATTGATGATCGTGGTTCTTATACGTTGCTCACTGTTACCGGAGGTTTGACTATTTGTGGTCCGGCAAATTATGAAATAATTATATGACGTTTATGGCATCTATGTGATTTGTTAATGTTGCCAACACACGAAAGGTAGCAGAAATATTATATATCATACTGTACCTACTAACGGCATATTTTGGGGATAAAGCCAAGCAGGCAATCGAGAGCAACTTGAAGCATTCTTTTTTTCCAGCAATGGAATGTATGTAGGCTGTTATTTTAGTTTGACTTAATAATTAATAATTTTATGGTATAAATAATAAGTTTAAATAAAGTGAAATAACTTCAATAACTGCTGCATATATTTTTATACAATGTTCTAGTAAGTAGCCATGCATTTGGCTCGTTAAGTGATATTGTATCAAGTAACAACGTTTCCAAGCAATTACTCGCTAGCATGTACAAAGCTTATGGTATTGGAAGGCGTTCTATTTCAGGGAAGGAAATTGTTGTTTAAAATGTCCTTCCTTCTTTCCTATGTTTTGTTTGTTAACGTTAGAATCATTTTATTACAAAGTAAGTAAAACACTATTATGCTGTGATCTGAAATTAATATTTGGTGTTTTAATGGTCTATGATAAATAAGTGTGTCAAAAAGATTTGACCGTGAATTTAATTTAGGGGCGCTACGCACCAGCTGATGGATAAACTGTCTATTTCACCAATTTAGGTTACCACAGGTTGTCAGACCGAAGATACTTAATGCTACCGGTACAAAACCGGGGCGGGTGTTATAAATTGCATATGCTTAATATAGTCCCTATCTACTCGCAGCATCACCCATAAATACCAATTATGTTTATTGCCATAATATAGTGACAGGAAAATTAAGTAGACCTATTGTATGTATTTACTTATTGTATATACAAACGTGCTAGAGCCATGCTGCAGCTATAATAAGTTGTAGCGCGAATGGGTAAGCTCGACATGGAAAGGACCCCGCTTTCACAGATTACCAACGTAAAATAGCAGCTTAACGCTGCTGTGTTTCGTATGGTGAGTCTAGAGAACCAGAGACCCTTTTTACTGGAAACAAGGCATTCCATCTCAGTCTTCACGGGTGGCGACGCGTCAACATTTTGATTCATAACCGAAGATAGATGTAGATGTCTATGAGCCGCAGCAAACACTTTCCATCAGGTGACTATGTGCTCGTTTCGTCGTCACCCTTATCCTATAAAATACATGTTATAATTTATTTCTCAATGGGTATTAGGTACCGACCTTTTCAAAGTATTCTTCTTTTCCATACGTCTAAACCTCTTGTAAAATACCACTGGCCATTTCTCCTTAAACACCTCAAAAATTTCGAAGTTATAAGCAGCCAGTGCGTTTTTTTTTCTTTTATACCTCTTGCATTCTAATATTTCCTTAATTTTTTGAAACGGGTAAAACCTTATCCAATTGTCTGAGATAGAATAGATAAATTTTTTGAATTCAAAAAGTCGAGTGTTTTGGCTGCACCATGACAACACAACACATACTGCTTATATACGTCCCACATTTGGGCACAGGCCTGCTCCCATTTCTGAGAGGGTTTTAGGGCAAGAAAATATCCGCCGCACTGCCCCAATGCGATAGAATTTTACTGCCGTAGGACTAAATTTAATAAACAAAAGGAAATCATACATTATTAAGTTCACCGTTATATTTATCATTTATTTGATACACATATCAGTTATATTTATCTGTGAGACAGTACAATGACAGCGTTTCAAATATTTGATACGAGGTACGAAATAAACCTGCATGCGGCTGTGGGTAGAGGTTAAACTTGTTTTATTCACCGTAGAGCGCTTCAGGTAACATTTTGCGCTCAAAAGCTTTGTATCGGTTAAATCGCTTGTAATGTGCAGGAAACCGTACTTTTATGTTCTTCACGAACATTTCAAAAATATATTTTTTAAAATGATAAACGAATTCATGTGTAAAAGTTAAACGATTCTAAGTATTAGTTTTAGGAAGTGATAGATAATAATGCGCATTCTAAAAACAAAGAAAATTTAAAATGTTTTTAGATAATATAGATTTTGGTGTAACCATCATATTTAAGCTTGTCATAAAATACCCATATATTATTAAGTAAATTTTCTGTGTGTTAAAATTTAAGTTTGAATGTTTATTATACGTGGTGTTCATAGGAATTAAAACAAATTGTATTTATCAATGCAATAAAATCGAATGGTTTATATTATTCTTTTCAGGGCTGCAATTCTACTTAGCTGCGCACCCATGCCAACGAAGGTTAGGGCGTCCCCCCAAGGCGACGCACACCAGCTCGTCCCCGTTGGTGTGGAATGCAGCGCGCAAAGCGGCGATGGGGACCGCCACCCGTCACGCACAGCCCGACACGGCGGAAGGTGGAGGACAGAGTGCAGAATTGGCACGTGGAATGTTAGAGGAGGCATGAGAGATAAGACGAATGAGTTGATCGAAATAATGAAAGAAAGAGAATTAGATGTCGTGTGTATGTCGGAGACTAAACGGAAGGGCAGTGGTACTGAAGAGCTCCCTGGCGGGGCGTTAGCTCTATGGTCCGGAGTCCCGGTGAGCGAGAGCGCCCGCCAGGGAGTGGGGGTGCTGCTGTCGTCTCGGTTGTTCGATGTTATGACTGAATATAAAGTTGTGAACTCAAGACTTCTCTGGGTTCGCTTTAAATTGGGACTGACGAAGTTATTCCTTTTGGCTGTTTATGCGCCGGTAGCTTCGTCGTCCAGGGCTGAGCTGGAGGAGTTTTGGGAGAATGTAAGAGAAGTTCTAGATTTGGCTAGGGGAAACGAAAGAATTGTTGTATGTGGTGATTTGAATGGATGGGTTGGTACCGCTCGACCAGGATACGAGTCGGTGCTTGGAAAGTTTGGGAATAAAAGGGTTAATGATGCTGGCAAGCTTATACTGGCGGTATGCAAGGAAAAGGGTCTTCTTGTGACAAACACTATGTTTAATCACAAGAAAATCCATATGTATACTAGAGAAAGAAAGAATGAAAGAAGTATGATCGATTTGTTCCTGGTGGATGACCGACTGCGAAAACAGGTGATGGATACGCGAGTGTTCAGGGGTGCTGACCTGGGAACGGATCACTATCGAGTGATTACTAGATTTAGGGGTCTGTTCGCGGGTTGGCGCTACCGGACGGCAGTAACAGAACCACAGTCGGTCTGTCGCATCCGAAGCTGGAAGCTTCAGGAAGCGGATACTAGGGACAAATATCATGCGAGGGTAGCCGAAAAGCTTGACACCATCGATGGCAGAAATGAATGTGTGGAAAGAACATGGCAGAACCTTAGGGATGGAATGGTAAGTGCAGCGGTAGAAGTGTGTGGAACGATTAAAAGAGGCAGTAGTAAAAGAAGAGATGCATGGTGGAATGATGAAGTGAAAGAAGCTGTAAAGAAGAAGAAGAAAGCATGGTTAGACTACTTGGCCTCTAGTAATTATAAGGATATGAGAGAGAAGATGAAAGAAAGATATAAGCTGCAAAAAGTTCACACGAAAGCATTGATTGAGGAAGTGCGTGAAAGGTGTAGAATGGAAGCGGACGAAAGGTTGTCGCACAACTTTAAGGAGAACTCCAAACTCTTCTGGAAAGAGGTTGGAAGGACCCGAAGTGGTGCGACGGCCTTAAGAATGAGCAAAGTGCTTTCGAGAACTAATGACGTCCTCTCAGACAAATCGGACGTCATGCAGCGATGGAGCGAATTTTATAGAGAAATGTATGCGTGTGATGATCTTAGTGAGGGATCCGGGGATGACGCCGAGACTGGTACGCCAGACCCGGACCTCGATGACACTGAGGTCATCAGTATGAAAGAGATTGAACGTGCGATTCGAAGTTTGAAATGTGGTAAGGCTGCGGGACTAGACAGAGTTACTGCTGAAATGGTCAAGTATGGTGGGCCTCGCGTCTGGGACAGCTTTCATCTGCTGTGCAATATGTGCTGGCGGACGGGGGATGTCCTGGATGACTAGCGATCCGCAGTCATTGTGCCTTTATATAAAGGTAAAGGTTCACATTTTGACTGCGGGTGCTATCGGGCGATCAGCTTGACCAGTTTAGCAAGTAAAGTTTACTCGAAGGTTTTGACACGTAGGATGCAAGAGAAATCTGAAAGATTTCTATGGGAGGCATAATGCGGATTTAGACCTGAAAGAGGATGCACGGATCAAATGTTTTCTCTCCGCATGATCACGGAAAAGCTTCTGGCTGCTAACCAGAGGGTTTTTTGTGCTTTTGTGGATCTTGAGAAAGCATTTGATAAGGTTGTAAGGAAGAAAATGTGGGAACTGTTGCCGGGGTATGGTGTGGATGGTCGATTGCTAAAGGCTGTGCAGTCACTTTACTGTGACTGTAAAGCCTGTGTGCGGGTAGGGCATGACCTGTCACCCGTGTTTAGCGTCCAAACGGGCGTAAAACAGGGTTGTGTCATGTCTTCCTGGCTGTTCATACTGTATCTCGACAGGTGTTTACAGAAGCTGAAAGATAGCTGTTTGGGTGTGAAATTGGGTGACATTAAAGTAAATTGTCTGCTGTATGCTGATGATGCAGTGCTTATTGCACCATCAGAGGCAGAACTGCAGGCATTAGTCACGTGTATGAAAGAGGAATGTGAAATTAAAGGTCTCCGCTTGAATGCTAATAAAACTAAGGTTCTGGTATTTGAAAGGGACGAAGAGAGAACGAAGTGTGAAATATGGGTAAATCAGGAATGTCTAGAACAGGTAAATGAAATTGTATACTTGGGGAGTGCTTTTAGCCGGGATGGAAGATGTGATTTAGATGTGGACAGGCGCGTCGCTGCCGGGAACAAAGTCAATGGTGCCCTGACTGCGTTAGTCAAAAGGCAAGGCGTAGTGAAAAGTGCACGCCTTGCAATACATAACGCAGTATTGGTACCGACTTTGTTATATGGCAGCGAAACCTGGGTATGCCAGAAGAAGCATAAAAGTAAGTTGAATGCAGTGGAGATGCGATCTCTTCGTAAAATGTGCGGCGTTACCATGGCCGATCGGAAGCGAAACGAAGAGATTCGCAATATGGCAGGTTTGAAAGATGACCTTATCACAAAAATTGATAAGGGCGTGCTTCGATGGTTTGGGCACGTTGAGAGAATGAGTGAAGACCGAATGGTGAAGAAAATATATAGCGCGAAAATTAATATTAAAAGGTGTCGAGGTAGACCGAGACTAACTTTCGAAGACCATGTGAGCAAACTGCTCGAAGAGGGGAGGGTCAAGAGTACTCGGATACCTAGACGTGCATGTATGAAGAAGATAATGAATCTGAAAGAAGCGAAAGAGCTATGTAAGGATCGTGACACTTGGCGATCTGTTCTCTCTGGCTACCCCGTCAGTGATTGTGCGTGACGATAAGAAAGTAAGTAAGTAAGTTTATATTATTAAATCAATTATCAGAATGTTTTGTGGGATACTACAATGTATATCACGATACTGTCTATCACTGTATATCACACTACTGTGCTGCAGAACCCAGTACAGTTGTGTGACACGGCAATGTACGGTATTTGCAGGGTAAACCTTACCTACTTATTAAATAAGTTGTATAACTTAGTTGGGAATTGTTCATAATATGTCATTTGTACATAAATACACCTATATGCTTGAGCTTAAACTATCTACCCAATACTCATTCGGCTCGTTAAGTAGACTAATTGAAACTTATTCAGTTAACACAATAGTAAACTATATCTTCCATACGGGTAAGGCGACACAATATTTATGGTGTAACCCCAAATAAGCATCTTTTAGAAGTACAAGTAGAAGTTCTAGAAACTGGTGATCCATTTGCACATTTTCGAAGAAAAAATCGATTGGACTACGTATGTATGTAAGATTTTTATATTATTCATGTTTATTTGAGGAAAAGTGTTAGTGCGCTTTTTGTAAATATAGCAAAAGTAAATTTGACAATATTATTTAAGCCTATTAATATAATGTTACCAAGTTCTCTTACGAGATTTTGCAATGGAAAAAGAGTTTTCTAAACTTTAAATCTTCCCGCATTTCAATTTATATAAAATTTCATCTAGATACTTAAGGAATTGAGACTGTCGTGGCACAAGTCTTGCTCTCGTTCCAAATGTATGTTATAAAATTAAGGATTGATTTTTATTACTAAGACAAACCTACAGCGTTTATTCGACAGATAGTAATTAATTTAATTTTTTAATCGTCACTTAGGTTTTATTTTACGAATACAAGTTAATCATGCCATTTATTTTATAGGTTGTTTATTTCAATCTAATATGACGTTAAACTGAACATTTAACTTCTTCGTGATATTTCTTGATTTTGCAAACTAAAAGTATTAAGATCCATAAATATTATAACATTGTATATTCTAATTCTTCCGCAAAGCGCAGGTCGCAGTATCGACCTACGTCTAGACACACGACTAGAATAAACCCGTCACTTTAGGTTTAGTAACGGGTCACCACGTGTTCAGATTTCGTACCCACACCCTTTATATTTGAAGC
Source organism: Parnassius glacialis (assembly GCA_033319125.1). Classification (NCBI taxonomy): domain Eukaryota; kingdom Metazoa; phylum Arthropoda; class Insecta; order Lepidoptera; family Papilionidae; genus Parnassius; species Parnassius glacialis. The sequence goes on along the minus strand of JAVANC010000005.1, from coordinate 28,749,142 downwards.
ACAAGAGGGTCTCGGATGTGACATTTGCCAAGAAACTTCCGCACACATCTGTTTTTGGAGTTAGGTTGGCGTTAGCGAAGGAGCATCCGAGGATTCAGTCGAGTTCTGAGTTAACGACGCAACGGCAACAGAAATCGTCCTAATTACACGGGCATCAGCTCACTTGCAGACGGTATTAAGTGACAGAGTCACAATCTTCGGTGAAATAATATAAAATAACTATTATTATGATTTCTGCGTATCTTACAACACTCTAGTCATGTCCACGTGATCGAAGGTCAAGGGAGGCAGCTTGCTGAGCTTACTTGTAGTGAGATGGATTTAGATCAGGGTTTAGTCTGGAAAAACCTTTTTCGCTTAGACGATTTCGTCCACGGTGAAGCAAGGCGACAATTCGCACAAAATATTTTTGTTTTTATTTACCATTAGTTCGGATAATAGCTTTGTTCGAGGACGAACCAACAAGAAACCCAGAGGGATTATATTTTTTAGACATAATATATTGTAGCTTTACAATTTTGTACAATTTTCTATATAAATCATAATAGAGCCAGAATTCCTAAATATTATAATAACCGTTTTTTTACATATTTTTGTAAAAGATTTTAAACTTGTTGATTGAAAACTTTAAATGTTATCTGGGATTTTCTTGGCAGAACAGTAAAAGTACCATATACATTGCCCCATAAATGAATTTTTAATTCTGTGGAATCTAGTAACTGGCATTTCTTTGGAGTCTAGTAACTGGCATTGAAAGCTTATGTTTGTAGGATAAAATGGTCGCCTTGAGCTTTGTCGCCCTATAAAACCAAAACTATATTGAGAATAAAATATCAAAGAAACTTTGGCAAGAATTAAGAGCCCTTCAAAAATCAGCTTAAAAACTCAGTTAATGGCCATATTTACCGCATATGCTGAAAATATGGTCACCATGTGTTCAGATTAACGGTATGAGTTTACCACATAAATTTGTTCTCAGATTGTGACAAATATATGTGTTTCTATCTTATGCTGTTAATCCTACACATTCCTCACGAACATAGGCACCACAACATTGGTGGAGTCTCACGTCTGTTACTATTTTTTCCTTACAGAGGAAGCAATACCATGACTGTGCTTGTTTGGTAGCTTGTTTGCGTCTCCTCATTGGATGGGATTTTTATGAGCTTGATAGGGTATTTGCTACTTACTGTTTTTTTGTTATAGGATAAGGGTGACAAACGAGCACACAGTCCACCTGATGGTAAGTGGTTGCTGCGGCCCATGGACATCTACATCTATCCTCTATTACAAATCAAAATGTAGATGCGTTGTCACCCGTGAGGGCTAAGATGGAATGCCTCATTTCCAGTAAATAGGGCCTCCGGCCACCTGCACTCACCAAGCGAAACACAGAGGTAAACTACTCTACTTCACGCTGGTTTTCTGTGAGGTCGTGGTACCACCCCGGTTCGAGCCGGCCCATCCGTGCGACAGCAAAAGCTGCCGTGTGGCTCTACCACTGTAAAAAAGTTTTCAGTACACGGCGATGTTTTCTCGAGAAATATTGGCACGGCCGGTGTAACCGGGTTTGCAATTGTTATGCAATATATAAAATAATAACTTTATTATATAAAATAATAACTTTATTATTTCAATTATATTTTTACCACACTGAATTTATTAATATTATATAAAATATAAGTATATAAATATATGTCTTATTTAAACAAACGGTGCGATTTCAATTTTATTTTTATATGTATAAAAACTTTGTAAAGAAATTAAAATATAAAAGTCAATAATACTAAGAAAATACGTTGAAAATTTACAGAAAGAGTTGTTATTAAGAAACTTAACTTTCGGCCTTTACGTTTTTTATTTCTGCTTTGGTCTTTAGAACTCCAGTTTATTCACAAATTAGATGTATTATTTTTTATTATTTTTGAAGAAGTGCTTATGCTGACTGAACTGAAGAATTTTACGGGCGTCTCGGTATACGTTTATACGTTTAGTATACGCTATTACAACGAGGTCCCGGAAAGTGTACAGGCTCTCTCTATTACCAAGTTTAAATATTTTGTTAAGCTGAAACTGTATAAAAAGGGTTATTGTTATAGTATAAATGAATACATGGTTGATAATAATTCCTGGGAATGAGGTGGTCGCTTCCAAGCAGTATCTAAAATATATTTTGTAAATAGTTTGTAATCATTTATATTGTAAAATTTATTTTATATAAAACGTCCCGCTGGGTTTCTTGCTGGTTCTTCCCAGGACAGAGGATTTTTTTCGAACCAGTGATAAAGTAAAACCTAACTTTCAATAAGAATTAAACATGTGATCTATATTGAATAAAGAAATTATTCTATTCTATAAAATTTAATAATTTAAGTTGCTATAATTTAAAAAAATTGGGTAATCCAAAATTGCACACCTCGAACAGGACGGTTTACAAGAGTGGAATTCAAAAAAGCTTTCTAAGGATCAACATCTAAAACTAATAAAAAAATCAAAGTGATAAATTCAGTTTTTCAAAAGATATTCAGTCATGGATTGAACCCCACACAGAGTGATACAAGCACGTGCATAAATGCTATTGCTGACTTTGCACCCTGTGTGTGGCCTATATCGTGTCACTTGAGTAAGCAAATGTAATAAGGTCTGAAAGATATATTAGGATAAATTTGCCATTATATAAAGTACATGAGCTTCTGTACGTACATGTCTTAATTTTATTTTAGTTTTTAATAACGCCTCCACCGCTCCCGTTAACTCGACTATCTTGTTCAGGGGGATGAAACTGCCATACAAATTTACAAGAATAAAAAATGCATTGAAAGTTCTGCCCTCTAGTGAACAAAGTACATAAACTTGTAGGTTAGTTTTCTTCAGCGTTGGATAGATGGCATTAATTAGGCCAAAACCCCAGAATCCAAAGCCCAAAAAAATCTAAATCTATGGCAGTTTTGGTCTATGGTTATGGTTGACAGTTCTTTCTAATAAATACGAATATTATTAATACGATAATTCAGGAAACGAATATATTTTGCAACTTTTCGTTCCTCTCCTGTGAAAATCATAATTTAGGCTTTATGGTTATTTACTAAATTTAACAATAAATGTGGTTGTTCACAGTTTATGCACCTATCTTAACATGCTGCTAAACGGAAAATTATTAACTACTAATTGGTGATTCTGAAAATGATAATGTGAAAACTCAAGCTATTAAATATTATAACATTCATAAAAGAAAATAAATACATAATTATTCATAAGTCTTTGATATTAATATTTAAAAAAATCTTATGTGAAATAGGTAAAGTTTTATTAGTGTTAATGTTATCTGCAAAATTACAATTGGTGATTTAAGATAATCATTGGAGATATCCAATAATTAGCTGGTAGAATGCATAAACAGAAACATTGATAATAAAACTGTATAGTTCATAATTATCAGTATAGTCATCGACAATATACGCCATCTAGTGGTAACCATGTCGTAACTACCGCAAGCCGCGTTGTACTAAAGAATACAGCGGCATCTAGCGTACACGGTACACTCATTCGAAAACTAAAATGAGAGTGGCGCATCTATTCCCGTTAACTTGACTATCTTGTTCATATCCATACTATGTAATGATATAATATGTAATCGAAATAAATAATCTTATATCTACGTTAGAACTAAAGTCAGAAGTATTAATTAAAATCTCCTCTTGCTATTGGTGTACTTTTTTTTATAAAATAAATGCAATATATAGCTGGTGGAAGTGATTTAAGTTGAGTGGATGGCGATTTTGTGATTTGGTGACAATAGAGAAATACATCTCCGCGTCGCGTTCGATGTGTGCAAAAATGTAGTGTTATTGTAATTATAGTATTCTGTGTAGTGTGAGTATATCAACTACCCCATTTAGTCCTGTGAGTGTCGTAAGAAGTGACAGAGAGAAACTGAAACACGAGATAAGCAGAAACATCTTCCTGCTAACAACTCAAAATAATAAAAAATTGCGATTGCCAAAACTCATCTATAGGGCAGTCAATGGGGGAGGCCTATGCTTTGTTTACTGTTTTTTTTATAGAAGAGCATATACGCAATGGCACCAAAAGTATATAACAAAATACCTAAGTGCATTAGAGATTGTAACAACATAAATATTTATAAACGTAAACTTTTTGAGCTACTAAATGATAAAGCATATTATTCTATAGACGAATTCCTTAATGATACAATTTGACATAGAAATATTATATTATTAAATTGCATTGACTACATAACTATCATGACATGTGCCAATTAATACTAGATGACAATTAGACAAAATGGTAACAATTATTGTATGTACCTTTATTATCTTTAATTTTTTCATAATTACTAACTTATTATATAATGATTTCAATAAGAACATGACATCAGAAGATTTTTTTTATAAATGTTACTAATTAATGATGTATTTATTAATTTTATATTTTGTATGCCTACTGGCGGGACATAGAGAACCTACCTTATATTTATTATGTACATTGAGATCTATAAACTAACCTATGTTCACAAAATAAACAGATTTGATTTGATTTGATTTGATGTTCAGCAGTGGACTTTTGTAGTCTGTAATGGAATAGATATAGTTTAAATGTACTTAAACCTTAAATGTTCAATTATACACAGTGATCCAGAAATTTAAAGCTATAAACAGCGTGATGCACGAAGTTTTAATCTAATATATAAAAATTAGTTTTTATTTGTTCATATTTTATATGCTGCCATACCGTTCATCAGGTTGCGGTAAAACTTTCTCAACTTATTGCTTGCATTCCGCGAAGGTTATAGGCCTATGCCTACAATTAACTTACAGTTGGTGGCTCGCGTATGGTACCGACAAGGTTATTTCAAAGTAATTAATCACTCAACTTCTATAAATGTAATATCATTCCTAATTAATCAATATAAGTCTTCCAAATTTGAAAAGATATTTCCACAATTATTTTTTTTGCTGCAGCAACGCGCAGGTTACCAGCTAGTGTTTAATAAAATCATTAAAGATTTCATTGTTATCATTTGGGACAAAACTTTGTTTTATCATCATCACTATCATTACAGTCTATCACAGGTCCAGTGCTGAACATAGGTCTCCCCCAAGGAATGCGACAAATCACGGTTCTGAGCAACGTCAATTAGTTGAGGGCCATCTTAAAATTTACTGTTGTACGGCTGTTACTTCAGAACCTTTCTTCCCCATCGGTTATTGATTTTTCGAACTTCATGGCCGTCCCATTGCCATTTTAATTTAATGATCCGTAGGGCTATATCGATAACTTAAGTTCTATTTCGCATATTCCCTTTACGCAGTCTATAAAGCAGAGAAACTACGAGTATAGCCCAGTTAGCGACCTTGAGCTTCCTCATACGACCGCGACCGTTTATTCCCGTGAGCTACTCATTCGAAATACTATCCAATGAAAATAAAAGATTGAGGCCCACCTTAACCTTCTGTTAGAAGACTCCTAAGTTATCCCTTTATGAAAAAATAATATGTTTGGAACAAGTAGCCATTGTAGGTTTGGTGTCTGTGCTGAACATAGTATATAATTGGTAAAATTTGTCGTTATCGCTACGCTTCACCAACATATAATTGGCTATCACAGTAACTAGCGGCCAGCACTACCACCCCCAGCACCACCACACCAGGCCAGCCTCCGCAGAGTCTACTTCACCTGAGTATGCCTCGTGTAGAGCAGAAACACGTGTGGTATTTTCGCGAATGGTGTGTCGTGCCTGGTGTGGTGGTGCTGGGATCGACGGCGACGGTTATAGTGCAAGCGATTGAGGGAGGGTGGGAGGTCCCCTAAAAACTGGACAGGACACATAATTTTCTTTCTTTACGCGGAATTAAGCAAATTAGTTTATAACAACCCCTCATTATATAAATTTTTCGACTCAGAAGATTGAAAACACGCCGTAGATACGTTATGATAATGGATATATTGAATGGTATGGAGATATTCTTATTTCAAGATTAGTTTTAAATACAAATGCATCCATGTAAACATAAAATATAATAGAGCCGACTACCGATTGTTGTAACTTTAAAATCATTTCTTTTCCCAAATATTGTAAGTCACAATCACATTGAATGATCACGTTCGGGGATCACGTAGTAAGAATTTTGACAAAAGGTGTAATCCAGTTTATTATTACGGTCGTGCCTCAACATACAAATTTAAAAGAAAGGGATAAATTATTTTCAGAATAACTAAACAGAAAAATGCTTTCTTTCATTTTTTTTACTTTTATATAAAATATATATAAACGCGTTTAGCGGGTTGGCCTGTGGCTTTTTTTTTATAGGAGAGGGGGCAAACGAGCATGCGGCTCACCTGATGGTAAGTGACTACCGCCGCCCATGAATAACTGCAACACCAGGGAGGGAATTGCAGATGCGTTGCCGGCCTTTTAAAAAGGAGTACGCTCTTTTCTTGAAGGTCCCTAAGTCGTATCGGTCCGGAAAAATCGCTGATGGTAATCGATTCCACAAAGAAGTCGTGCGAGGAAGAAAACATCTTCTAAATCGCACAGTGGTGGACGCCAATCATGGCTTCAGAATATATCTGTGATACGGTCTGTGTCGTGTGCGCATGTTCCTCGGAGAACACTTGTGTTATCTCTGGCGTGTGTTAAGCTCTAGTAGGAAGCGTTGTACATACTTAAATCTGATTTGGACGATGTTTTCAATTCTGAAAAAAATTAGTCTCTATTTCATGGTAAGAAAGGGCCGAGACGGGAACGTTACATTGAAGCCGGTAACGTTACTTTAGCCTTCACACGGGACGTGTGAATCGTCAGGAGAGACCTTGCTAGGTATGAGGGTAAGATTATAAAGGAAAATAAGAAAAATTGAGGGTGGAACTGTAACCTCCCACTTGTTAGTAGTCTTATGTCGTTAATATGCCCGTTGGGCTAAAACATTACCTCTACACTGAGATTCTGCTTAAATAAAACAAGTGATGTGATTCTATTTGTGTAGTAGTTCTTTTAGTGTAAGGAATGAAGATCGTGTTGCTGAGAGGCTGCCCTGTGTTACATTGAGATGAGTAGTGTTGCTGTTGCTTTGCATACTTTGGTGTTATCATGTAATAATGTCCTTCACGTTACACCTATGTGTGATTGTGTCTGGTACATATTACGGTTGATCGAACTGTATTTGCTCTATACTGAATGTGTAGTGCTGTACGCTGTCTTATTCCTGATAATTATTAATTGCGTAAGCAAGAGAGCAAATTGAACATCCGCTCTTACACTTTTATTATTTTTAAGAATTAACCTACAGAGTAAATTCTAATACGAGTAACATTCTTTTATTTAAATAATTTTGAGAACAATTTTTAAGAACAGAAGTGGAATTGTTTCTAAAAGTATATTGTTGAAATGATATATTCTTAATGTCGTCCGAAATGATTCCCTTAAAACTTAATCCCCTATTTTGTCACCCTTGGGACAGGAAAGTTTTCCCAATTTTAAATATATTGTTTTTTTTTAAGTGGAAGAGACATGCTGCAGCTATGTTATGGTTGTGGAACGAATGGATGGAGAAGGATCACGCTCTCACTGCATACCAGCGTAAAATAGCAGTTGAATGTTGCTGTTTTTCGTCGCTGTATTTGGCTTCCAAACGGAATTGTTTTTTCCAGAAAATATTAGAAATACAGGCACGACTTTTGTATTGATTTACTATATAAAATATAAATTTTAAAAATTAATTTGTCTAATATTCTATTATCTAATATTCTAGGGTCAAGAGTACTCGGATACCTAGACGTGCATGTATGAAGAAGATAATGAATCTGAAAGAAGCGAAAGAGGTATGTAAGGATCGTGACACTTGGCGATCTGTTCTCTCTGGCTACCCCGTCAGGGATTGTGCGTGACGATAAGTAAGTAGTAAGTAGTATCTAATATTCTATTATCTTATATTATATAGTCTAATTTGTCTAACGTTTAGAATCTTTTTTGAATTTGAATGTTACAAATATATTCAAAAATAAACTTTTATTTTTATAAAATACTTGTTATTATACTCAAGCGCGACAGTAACAGTAAATTGGATTATACGCTTCAGCAAAAGGCTGATTACGTGATCTTTGAACAAGAGTTTGTTTTTCAAATCAATGTTTGTAACTTAGCAGCGAATTTTGGGCTTATGCATATCAAGCTAAGCCAATATTAAAAGATTTGTGAATGTTTACGCATTTCTGATTTTTACAATTAAACCTTGAATCGAACAATTTGCATGAATTTTCGTGATTACGTGTAAGTTTCTCAGAGTTTGGTCAATGGTACTATGTTATTCTACATAGTCGAACATTTTTAATTGTAATGGATTGAAAACTGTATGACTTAGGGTGGTTTGATGATGATGGACTGATCAGTCACGGGTTCTTGACTCTTATTGCAGCCAAAGCTATCGTGCACATTTACTTTGTGATGGATATATTTGCCAGAGAGGAGAGCTCGACAAACAGGTTAACCTAGCCTCTCATTGGGAATCTATGGGGGAGGTCTATGTTCAGTAGTGGAATTCGATAGTACATAATGTGGAAAATTATGATAGGGATGAGCGGGAAACAATTACGGCAGTAACAGTGTCGGATTCTTACGAAATTCCTGTCAATTCCAGGAAATTCCCGTTATTGTGCCCTATTTCTCATGTACCAATGGTAGCGTCTATTAAATTAAAAGTTCATCCTCATTGTAACCAAGGACTGACTTCTGGGTTTAAATGTAATCTGAAATGACACGAGAATTCTGTTGTTTTTATTTACAGAATAAGGGTGACTAACGAGCACACAGTCCACCTGATTGTTAGTGAATCCTGTGACTCATACACATCTACATTTATCTTCGATTAAGAATCAAAATATAGATGCGTTTGCAGAATTTTGGAAATAAGATGAAATATCTCGTTTTCAGTAAAAGGTGCCTCCGATTCTTTACACTCATGATACAAAACACAGCAGAATGAATGAATATTAGAATTGGTTCGAGAACCTATTTGAATTTTATAGTTTCAATATATTTCATATATCTATATATGTATATATATTAGCTAGCCAGGCAGACGTTGTTCTGCCCTTTCCGATGACCTTTCATATAAAAAAATCGATAAATTCGTAATAAAAAAATATTGAGTGTCAGTTATCAGGATAAAACAATCCTATCTTTCAGTAAATATTGTTAGATTATCTGTTAACTAATAACAGGAATAGGAATTTCATTTTTATTGGACAGGATGATTATTCAATTTTCAATAATACTTGGTCATTTAGCAGGTCCGTTCATGATAAAAAGCATGTGGAACACTGTATATTCCGTATATGGTTTGTATGTTTTGCTTACTTTATGCGTCCGTTCATGAGGGAAATGATGTGACAATCTGTATATTCCTCATATGGTTTGTACGCTTTGCTCATTTAATGCGATGACCTTGGGACCGTCCTTATCCCGTATGAAATTATAGCAGTTTCTTTTAAGTGCAGCTGTTATACTTGATGAGCTGTCGGGAGTAAAGTTCCTTGCCAAGACATTTTTGTTATTTTTTTATAGAAGAGTGGGCAAACGAACATGCGGCTCACCTGATGGTAAGTTTCAACTGCCAACCGTGAATATCTAGAACACTAAAAGAATCGCAGGTGCTACCGTTACCGGCCTTTTAATAAAAGAGTAGGCACTTTTCTTGAAGGTATACGACTTTGCGACCTTCAAGAAAAGTGCCTACTCTTTTATTAAAAGGCCGGTAACGGTAGCACCTGCGATTCCTATAGTGTTCCAGATATTCGGTCGGTCCCAAAAAATTGCTGGTGGTAGTTGATTCCACAGATCTCCAAATGCATGCGGCGGGGCTTTCGCAACTTTAATACTGCTAGTATTAAAGAATCGATGGAGCGGAACCAGGGCTCCAAAGTCTTTGTTAGAGATCTGTCTGCCAGAAAGAGCCAACTGTCGAAGCTGAAGACTGAGTGTGGCAGCATCATTTCCGGGACACCTGAGATTCTGAGTGAGATTGAGAGGTTCTATGGGCAGCTGTACACGTCATCGTTGGAGCCACACGCAAGTGTGAGTAAAGATCCAAGAGCGAGTCTTATACTGGACGTCAGCCTGAGTGAGATTAGAATGGCTCTCCAGCACCTTAGAAATGACAAGGCCCCAGGCGAGGATGGAATTACAGCGGAGCTTCTGAAAGCGGGTGGAAAACCGGTACTTGAAGTCCTTCAGAAGCTCTTTAATTCCGTCCTCCATGGTGGCATTACACCGGAGGCGTTGAGAAGAAGTGCGGTGGTCTTGTTCTTCAAAAAAGGCGTCAACGCTCTCTTGAAGAACTACAGGCCAATTTCCCTTTTGAGCCACGTCTACGTGCTGTTTTCGAGAGTCATTACGAATCGTCTCGCGCGCAGAATTGACGACTTCCAGCCTCCCGAACAAGCCGGTTTCCGAAAGGGCTTTAGCACCTTAGACCACATACATACCCTTCGGCAAATTGTACAGAAGTCCGAGGAGTACAATTTGCCACTATGTCTGGCGTATGTGGACTATGAGAAAGCCTTTGATTCCGTTGAAATTCGGGCTGTGCTGCAGTCCCTTCAGCGGTGCCAAGTTGACTGTCGGTATATCGAAGTGTTGAAGTGCTTGTACAGTAGGGCTACGATGGCTATCCGAGTACAGAACCAGAGTACTAAACCTATCCAATTGCAGAGAGGTGCAAGGCAGGGTGACGTCATATCCCCGAAACTCTTTACCGCTGCATTGGAAGAAGTTTTCAAGCTTCTGGACTGGAAAGGATACGGTATCAACATAAATGGTGAGTATATCACTCACCTTCGATTTGCCGACGATATAGTCCTTATGGCAGAATCGCTGGAGGACCTAAGCACTATGCTCAATGACCTCAATAGTGTCTCCCAACGGATAGGTCTTAAGATGAATATGGACAAAACAAAGATTATGTTTAATGTCCATGTCACACCTATGCCGGTAGTTGTTGGGAGCACTAAGCTCGAAGTTGTTGACGAGTATGTTTACCTGGGACAAATAGTCCGACTAGGTAAGTCCAACTTCGACCGAGAGGTCAATCGACGGATTATTCGGTTGGGCAGCGTTTGGGAAATTACGGCACATCTTCTCGTCAGGTGTACCTCAAAACTTGAAAACTAGACTGTACAACCAGTGCGTGTTGCCAGTGATGACATATGGAACTGAGACGTGGTCCTCCACTGCTGGCCGGATGAGGAAGCTCAAGGTCGCTCAGCGAGCTATGGCGAGGGCTATGCTCGGAGTTTCTCTGCGTGATAAACTTAGAAATGAGGATATCCGCAGTAGAACCAGAGTACCCGACATAGCCCAACGGATTAGTAAGCTGTAGTGGCAATGGGCCGGTCATATAGCTTGAAGAACCGACAACCGATGGGGAAAATAGGTTCTCGAGTGGCGGCCTCGTACCGGCGGACGAAGTGTAGGGCTTCCCCCCACTAGATGGAGTGATGACTTGGTAAGATATGCAGGAAGTCGATGGATGCAGGTGGCTCAGGACCGTGCTTTGTGGCATTCCTTGGGGGAAGTATATATGTAGCAGTGGACTTGTGAAGAGCTGTAATGATGATGAATGATACCACTAAGACAAGTGGTTAAAAATGTACAGCCGAAATCAATATAAATGATTAAAGACAACTCAAAAACTACTTATCAGGCCTTCGTCAAATTTATATGGGACCACATGAGAAGTACCAGGTTTCAAATAAAAAAGATTCATTTAAATCGGTTTACACAGAAAAATGTTATTACACATAAAATACACACAGTCGAATTGAGTACCTCCTTCTTTTTGAAGTCTGTTTATAATGAAGTGGTTTATTATCATTCTATTGCTGTTTGTGACAATATTTGGTATTCTCCACACCTTATTATTCAGTCTCGAGTTAATCTTTGTTAGATGAAAGTATTTTTGACCGAATGCCTTGTAAGTCCAGTGGTTGTTATTGTGACTGCTGATCACTGCTGTTCGACGGCTCCGTGGCGCAGTGTCTTAGCAATGAGTTGTTGCGCTGGGGGCTGTGGGTTCGAACCCCGCACGGAACAAGTACTTATATGGCCTACAAATTTATTGTTCCGGGTCTGGATGTTTGTCCTTGTGCAATTTGTGTTTGTAAACTGCCTCGACGATACAGGAGAAAATCCTAGTGTGAGGGTTTGTTTTTAAATAAATAATATGAAGTCTTTTCAAATGTTGGGTCAGACCAAAGTCATTTATTGGGTTATTTATTAATTTTCATTAGCAGCCTGGATTCAGGAAGTTGATGGTGTTTTTGCCCCTGTGTCTTAGAAAGCACGTTAAGTCGTTGGTTCTGCGCACGATTTCTCTCTCCGGTCGTGACGGATGGATGTCCTATCGGGCTATGAGATTAAGGGAATAGAAAGTGCATTCTGCACTTGAACATACACTCGTAGAATAAAACTGTCCTGCGCAGATGGTTAGTCTCCGATGAGACTGGCCGCCGTGACTGAAATTCGGTCTACAGGTCATTATTTATAATATTTTTATCAGTCCGCTTTTGGAAATGAAATTATGTGTTATTGTCTCCGTGTTTTATCACTGAGACAATAACACACACTTTGCTGTTTTTACATGAGCTTTTATAATAAAAGCTTATCTAGTAATTTTTATTTTGATAAGTCTGTTAGACTTAGAACGAGTGAATTTTGCGTACATTATTACTATATGGAAAGAAGTAGGTACAGTAGGTAATACGCACGTATCGCCATATTTTTTTTTCATTTATTTATGTATCCTTTATTGCCTTCAACTACAAAGCCTTATGACATTCTTTACCATTCTACCCTGTCAACATTATTCTCAAATAAAACAAAAAGAAATAAAAAGAAATGCCATTTTAGATATGAAATGAAATGTTATTGATTGTTAGTTCTTTCTATAACACATAACAAGTTGTACCGGCAAAGTTTTGTTTTATTGCTTGTAGATGCGACGAAAACGTTTGAAACACACATTTAACTTGACTTACAGGGCCACGCGAGACTATTTACGATTTATGATGTATAATGCGGGTACAAAAATATTCAAAGTTCCCTACTAACAGGATATAAATATATTATCTTAAATGAAAACATATAACATAAAATTCAAACAGTGAAATAAGAACTTAAGTGATAGAGGTATCCTTTTGTGATTCCGACCATGTAGATATATACACGTGCCATGTATATGCGCACCTACAAAATATACATATATACAAACAGCAGAAAACTTAAGCAATGCATATTTTGGAAAATTCTAACGCAACTTCACTCTTACAAAAACCATATTGCAGTCTCAGACCAAAAAAGAAAAATAGACGACGTGCTGCTTACATTTCAAGAGATGCCGGAACCGTGCTCAACTACTTGACACGCATTCATGGACACATCTTTAGTTTTCTTTTATCAGCCCGTAAAACTTTACTAAAACGATGATTTTGATTGCAAATGATTTAATATCCATATACTTATATGTGTACGTGAATGCGTGTTCTTACAATAATTTGAACATGGATTTGGCTTGGTTTTTACATCGCTTGAAAAGTGTGCAGCGCTCTGACTTTCTTTCTTTGTTGATCTGACGTTGCAGCATAACGCTGAGCTGTGTTTGGTATGGTAACTGGCAAGTACCGGAGAACTTTCATACTATTAACGAAGCCTTACCTTACTCCTCAGGGGTGATAACATTTCTGAATTTTGATACTTAATTGAGGATAGATATGGGCGCCTATGGGCTCAAGATCCTCTTATCTTCAGATGGTATATTACCACGTATGTAATTCCGATATCACTAGTACCGACTGTAGTGGAAAATTTGATCTGAAATCTGAAATTAAGTACTATTGTTGCACGCTTTATAACGCCAGTCGATGGAGGTAGTGGTTTACTTTTGACACGTCAAGGCCAAGCAATTTTATAGACTTAAAATGCCTCCATCGTAACCATATTGCACTTTTAAGATAATATTAGTAGCCGTTTATCAAGAAAGCACTCGAACTGATCCATCTTAGAAAATAGATCTATCAATACCGGATTTTTGTAATAGCTTCAGAATTAGTATACCAAGACTTTAATATCAATATCCTGGAAGCTTCTTCCATCAGTATTAAATTTTGTTCATTGTTCAAATCATTCAATCTTGATAATATATTCTTTGAAGTTACACGTACTGCAGGTTGTAGTGCAATTTGTATTAATAATATTTTTACAGACGTTGTACCGATCAAGAAATTTATAATTCATAAACTAAGTTAAGGTCACTGGAGACAGCTGTTTACCGTACCATGTTACCATATATGTACAAAAAACAGGAAATTGAGAAAATTATGTGTATTCCGATTAATGCAAAATGCCTGGAGAGATTTAAAATTAATACATACATACATATAATGACGCCACTATCCCGTAGGGGTAGGCAGAGACCACTTCTTTCCACTTGCTACGATCCTTACATACTTGTTTCGCTTTGTCCATTTTCATTATTCCCTTCATACATGCTCTTCGGTTTAGGTTACTCTTGCCCTGGCCTTTTTTCAAGACGTCCCTGATTTGGTCTTGAAACGTCCGCCTAGGTCTACCCCTTCCAACACTTTCATTCACACTCGCCTTATACACTTTTTTCGTCAATCATTCTTCATTCATTCTCTCGTCATGGCCAAACCATATCGGCATACCTTTCTCAATTTTTGTCACTTCTTCTTCTTTCAGATCACAACGTTTCCTTATCTCACTATTTCTTATCCTGTCACTCAGTATAACTCCTACCATACTTTTTAACGCTCTCATCTCAACTGCATATATTCTGCTTTCATGTTTCTTCGCCATACCCAACTTTCACTTCCGTACATGAGTATCAGAACCAACACCTTCTCATGCACAGCCAAACGAGCCTTGTTAGACACCTTCCGACTGCTCATAAAGGAGTGCAAAGCTCCATTCACCACGTTTCCTGCATTCACTCTTCTTTCGATATCACTCTCACACTTTCCATCTCTTGTTAACTTTGAACCCAGATACACAAACTCTTTCGGCCGAAGACGCAAGTAATACTGGGTCATCAGCATAAAAAAACATTTGACGAGTAACTCATTCATTCTCAACCCACTTTCATTGTCTTTTAAATCTGTCAAGCAATTGTCCATGAACAGATTAAACAGTCACGGTGACGCTACACATCCCTGTCTAACACATTTTTCGATATTAAACCATTCAGTGTATGCCCCGTTTATCCTTACACAAGCACTAGAATCCCTATAAAGAGATTGCAATGCTCGTATGAGGATACTGCTCACACCGTTTACGGACAGTGCTGACCACAACTCATTCCTCACCATTCTGTCATAGGCCTTTTCTAGATCCACGAATGCGCAATAAACCTTCTTGTTTTTAGCCAAAACTTTTCGGCTATGCACCGCAATGAAAAGACCTGATCCATATATCCCATTCCCTTTCTAAATCCCGCTTATGCATCCCATACTTTTTCGTCTGTTTCATTTACAACCCTTTCAATCAACACTTTCGCATATAATTTACCGACGACGCTGAGAAGGCTTATATCGCGGTAATTTATGCAGTCCTGCCGTGACTCTTTTTCCGTATACAATGGCACGATTACGACTTTGCACCAGTCTCCCGGTCCATTTCGCCAGCACAGATTAAAAAGTCGGTACAGCTCCCTAGCCACTATGCCCTGTCCAGACCTCAGTATCTCAACGGTAATCCTGTGTTTTAGAAGTAATATGGTAATAAAATCTTCCGTCGTTTTTATTAATAAATAAATAAATATAAAAAATAATAATTAAGTATAAATATTTTATTAATGAAAAAATTTATAAAAAGGGTTATTATAATATCAAAGAATACATACTTAAATAAAAAAACCCTGGGAAACGTAATCGCCACCATGCTGGTTCTTTTAAAATTCATTTAAAATTTGTACAAAAATAGTCATTGTAAAGTGAAATATGTTTAAGAAAAAAGTCCTGCTGGGTGTATTGCTGGTCCTTCCCAGGACAGAGGTAATTTCTGAACCAGTAGTTATAAAAAAAAATACTTTTAATAAGTATTATGTAATAATCTATATTGAATAAAAATTATTTTATTCTATTCTAATTACATCAACTGGTTCCTTATTTCACACTTACACATAAGTTAGTTTGTTAATAAAATGATTTTATTTTTGAGAGCGAGCTAATAATAAATGAAAGATATAGTACGAAGTCCTATTTTATTCTGATTTAAAAGAATGGGTTTTCTCTACCTGGGATACATTAACTAAATTATCCTTTTGTTGCGTTAGATCAGGTCTTGCGGATTGTAGTCGAACTTTTGTCGTGAACTCAAGGAAATATTTTCAATTTAATCATCGATATAAATATTTATATATGCTTGTATATAAAATATCTCTACAAAACAACGATTATAACGTTTGTCTTTTTATATTATTAGAAGGAAAAACCCTGAACAAAGAAGTTATTACCAGCATTATCTCCATCACTTTGTATAGTTATAGTGAACTGATTGGGCTTCACGAAGTCAGGGGAACTGGTTATAATCGATTCAATTGGTAGCCGGTTATATTCCAGCAACGGAATGTTTGTAGGCTGTTATTTTAGTATGACTTAATAATTAATAATTTTATGGTATAAATAATAAGTTTAAATAAAGTGAAATAAGTTCAATAACTGCTGCATATATTTTTATACAATGTTCTAGTAAGTAGCCATGCATTTGGCTCGTTAAGTGATATTGTATCAAGTAACAACGTTTCCAAGCAATTACTCGCTAGCATGTGCATAGCTCATGGTATTGGAAGGCGTTCTATTTCAGGGAAGGAAATTGTTGTTTAAAATGTCCTTCCTTCTTTCCTATGTTTTGTTTGTTAACGTTAGAATCATTTTATTACATAGTAAGTAAAACACTATTATGCTATGATCTGAAGTTAATATTTGGTGTTTTAATGGTCTATGAAAAATAAGTGTGTCAAAAAGATTTGACCGTGAATTTAATTTAGGGGCGCTACGCACCAGCTGATGGATAAACTGTCTATTTCACCAATTTAGGTTACCACAGGTTATCCGACTGAAGATACTTAGTGCTACCGGTACAAAACCGGGGCGGGTGTTATAAATTGCATATGCTTAATATAGTCCCTATCTACTCGCAGCATCACCCATAAATACCAATAATGTTTATTGCCATAATATATTGACAGGAAAATTAAGTAGACCTATTGTATGTATTTACTTATTGTATATACAAATGTGGTAGAGCCATGCTGCAGCTATAATAAGTTGTAGCGCGAATGGGTAAGCTGGACCGGGGAAGGACCCCGCTTTCACAGATTACCAACGTAAAATAGCAGCTTAACGCTGCTGTGTTTCGTATGGTGAGTCTAGAGAACCAAAGACCCTTTTTACTGGAAACAAGGCATTCCATCTCAGTCCTCACGGGTGGCGACGCATCAACATTTTGATTCGTAACCGAAGATAGATGTAGATGTCTATGAGCCGCAGCAAACACTTTCCATCAGGTGGACTATGTGCTCGTTTCGTCGTCACCCTTATCCTATAAAATACATTTTTTTTTTTATAGGATAAGGGTGACAAGCGAGCACACAGTCCACCTGATGGTAAGTGGTTGCTGCGGCCCATAGACATCTACATCTATCCTCTATTACAAATCAAAATGCAGATGTGTTGTCACCCGTGAGGACTAAGATGGAATGCCTCATTTCCAGTAAAAAGGGCCTCCGGCCACCTGCACTCACCAAGCGAAACGCAGAGGTAAACCTCTACTTCACGCTGGTATTCTGTGAGGTCGTGGTACCACCCCGGTTCGAGCCGGCCCATCCGTGCGACAGCAAATGCCGCCACTTGGCTCTACCACTGTTGAAAACATATTATAATTTATTTCTCAATGGGTATTAGGTTGACTTCATTATGACGACCAGACGACAACTGTTCAGTGATGTCTCAGTGATCGCGAGGGTGAAAACCGGCAGCGATCACCGAATGGTTAGAGGCACACTGAACCTAAATGTTAAGTTGGAGAGGTCTCGTCTGATGAAGTCAACGCTCCGTCCCCCTCGTGCTCTAATCCAAAAACCCGAAACCTTTCAGCTCGAGTTACAAAACCGATTTCAGTGCCTAGAAGACTGCAATGAAGTGGACGATATGAATGACAAGCTAGTGGAAACTGTCCATGCGGTCGGAGCTAAGTTCTGCAAGACCCACCGCAGAAGAACACAAAAACTCTCCGATCACACTCTTAATCTCATGGCTGTTAGACGGGAGATGAGGCTACATTCTTCAACAGATTTGACAGCATACAGGCAACTGAACAGACAGATCTCCAAATGCATGCGGCGGGACTTACGCAACTTCAATACAGCTCGTGTTGAAGAAGCGATCGAGCGGAACCAAGGCTCCAAAGTCTTTGCCAGAGATCTGTCTGCCAGAAAGAGCCAACTGTCAAAGCTGAAGACCGAATGTGGCAGCATCGTTTCCGGGGCACCTGAGATTTTGAGTGAGATTGAGAGGTTCTATGGGCAGCTGTACACGTCATCGTTGGAGCCACACGCAAGTGTGAGTAACGATCCAAGAGCGAGTCTTATTCGACACTATTCCGAAGATATCCCGGACGTCAGTCTGAGCGAGATTAGAATGGCTCTCCAGCACCTTAAAAACGGCAAGGCCCCAGGCGAGGATGGAATTACAGCGGAGCTTCTGAAAGCGGGTGGAAGACCGGTACTTGAAGTCCTTCAGAAGCTCTTTAATTCCGTCCTCCATGGTGGCATTACACCGGAGGCGTGGAGCAGAAGTGCGGTGGTCTTGTTCTTCAAGAAAGGTGACAACGCTCTCTTGAAGAACTACAGACCGATTTCCCTTCTGAGCCGCGTCTACGTGCTGTTTTCGAGAGTCATTACGAATCGTCTCGCGCGCAGACTTGACGACTTCCAGCCTCCCGAACAAGCCGGTTTCCGAAAGGGCTTTAGCACCATAGACCACATACATACCCTACGGCAAATTGTACAGAAGTCCGAAGAGTACAATTTGCCACTATGTCTGGCGTATGTGGACTATGAGAAAGCCTTTGATTCCGTCGAAATTTGGGCGGTGCTGCAGTCCCTTCAGCGGTGCCAAGTTGACTGTCGGTATATCGAAGTGCTGAAGTGTTTGTACAGTAGAGCTACGATGGCTATCCGAGTACAGAACCAGAGTACGAAACCTATCCAATTGCAGAGAGGTGTAAGACAGGGTGACGTTATATCCCCGAAACTCTTCACCGCTGCATTGGAAGACGTTTTCAAGCTTCTGGACTGGAAAGGATACGGAATTAACATCAATGGCGAGTACATCACTCACCTTCGATTTGCCGACGATATAGTCCTCATGGCAGAATCGCTGGAGGAGCTAAGCACTATGCTCAATGACCTCAATAGTGTCTCCCAACGGATAGGTCTTAAGATGAACATGGACAAAACAAAGATTATGTTTAATGTCCATGTCACACCTATGCCGGTAGTTGTTGGGAGCACTAAGCTCGAAGTTGTTGACGAGTATGTTTACCTGGGACAAATAGTCCGACTAGGTAAGTCCAACTTCGACCGAGAGGTCAATCGACGGATTCAACTCGGCTGGGCAGTGTTCGGGAAGCTACGACACATCTTCTCGTCAGAAATACCTCAAAACCTTAAAACAAAATTGTACAACCAGTGCGTGTTGCCAGTGATGACTTACGGAACTGAGACGTGGTCCTTCACTGCTGGCCGTATGAGGAAGCTCAAGGTCGCTCAGCGAGCTATGGAGAGGGCTATGCTCGGAGTTTCTCTGCGTGATAAACTTAGGAATAAGGATATCCGCAGTAGAACCAGAGTAACCGACATAGCCCAACGGATTAGTAAGCTGAAGTGGCAGTGGGCCGGCCATATAGCTCGAAGAACCGACAACCGATGGGGAAGAAAGGTTCTCGAGTGGCAGCCTCGTACCGGTAGGCGAAGTGTAGGGCGTCCCCCCACAAGATGGAGTGACGACCTGGTAAGACATGCAGGAAGTCGATGGATGCAGGTGGCTCGGGACCGTGCTTTGTGGCATTCCTTGGGGGAGGCCTATGTTCAGCAGTGGACTTGTGAAGGGCTGTAATGATGATGATGATGATGGGTATTAGGTACCGACCTTTTCAAAGTATTCTTCTTTTCCATACGTCTAAACCTCTTGTAAAATACCACTGGCCATTTTTTCCTTAAACACCTCAAAATTTTCGAAATTATAAGCAGCCAGTGCGTATTTTTTTCTTTTATACCTCTTGCTTTCTAATATTTCCTTAATTTTTTGAAACGGGTAAAAACCTTATCCAACTGTCTGAGATAGAATAGATACATTTTTTGAATTCAAAAAGTCGAGTGTTTTGGCGGCACCATGACAACACAACACAAACTGCTTATATACGTCCCACATTTGGGCACAGGCCTGCTCCCATTTCTGAGAGGGTTTTAGGGCAAGAAAAAATCCGCCGCACTGCCCCAATGCGATAGAATTTTACTGCCGTAGGACTAAATTTAATAAACAAAAGGAAATCATACATTATTAAGTTCACCGTTATACAGGTGGACCAAAAATTTTTGCAAATAGCAGCACTAGATTATTTTGAAAAACCGTTCGAGGGAGGGGCGCGCGGGTGGCGGGAAACTGCGTCACTTCATGCAATTTTAGTCAAGATGGAGCGCTTCACGGGACAACAGCGTGCTTTTTGTGTAAAAAAAATTTACAAAAACAATGATTCCTACGTTACTGTACGACGCCTGTTTACAATTAAATATGGATTACGCCGTATAAGTGAGTGTCCAAGTGTTAATTTGATCAAAGCTTGGGTCGAGAAGTTCGAGCGAACGGGATCAAAAACGAATATTAAACAAACAGGGCGGCCACGTTCAAGAAGAAGGGATGAGAACATTCGAGAGGTCAAAATATCCGTACGGAACGATCCAGAATCATCTACATGTAAGCGTTCGGCGGCTCTGGCAATACCAAGAACTAGTCTACGGCGGATTTTGCATCTGGACCTCAAACTACACCTATATAAGCTTCAAATTGTACAGGAGATGAAACCAAATGATTACATTCAACGTAAGTTATTGGCTCACACTATGCTGGAGCGATTCTCTAGTCTTGAGAATGTAATGTTTACGGACGAGGCCCATTTTCACATCAATGGGCACACACCAAAAGCCACTTCATTCACCTAAAACGACAGTATGGGCTGCCATATCAGCAAAGGGCATACTTGGTCCGTATTTCTTTGAAAATAATCAAGGAAATAATGTAACTGAATTCAATGGAATACGTCAAGATGTTGCAAGACTTTTTGACGCCGCAGTTGCATGAATTTCAAGGGTACAACAACAGGACCTGGATGCAACAAGATGGAGCAACATGCCATACGTCAAATGTGAGTTTACCGGTAGTCAAAGAAATGTTTCCGAACAAATTGATTACTCGCAGAGGTTGGCCTCCCAGAAGCCCGGACCTTACACCATGTGATTTTTTCTTGTGGGGATACCTGAAAAGTCGAGTGTACCTTAATAAGCCGACGACAATATCCCAATTAAAACAAAACATCCACGAGGAGATAGCCGCGATCCCCCGCAGCATGTGTCAGCGAGTTTTCCAAAGTTTGCCTAGTCGATTTCAGGAGTGCCAACAATGAGACGGCGCACATTTGGACGACGTCATTTTAAAAAAATAAATTTCATTAAATGATTATTACGATCAATAAATTATCAACAAAATAACATTTGTAGTTTTATTTCTATTCATGTTTAAAAGTGTAATAATTTTTGGTCCAAAGACAGTACAATGACAGCGTTTCAAATATTTGATACAAGGTACGAAATAAAACTGCAAGCGGCTGTGGGTAGAGGTTAAACTTGTTTTATTCATCGTAGAGCGCTTCAGGTAACGTTTTGCGCTGAAAAGCTTTGTATCGGTTAAATCGCTTGTAATGTGCAGGAAACCATACTTTTATGTTCTTCACGAACATTTTAGAAATATATTTTTTTAAATGATAAACGAATTCATGTGTAAAAGTTAAACGATTCTAAGTATTAGTTTTAGGAAGTGATAGATAATAATGCGCATTCTAAAAACAAATAAAAATTTAAAATGTTTTTTTAGATAAAATAGATTTTGGTTTAACCATCATATTTAAGCCTGTCATAAAATACCCATATATTATGTAGTAAATTTTCTGTGTGTTAAAATTTAAGTTTGAATGGTTATTATACGTAGTGTTCATAGGAATTAAAACAAATTGTATTTATCAATGAAATAACATCGAATGGTTTATATTATTAAATCAATTGTCAGAATGTTTTGTGGGATACTACAATGTATATCACGATACTGTCTATCACTGTATATCACACTACTGTGCTGCAGAACCCAGTACAGTTGTGTGACACGGCAATGTACCGTTTTTGCAGGGTAAACCTTACCTACTTAATAAATTAGTTGTATAACTTAGTTGGGAATTGTTCATAATATGTCATTTGTACATAAATACACCTATATGCTTGAGCTTAAACTATCTACCCAATACTCATTCAGCTCGTTAAGTAGACTAATTGAAACTTATTCAGTTAACAGTAGGTACACAATAGTAAACTATATCTTCCATACGGGTAAGGCGACACAATATTTTATGGTGTAACCCCAAATAAGCATCTTTTAGAAGTACAAGTAGAAGTTCTAGAAACTGGTGATCCATTTGCACATTTTCGAAGAAAAAATCGATTGGACTACGTATGTATGTAAGATTTTTATATTATTCATGTTTATTTGAGGAAAAGTGTTAGTGCGCTTTTTGTAAATATTGCAAAAGTAAATTTGACAATATTATTTAAGCCTATTAATATAATGTTACCAAGTTCTCTAACGAGATTTTGCAATGGAAAAAGAGTTTTCTAAACTTTAAATCTTCCCGCATTTCAATTTATATAAAATTTCATCTAGATACTTAAGGAATTGAGACTGTCGTGGCACAAGTCTTGCTCTCGTTCCAAATGTACGTTATAAAATTAAGGATTGATTTTTATTACTAAGACAAAGCTACAGCGTTTATTCGACAGATAGTAATTAATTTAATTTTTTAATCGTCACTTAGGTTTTATTTTACGAATACAAGTTAATCATGCCATTTATTTTATAGGTTGTTTATTTCAATCTAATATGACGTTAATCTGAACATTTAACTTCTTCGTGATATTTCTTGATTTTGCAAACTAAAAGTATTAAGATCCATAAATATTATAACATTGTATATTCTAATTCTTCCGCAAAGCGCAGGTCGCAGTATCGACCTACGTCTAGACACACGACTAGAATAAACCCGTCACTTTAGGTTTAGTAACGGGTCACCACGTGTTCAGATTTCGTACCCACACCCTTTATATTTGAAGCACAAGAGGGTCTTGGATGTGACATTTGCCAAGAAACTTCCGCACACATCTGTTTTTGGAGTGAGGTTGGCGTTAGCGAAGGAGCATCCGAGGATTCAGTCGAGTGCTGAGTTAACGACGCAACGGCAACAGAAATCGTCCTAATTACACGGGCATAAGCTCGCTTGCAGACGGTATTAAGCGACAGAGTCACAATCTTCGGTGAAATAATATAAAATAACTATTATTATGATTTCTGCGTATCACTCTAACACTCTAGTCATGTCCACGTGATCGAAGGTCATGGGAGACAGCTTGCTGAGCTTACGTGTAGTGAGATGGATTTAGATCACGGCTTAGTCTGGAAAAACATTTTTCGCTTAGACGATTTCGTCCACGGTGAAGCAAGGCGACAATTCGCACAAAATATTTTTTGTTTTTATTTACCATTAGTTCGGATAATAGCTTTGTTCGAGGACGAACCAACAAGAAACCCAGAAGGATTATATTTTTTAGGCATAATTTTTTAAATTTTGTACAATTTTCTATATAAATTATAACAGAGCCAGAATTCCTTAATATTATAATACCGTTTTTTTACATATTTTTGTAAAAGATTTTAAACTTGTTGATTAAAAACTTTAAATGTTATCTGGGATTTTCTTGGCAGAACAGTAAAAGCACCATATACATTGCCCCAAAAATGAATTTTTAATTCTGTGGAGTCTAGTAACTGGCATTTCTTTGGAGTCTAGTAATTGGCATTGAAAGCTTATGTTTGTAGGATAAAATGGTCGCCTTAAGCTTTGTCGCCCTATAAAACCAAAACTATATTGAGAATAAAATATCAAACAAACTTTTGCAAGAATTAAGAGCCCTTCGAAAACCAGCTTAAAAACTCACTTAATGGCTATATTTACCGCATATGCTGAAAATATGGTCACCATGTGTCCAGATTAACGGTATGAGTTTTCCACATAAATTTGTTCTCAGATTGGGGACAAATATATGTGTTTCTATCTTATGCTGTTAATCCTACACATTCCTCATGAACATAGGCACCACAACATTTGTGGAGTCTCACGTCTGTTACTATTTTTTCCTTACAGAGGAAGCAATACCATGACTGTGCTTGTTTGGTAGCTTGTTTGCGTCTCCTCATTGGATGGGATTTTATTGAGCTTGATGGGGTATTTGCTACTTACTGTACTTTTCTCGAATGATGTGCCTGTTAATTGTTATGCGTCGTTGCGACTTATTAGAATAATTTTTTTAGACGTCTTCATCATATCTGTGAAGGAAACATTACCCGCTTCATTTATTTTTCCGGGAGATGTTGACATTGTCGGATGAAAAAAATTGCATTACGTAGAGGAAACTATAGGCTCAACAATAAATTCAGTAGTTCAAGGTATAGGCTAAACACAGTATCCAGAATTTGAAGGCCCCGGTTCTTTGAACACTGGTGGGTTTATGGATCTTAATTCTATGACTTTCAAGAAAGTCAATGGTGCTGGCCCATCTCTGATGCAAGATAAAATAACATTTTCTTGTTCATTGCTTTAAAACAAGATTAAACGGACGGCATCTTCGGAAAAGTGGTAGAGCCAGGCGGTAGCTTTTGCTGTCGCATGGATGGGCCGGCTCGAACCGGGGTGGTACCACGACCTCACAGAACACCAACGTGAAGTAGAGGTTTACCTCCGCGTTTCGCTTGGTGAGTGCAGGTGGCCGGAGGCCCTTTTTACTGGAAATGAGGCATTCCCTCCTAGTCCTCACGGGTGAATACGCATCTGAATTTTGATCTGTAACAGAGGATAGATGTAGATGTCTATGGGCCGCAGCAACCACTTACCGTCAGATGGACTGTGTGCTCGTTTTTCACCCTTATCCTATAACAAAAAAACTGAAACTCTCTCTCATCATTAAGTTCAGCAGCTGCATTTATAATGCTTGCTGCATTATTTTCTTCAATATTCCTCTCCGGTTCACCTACATCTGGTAAGAAAGTTGCAACGCTAAAAGCATAAGCACATTCTGGAATTCTATCTGGTTTGTATGAATAGCCCCCGGTAGCTTCAAATCCGGATTTTATAGAGTAATTTCAAGGCCTTATTAAGTCCG
The DNA here is from genome assembly GCA_033319125.1 of Parnassius glacialis. Taxonomy (NCBI): domain Eukaryota; kingdom Metazoa; phylum Arthropoda; class Insecta; order Lepidoptera; family Papilionidae; genus Parnassius; species Parnassius glacialis. Next base: position 28,723,517 of record JAVANC010000005.1, on the reverse strand, counting down.
TTAACATGAACGGGTGGAGCACGGCGGTCTGATCTAACTCCATAACCCTCTCAGAAATTAAAGGAGGCTTGTGCCTAGCAGTGGGATGTACATAGGCTGCAACTTTACTTTACTCTTAAAGTAATGGTGGCAACATTGCTAAAATTCTATAATTATATGGAAAACAATATTTTTGAAGTTATACTTCTTTAGCAGCGTTATAATTTTGACAGTGCAACGGAAATTACGCACGCAAAGTAAAAAAGCGTAGCGGAAGTACGGCAGTATTTTATTACATGATATTTTAACCTGTGTTATATATAGCCACTAATGTTATTTAATGACTACTGTATATATGTTTTAATGATTACAGTTTTGGCGACGACATGGTAAGATATGCAGATTTTGTAGCATTCCTTGGGAGAGGCCTATGTTTGAAGTGGGCTTGTAATGGTCTGTTATGATGATGATAATTACTAATACCGTTTTACTGTGTTTTGTGACCATACACACAATATATTTTGGATTAACTGGGAGAAAAAGTTAAACAAGATTTCAGCAGCAAATATTTTAACCCTCCGTGTACCAATTGGGGTTTGAAAAACCCCAATTCCTCAAATTTTGAAATAATTTTAAAACTGTGAACACGCCGAAGTTCTAATTCTCAGTAGCTGGAATTGCGACGTTGCTACTCCGATCAGTGTTGCTTAGTCAATCCAGTGGGAGCCGCCAAGCGAGCTATATGCCCTTAAAGTGCCTGTGGGCGTCACACACCCCACCTCGTTCTGCGCGTTTTTAAAAAGGTAAGATATTTATTTGATGTAATTTATGTATTTTTATTTGTGTGTTTAATTAATGTATGTTTATGATTTTTAATGGATTTTAATTCGTTACAGATAATAGTTTACATGAGAGATGTCTCATATCAAGGAAGCTGATATATTACAAGCACTTTTAGATGAAGTAGACTACTTTGAGTTAGAATCTGGAGGTTCAGGAGCGAGATTTGAAGGTGAATCTGGACGTTTGTGTATTCAAAGTGACACGAAAAACAAAGTTGCAGATCGATATGCAGAAATACTATCTTCTGATCTTGACAGTGATGACCATGTAGCACTTTCAGACCTTTGCCCGTCTAGACAAAGATATTATACTGGCAAAGATAAGACAACGAAGTGGCAAAAAGAACTATGCATGAGCAATGTTTGCCGTAGAGCTGAAAACATTATTACTCATTTACCTTCAGGTATTACTTTTGTTAAAAGGCCACTTAAACTCCAGAAGGCAGAATTAAATGTTTCCAAGAGACGCAAAAGAATTGCTGAATATTTTGATGATTCGCCTGAAAATTCAACAGAACGCCTAACTAGAAGGTCTAGTGCTCAAAAAAGATGCTTAAGTTTTCCTAGAAGCCAAGATCGTAAAACAAAATACTCATGTAAAAAATTACGTACCAATATGTATGGAGCACACTGATGTTTTTTGTGAAGACTGTGGTCAATTGAACACCGATGATCTCGATTCAAATTTATCTTTCTTGTGTTAAATTTATGTTTCATTATTAAATAATATATTTTAGTTTGTGAAATTAAAATAATTGTGATAATTAAAAGTGTCATTTGAAATTAGTACATAAGAAAATGTCTGTTAAGTTACATAAATTACAAAAGCTGTGTGTTTTTGTCGTTTTATAATAATAAATATTTTAATACATACTTTCTACTCTGACTTTTACTTCAAACTGATAATTATTGTGTTTTTAAAAATACCCAATAATAAATTCCGTCAAAAAACAAAAACTATGTAAATTTTATCTCTTTTATATTTTAGGGTTTATCACACCCCACCTAGTATGGGACGAAACTTTTAGTCACCAGCGTTAAATAGATCTTAAACCGTTAACGCTTTTGCCCTCGAAAGTAGGAACTTATTTTATAATTCTAGTAGGCATCGATCTTTTTCAATTACTCACCTTAAGCACATGAATAAGGAAACCGTACCGTACCTGCACGTTATAAAAACTTTTCTATACATATTACCACTTGAATAATGCAGCCAGTGTACAATAATTGATACTTTTTAGATAAGAGGTTTGAAATCAGAAGCTGCTTGTGATTGGTTGCAATACAACTTAACACTAGGTAAGTGTAAACTTCTTAAAAACAATTAGGTGATGTTTTGCTTTGGTTTATCAAAAGAATAATCATTAAAAGATAATAATTTTTATACCATTACTATTATATCAAACCTCAGAACAACAAAGTAATAACTACTATTTACTAATACGTAACCCAACGGATCAGTAAACAAAAGTGACAATGGGTCAGCCATATAAAATTAAAAGATAAAGAGCATTTCAAACCAAGTAATATTTCCAAATTACCAAATTTATATGACATTCCTTTGTGTTCTTCTTTTGCTTCGAGCCAGAACAATATACGATAGATATGAGCTTGCCGTACACCTATAGTAATAAATGGTATCTTGTCGTATGATTTTGCTCAGTCATTTATTAACAGATACAAGAAGATTTCATCAAAACTGCAACCTTAATAAATCACTGGAAATAATTAAACACCGTAAAGAAAACTATATTACGCTCGAGAAAAATATCTTTCATATTATTTGATAATGTCTCTATTTGCTGTTGAGGTACGTAAACAATATATTGCGTGTTGTTTGATTCTTATGTTTTTATTATATTACTCTTTGCGCAGCCTGTGTCAACTTATTTATCTATGCTAAGAAACAGACTTAGTTCTGTAGCAAATACTGTAAATAATATTAGTATTATCAGAGATATGTTAGGTTTTTAGCCATATCCATTGTCGTAAAGAATTTTGCTATGAAAAATTCAAATGAAACTAAAAAATTCCTGAAAATTTTCAACAAATGAATTTACTATGTTGTGTATTTCATTTAATTTACTATAACTTGATGGATGTACTAAAACTTGTTTATAAAAAAGGAAATATTATACATTCCGTGAACACTCAAAATTAATAAAATCTTTGCAAACTCATAAGCCAAAACTAGCGAATAAATGGCAACTACGGGAAGTTCCACAACGATCTCATAGCTGACTGCAGACGGTGGTATAGACACCCCAACAGCGGGAATAGAATTTTACGGCCTGGTTAGAAGAAGAAGACGGTAGATTTACCACTAGTTCTAAAGAATATATGATTTTATAATGATAGTTTAGCATAGGTCGTTAAGAAATGCGTTAGTGTTAGGACCTTAGAGTAAATATAAGCATAGCTCGCTTATGTATACTATAAGGTTAGAACCATTTCACAAAAATTAAAACAATCTTGCCAAAAAAACTAATATTCGTAGAACACTAGCCAATCCCACTTAGAGTTAATGAAACCTCGTTCACATCTACTAAAACAAGCAGAAGTAACAGAAGGATGGTAGTTGTGCAGCAGTCTGAAATTATGTTGAAAAAAATTCTTAGCATTTGCAAAAATACCTAAATAAGGTAAGATAAGAATCTATTATTTTTTTGATAGAAATATGTTCGACAAACCCGCAGACAGTCCACCTAATGGGAAGTGCATGCTTTGGCCCATAGACATTTACATCTATCCTTGATTAAGAATCAAAATGCAGATGCTTTGTTACCCCAGAGGACTACGACCGAATTCCTCGATTCAGTAAAAGTATCTCCGATTCTCACCTCACGTATCAGCGGCACTAAGCTTTCTGTTCCAGCCACTTTATGAAAAAAAATTATGAATGGCTTATACTAAAGAAATTTAACCATAACCAAAATCTATAGAAATTTCCATATATTCTTCACTGTACTGAAATTCATTAATAGATTTTAGTAATTTATCAACCAGCTTCAGAACTTCCAGAATGATCGATTTGCAGGCTTATTTCGATCCATTCAGGTATAAATTAGACATGGTATTATCAAGTTTAGCCTTATGTTACGATATCCTTACTACTACTTAAAAGAAAATTTATTATTTTATTTGAGCCTCTTAAACTTGACACTTCTGTCCTTCTCCTTTCTGTCCTTTTCCTTGACTGTTCTTGATATTTTCATTTCATTTTTAAATTCCTTTAACTCATTCATACAAAAAATCAATATACTTAACTCAAGTGATTTAAGTACACGTCATGTTACACTCTTTTAAAGACGAAACATTTGAAATGTAAAATAATAATTTACCCATTGGGATATCAATCTTTGTTCTAGAAAAGGAAGTCACGAATAATGTTTTTGACAAAATAATAATTCAATAAGTTGCGGTTAGTTAAACATGCAATTAATTAGCACGTCAAATTCAGTACGAAGGGCAGGTAATATACTTAAACATTTTAATCTTTAGGGTTCTGCCGTTAATAAAATAAAACTCTTAGGTTTCAGAAACCACTTTTAGCAAAAGCACTTAGTTTTTGACGTATAAACTTCAAAGTATCCTGCAAAGTGTCCTTAATTTTGAATTTTTTTTTAATCTTTGAGATCTTAACTTTTTGAACGATGCAACTTAAATCTGAAAATCATTTGAATCTTATTACATACTTTTTTTATTAAAATTTAAAAAATTATGTACAATTTGAACAGCGGAACTCCATCTTACTCGTGTTCCAACAAGCATTTATTTTAATTTTTTTTTATAGGATAGGGTGACAAACGAGCACACAGTCCACCTGGTGGTAAGTGGTTTGTACAATTTTCCGAAGGGTATGTATGTGGTCTGTGGTGCTAAAGCTTTTTAGAAACCGGCTTGTTTGGGAGGCTGGAAGTTTTCGAGTCTGCATGCGAGACGATTCATAATGACTCTCGAAAACAGCACGTAGACGCGGCTCAGAAAGGAAATCGGTCTGTAGTTTTTCAAGAGAGCGTTGTCACTTTTCTTGAAGAACAAGACCACCGCACTTTTGCTCCACGCCTCCTGTGTAGTGCCACTTCAAGTACTGATTTTCCAGCCGCTTTTATGCTGTCAAATCTGCTGAAGACTACTGCTTCATTTCCCGTCTAACAACCATGAGATTGAGAGTGTGATTGGTCGGTTTTTGTGTTCTTCTGCGGCGGGTCTTGCAAAACTTAGCTCCGACCGCATGGACAGTTTCCACGAGCTTGTCGTTCATATTGTCCACTTCATCGCAATCTTGAAGGCACTGAAAACGATTGTGTAACTCGAGTTAAAAATTTTCGGGACTTTGGATTAGAGCACGAGGGGGACGGAGCGTTGATTTCATTAGGCGAGACCTCTCCAACTTAACGTTTATGTTCAGTGTGCCTGTAACCATTCGGTGATCGTTGCCGGTTTTCACCCCTGCGATCACCGAGTCATCACTGAACAGTTGTCGTCTGGTAGATATAATGAAGTCAATCTCATTTTTTGTCGAATTGTCGGGGCTCGACCAGGTCCACGTCTTGTGGAGCTGCTCTTCGAAGAAAGAGTTCATCATAACGAATCCCTCTTTCTGCATAAAGTCGGCTAGTTACTGGCTTTTTGGATTATGTTGCCCTATTTCGAAATTTCCTACCTTCAGCTCACCGTTCTCTCTTGTGCCTAGTTTTGCGTTGAAGTCTCCACCGTTAACACCGTATTTGTGGGTTTTGAAGAAATTGATGGCTCTAGATATATCCTCATACATTTCCTCCACCTTCTCATTGAGATGTGCCGAGGTTGGTATGAATACCGTTTGGTAATTCTGAGTATAGGGTAAGCAACCCTCGCCAACACACTCTCAATCTTTACAACGTCGTTAACGAGAGACTTGTGGACGACAATTCCGCCATCCCCCTTGGGACTGATGGTCGCCCTCTCGGTGACAGAACCAGTTGTCAGATGCTAGGATTACCATGTCCTCTTCCTCTCTTCGGACCTCAGATAATCCTACAGTATACCAGCGCAGCTTGTCTATATCTTCTACCAGCTCCAGGATCTGCTCGTCAATCCTAAGGGTGCGTGCGTTATATGTTGCCAGGTGGAGTCGTCTTAGGTGGCAACCGAACCTCCACCGGAGATTCTTAGCACCACCTGCCCCGCCGTTACCATGGTATTTTGAAGATGCCACATCAGAGTTAGGGTTTCATTTTTACACGCTAACTCAGAAGTGTTCATCAAGCTGTATTAAAGGTTGAAGGTCAGACTGTCGGATTTGAAGCTTCAAAAGAAATCATTCATCTCAAAGACAATTTGTCTCATAAACAGATCAATCAGTTTCTACCATTAACTGTTCTTAGTTTAATTTTGAAACTGATAATGTTGATGAAGACTTTGAGAAAAGTACAGAAAAGAACTTAACTAACTAAAGCAAGCCCTGAATATCTGGAATAGTGGACATGCTTTCTTACTAAAGAAATGGAGATTTTTATGATTTTTTATTGGGCAAATGTAAGAAAATTAACTGCATGGGAAGATATCCAAAAAACACTGGATGTATTGATTGAAGAGAGATATATTGACTGCAATAAATATGCGGAAGGAAGTTTTTGATGAATTTACATTAATTTCAAGCTACAAATTTCTCAAAAAATAACCGAATGGGATAATTTGAAAGTTTCAACAGAAACTTACTGGATATCAAACAATTTCGCACCAACAATCTTCAACATATGTCTTTTTGTATTTTAATCGAATATATTTAATGTCTTCCTGGTACAAATGCTTGAGCTGGCATAAACCCAAGTTCCGTTTTGAGACTTTACCATAACATTCATTCCCGTTACATCCTAACAAATTTCACTGCTGATAATGGTTTCCCTGATGCCGTGTATGAATAAAATAGTCCCACTGGGTTTCTGGCTGGTTCTTCCCAGGACAGAGAATTTTTTCGAACCAGTAGTAAAGTAAAAAAATGACTTTCAATAAGAATTACTTGTAATCGATATTGAATAAAAAAATTCTATTCTATTCTATTCTATTGGTTAGACTTTTAATTTCATGCTTATTTTTATGCTGCAAACTAATCTAATTAATCTGTTTGCTAATTTAGATATATGGGGGGCCCCATTGAAGATTCGCGTCAATAGCAAGTCCAAGAAAAACGGTAGTACATAATCCACAAGACTCAACTTCTCCCTATTTAAAAGCACATTGGTATTCGAATGTTTAACATTATAATTTTTTTTTTGTTGCCGTTTATAAGCAAATTGTTGGATTTAAACCAATGTACTAATTTCGAGTTAGGGGTGACAACACTAAATGTAATTTTATTCTTAATCTAAGATTAATGTAGTTGTCCATGGGCCTCAGCATCCACTTATCATCATGTGGAATGTGTTCTCGTTTATCACCCCCATTCTGATTCAAATAAAATAGTAAGCTGTGGTAGCTCAAAGACTAAGCGCTGGCTGTTAATTTTAAAGTACGCGAGTATCCGGGGTTTCATCCCGGTCGGCACCAAATAAATTATTAATTGCAATATCAGGTGCTGATTTACTACGTGCTTGGCGGTAAAAGATAAAGTCGTGGAGTAAACTGCATATCTGAGGAATAAACATTTGAAGGATTTATTAAGTCCGTTAACATGAACGGGTGGAGCACGGCGGTCTGATCTAACTCCATAACCCTCGCATAAATGAAAGGAGGCTTGGAACGTATATAGGCTGTAACTTTACTTTACTCTTAAACTACGTGGTAACAGTGCTTATATTCTATAATTATATGAAAAACAATATTTTTGAAGTAATACTTCTTAAAATTTTGGCAGTGCAACGGAAGTTACGCACGCAAAGTCAAAAAGCGTAGCACAAGTACAGCAGTATTTAATTACAACATGATATTTTAACTAGTGTTATATATAGCCAAGAATGTTCTTTAATGACTACTGTTTTTATGCTTTAATGATTAATGATTTTGCAACGACCTGGTAAGATATGCAGAGTCGATGGATCAGGCCCGTTCTTTGTAGCATTCCTTGGGAGACGCCAATGTTTGAAGTGGGCTTGTGGCGGGCTGTTATGATGATGATAATTACTAATACGTCTTTACTGTGTTCTGTGACCATAAATACAATATGTTTCGAATAAACTGGGAATACTAGTTAAACAAGAATCCAGCACCAAATATTTCAATGAGCTCTTAAACCGTTAACACTACGAAGATTATGCCCACTAAAGTAGGAACTTATTTTATAATTCTAGTATCGACCTTTTTTAAGTACTCACCTTAAGCACGTAATCAAAACTTTTGTGTACATTTGAATCACTTGAAAAATAGAGCCAGTGTACAATAATTGATATTTTTCATATAAGACGTTTGAAATCAGAAGCTGCTTGTGATTGGTTACGATACTGCTTATCACTAGGTAGGTGTAAACTTCTTAAAACAATTTGATGATGTCTCGGTTTGGTTTTTCAAAAGAACAATCATTAATATATAACAATTTTATTATACCATTACTATTACATCAAGCCTCAGAAGAACAAAGTAATATCTACTATTTACACATAACACACTGGATCAGTATACAAAAGTGACAATGGGTCAGCCATATGAAATTAACAAATAAAGAGCATTTCAAACAAAGCAATATTTCCAAATTGCCAAGTTTATACGACATTCCTTTGTGTTCTTCTTTTGTTTCGAGTCAGAGCAATATACGATAGATGTGAGCTTGCCGTACACCTATAGTAATAAATTGTATCTTGTCGTACGATTTTGCTCAGTCATTTATTAACAGATACAAGAAGATTTCACCAAAACAACAACCTTAATAAATCACTGGAAATAACTGTCAATACTACCGCAAAGGAAACTATATTATGCTCGAGAAAAATATCTTTCGTATTATTTGATAATGTCTCTATTTGCTGTTGAGGTACGTAAACAATATATTGCGTGTTGTTTGATTCTTATGTTTTTATTGGTATTACTCTTTGCGAAGTTTTAGTGTCATCTTATTTATCTATACTAGGAAGCAGACTTAGTTCTGCAGCAAATACTGTAAATAATATTAGAATTATCAGAGCTATTTTAAAGTTTATTAGCTATATCCGTAGTCGTATAGAATTCTGCTATTAAAAATTAAAATTAAACTAAAGAATTCCTGAAAATTTTCATCAAATGAATTTACTATCTTGCGTCTTTTTTTTTGGATAGGGTGACAAACGAGCACACAGTCCACCTGATGGTAAGTGGTTGCTGTGGCCCATAAACATCTACATTTATCCTAGTTTGCGAATCAAAACGCAGATGCATTGTCAGCCGTGAAGACTAAGATGGAATGCCTCGTTTCCAGTAGAAATGGTCTCCGATTCTCCACACTCACCATACGAAATACAGCAGTGTTAAGCTGCTATTTTACGCTGGTATTCTGTGAGAGCGTGGTCCTTCCCTGGTCAAGCCAACCCATTCGTGCTACAATTACTGGAAAAGAGGCATTCCATCTTAGTCCTCACGGGTGACAACGCATCTGCAATTTGATTCGCAAACGAGGATAAATGTAGATGTCTATGGGCCACAACAGCCACTTACCATCAGGTGGACTGTGTGCTCGTTTGTCACCCTATCCTATAAAAATATATATATATATATATATATTTTCAGTCAAAAACATATTATGCCACTGCATGCCAAGTTTGTAAACAAGTTTAAATACTCAATTTCACACTTATACACATGTTAATTAACGGGAAAAAACGAAATAGATATAAGGAGCAATGCTTGTCACCTCTGGCCTTCACTAATGAATTTGTTAATAGCATCTTAAATTAATATTTATCTCAAAAAAAGGCAAGGTCTAATATTCCACAGCTGTTCGCACATGGTTCTTTTCATTTCTGAGAGAGTTATGAAGCAGAGAATAATCCACCGCACTGCCTCCATTCGTATTGGTAGTTTCTACATATCGTCAAAAAAATTTAAATTTCTTTGACATTAAGGTTTCCTCACTACATTTTCCTTCACGGCCGTACACATGGCAAATCTCAACAATTTTATTGGAGCCGGTAAGGATCAAACTCGGTTCGTGAAGTTTATAATACGTCAACATGCACTAAAGTAATGAAGCAAAGCGTTGGAAGTAGGCCGTTTACAGGCTGTTACTTTACTGAAATGTTAATTAAGATCTTGTAATTATACACAATTATCAAATCAAAAGATAAAATTTGATTACGAGATCGTGTTATGCTTAGTTAGTTTGTTAGCTCGGAGCTTAATTTATGTATTAAAATACATTTAATTGTTAACTTTAGTACACCATATCTATACAAAAATCTTTATTTTAGTAATCTGATTGATCACAGTATGTTCACAACACCCGCACTATTTTTAAAAATTTGAAATGTTTTGACTCTTCCTTTATTAACCAAAGAGACAGAAGAGACAGAAGAACACAATCGTCATTGTCATAAGCCTTAAGTTAAAAAGGGCAAAGCTATATTCAAGAATTTTGTGAATATGGCAACGAATATTGGTCAACAGAACGTTAATATTAAATCGTAAATATACCTTAACATTTTCAACCGACTTCAAAAAAAGGAGGAGGTTCTCAATTCGACTGTATTTTTTATGTGTGTTACCTCAGAACTTTTTTCTAGGATCTAGGTGAACAGATTTTGATGATTTTTTGAAAGGTGGTGCTGGTGGTGGTGCTTCTCTTTTGGTCCCTTATACATTTGAACCAAATCTGACCAGTAGTTTTTGAGTTATCCTAAATAATAGGTATTTAATTGACTTCGACTACATTGATGATGTCCTTATTTTATTTATATTGAAGTCGGTCGTACAACATTTTTAAATTTTTCCACTTTTAAGCAAGCGAAATAACTTAATGCAATGATGATTACGATGAACCTAAATATTATTTTCTTAAAAGGATGGTTGATAGAAAAGCACACTGTTCTTGATGAAATGCCGTTACATCGGTCTTCAAAGATCAAAATGAAAATGCGTTATCACCTCAGATGGCTAAGATGGGATATCTCGTGTTAACCTTACTGTTAAGTAAGGGATCTCCAGTTCTCGACAATAATTATAAGAAACACAGCAGTATTTTGCTGTTATTTTACGTAGATATACTGTGTGAGCGTGGCGCTTCTAAAAAGCTATCAGTCGTTATACGCTGCAGTGTTACCCTACCAAATAAAACGATAACCTCCGAATCAAAATAAAATGAGGATCTATTCGAAGAAATAATTTTTACTACTCAGAATACGGAGGCCACAAGACATCATTCGCGTTCAGGACAGGCCATCAGAACAGGTCACGTCATGACCGATTATGTCACGTATCATGCAATGATAATACATTATAATATACAAAACACCCGACAATTCCCTCAAACTAAAAAAATGTTTGTATAAAAGATAATATTAAGAAATTAAAATTCATAAAAATAACAAAATTGGTATTCTACAAGTATACTATCAAAAACATTTAACCGATGTCAAAAGAGTTATTCGCAAGAGATATATTTCGCTTACTATTAAGCCATTTTTTGCCGTGTAGTGGTGGTCAAGAATATCCACTACCCCATATCCTCCCGTGGGTGTCGTAAAAGGCGACAAAGGGAAACAGGCGGGAAAGGGGCAGCAACATCTTCCTGATAATAGCCAAAATTACAATAAAAAAACTGCGGTTGCCAACCCGCTCGCTAAGCGTGGCAACTATGGCAAATACCTCCCAATGGTTAAAGCAACAAACAGACGGGCCCCCAGTCCTCGGCAGACCCGCTATTCCTGGCTACGGTGGCGACCATGGTAACGGCGGGGCAGGGGGTGCTAAGAATCTCCGGTGGAGGTTCGGTTGCCACCTACGACGACTCGACCTGGCAACGTATAACGCACGCACCCGAGAAGATCGTGGAGCTGGAAGAAGAGATAGACAAGTTGCGCTGACATATTATAGGATTATCCGAAGTCCGAAGAGAGGGGGAGGACACGGTAATCCTCGAATCCGGCAACTTGCTCTATCACCGGGAGGGCGACCATCTTTCCCAAGGAGGTGTCGGATTTATCGTCCACAAGTCTCTCGTTAACAACGTTGTAAAGGTCGGGAGTGTGTCGAAGAGGGTTGCGTACCTTATACTAAGAATCACCAAACGGTATTCGCTGAAGGTCATACAGGTTTACGCACCAACTTCGGCACACCCCGATGAGGAGGTGGAGGAAATGTATGAGGATATCTCTAGAGCCATGCATTCCTCCAAAACCCAATATACGGTGTTAATGGAAGACTTCAATGCAAAACTAGGCACAAGATTCTCTCTTGTGAATGGTGAGCTGAAAGTAGGGAAATTTGGAATAGGGCCAACGGAACCCAATGGGCCAGCAGCTGGCCAACTTCAAAGAGAAAGAGGGAATCTTTATAATGAATTCTTCCTTCAAGAAGCGGCCCCACAGGAAGTGGACCTGGTCGAGCCCCGACGGTTCGACAAAAAATGAGATTGACTTAATTATGACGACCAGACGACAACTGTTCAGTGATGTCTCAGTAATCACGAGGGTGAAAACCAGCAGCGATCACCGAATGATTAGAGGTACACTGAACCTAAATGTTAAGTTGGAGAGATTTCGTCTGATGAAGTCAAAGTCCCCCCTCGTGCTCTAATCCAAAGTCCCGAAACCTTTCAGCTCGAGTTACAAAACCGTTTTCAGTGCCTAGAAGACTGCAATGAAGTGGACGATATGAATGTCAAGCTCGTGGAAACTGTCCCATGCGGTCGGAGATAAGTTCTGCAAGACCCCCCGCAGAAGAACACAAAAACTCTCCGATCACACTCTTATTCTCATGGCTGTTAGACGGGAGATGAGGCTACATTCTTCAACAGATTTGACAGCATACAGGCAACTGAACAGACTGATGTCCAAATGCATGCGGCGGGACTTACGCAACTTCAATACAGCTCGTATTGAAGAAGCGATCGAGCGGAACCAAGGTTCCAAAGTCTTTGCCAGAGATCTGTCTGCCAGAAAGAGCCAACTGTCATAGCTGAAGACCGAATGTGGCAGCATCGTTTCCGGGGCACCTGAGATTTTGAGTGAGATTGAGAGGTTCTATGGGCAGCTGTACACGTCATCGTTGGAGCCACACGCAAGTGTGAGTAACGATCCAAGAGTAAGTCTTATCCGACACTATTCCGAAGATATTCCGGACGTCAGTCTGAGCGAGATTAGAATGGCTCTCCAGCACCTTAAAAACGGCAAGGCCCCAGGCGGGGATGGAATTACAGCGGAGCTTCTGAAAGCGGGTGGAAGACCGGTACTTGTAGTCCTTCAGAAGCTCTTTAATTTCGTCCTCCATGGTGGCATTACACCGGAGGCGTGGAGCAGAAGTGCGGTGGTCTTGTTCTTCAAGAAAGGCGACAAACGCTGTCTTGAAGAACTACAGACCGATTTTCCTTCTGAGCCGACGTCTACGTGCTGTTTTCGAGAGTCATTACGAATCATCTCGCGCGCAGACTTGACGACTTCCAGCCTCCCGAACAAGCCGGTTTCTGAAAGGGGCTTTAGCACCATAGACCACATACATACCCTATGGCAAATTGTACAGAAGTCCGAATAGTACAATTTGCCACTATGTCTGGCGTATGTGGACTATGAGAAAGCCTTTGATTCCGTTGAAAATTTGGGCGGTGCCGCAGTCCCTTCAGCGGTGCCAAGTTGACTGTCGGTATATCGAAGTGCTGAAGTGTTTGTACAGTAGAGCTACGATGGCTATCCGAGTACAGAACCAGAGTACGAAGCCTATCCAATTGCAGTGAGGTGTAAGACAGGGTGATGTCATATCCCCGAAACTCTTCACCGCTGCATTGGAAGACGTTTTCAAGCTTCTGGACTGGAAAGGATACGGTATTAACATCTATGGCGAGTACATCACTCACCTTCGATTTGCCGACCATATAGTCCCTTATGGCAGAACCGCTGGAGGACCTAAGCACTATGATCAATAACCTCAATAGTGTTTCCCAACGGATAGGTCTTAAGATGGAACATGGACAAAACAAAGATCATGTTTAATTTCCATGTCACACGTATGCCGGTAGTTGTTGGGAACACTAAGCTCGAAGTTGTTGACGAGTATGTTTACCTGGGACAAATAGTCCGACTAGGTAAGTCCAACTTCGACCGAGAGGTCAATCGACGGATTCAATTCGGTTGGGCAGCGTTTGGGTAATTACGGCACATCTTCTCGTCAGGTGTACCTTAAAACTTGAAAATTAGACTGTACAACCAGTGCGTGTTGCCTGTGATGACATATGGAACTGAGACGTGGTCCTCCACTGCTGGCCGGATGAGGAAGCTCAAGGTCGCTCAGCGAGCTATGAAGAGGGCTATGCTCGGAGTTTCACTGCGTGATAAACTTAGGAATAAGGATATCCGCAGTAAAACCAGAGTAACCGACATAGCCCAACAGATTAGTAAGCTGAAGTGGCAGTGGGCCGGCCATATAGCTCGAAGAACTGACAACCGATGGGGAAGAAAGGTTCTTCAGTGGCAGCCTCGTACCGGTAAGCGAAGTGTAGGGCGTCCCCCCCACGAGATGGAGTGACGACCTGGTAAGACATGCAGGAAGTCGATGGATGCAGGTGGCTCAGGACCGTGCTTTGTGGCATTCTTTGGGGGAGGCCTATGTTCAGCAGTGGACTTGTGAAGGGCTGTAATGATGATGATGATTATGATGATTAAGCCATTATTAGTCCCATCGGACTTTGAGAGTGATGGAATAGAGAAAACACCTATGCTTGTGTACTCCTTAACGTTCGTTACATAATCTTTCACTATAATTCTGTTCTGCGACGATGAGGACTCTCCGTTGAGACCTGACCACCTTGACCGAAATACGATCTGGAGTACATTATTAACTTTGTAGTATCGGATTTAAAGAGGTATCTTTGTTACGAAATAAGTCTAAGAGCCGTTTCGTTACAATTTTCCCGATATTGTGATATGTGATGTCAAATTTCATACTTTCTATTCTAGTTTGCATATTTTTTTATTGGACATTTTATTCAAACAAAAAAGCTTAAACTTGAGGCAAAGTATAAACTACTTTTTGTGTAAAACACGGTAATCTTGACTTTCTAACACTCACGACTACTAGACACAAAGTCAAGTTCCGATTTTTTTATAAAATTAGAGTAACATACGGGCATAAAGTCCATCTACTATACGCCCTACTATATCGATCTCGATGTAATTGACATTGGAGTCTTAGATGTATCTCCTCTCAATTTACAAAAAGTGGTATTTTACGCTGGTATTATCTAGAACGTGGTCTTTCCCCCGGTCGAGTCGAACCAGAAAATTGTATTTGACTATGGACTTATGAGTTGTCTTACATTGGTAGTAAATGCATAATTTTCAACATTTTGAAGTAGGAAAATTCACATCAGATTTGTCGGCAAATGAATCTTATTTGGAGTTTTGACTAAATGACTTACACAAAATATCAGGGACTGTGTGTCATGCCATTTCGGACTGGAGAGAATATTTTATATAATCGTTTTTATGCCAATAGATTGGCCGTGAAAAAACCCATCACTTGGCTCCTAAAGTTCCCAAAATGTATAGACTTTTTTGGATATATATAGAATGTTTCTAGTAAAAATAGCTTTTAACCTTAAATGTCAGAATTAAAAATTGGAGCTGAAAAAAATTATTAAACTTTGTTTTTATTTGAAAATGTATATAACCTTGATAATAATGCATTGCATGATGTACGACTTAGCACTGTAATACCTACAGAAACAAAATGCTAATCGTATATATGATATTTTCTGAACCTATACCAAAATTAAAATTTATAAATACATAAAATAAAATTAAGGTGTCTGTCTGTTATATTGAGAGTATTACCATGTCTGATCTAAAGTATATTCCATCCGAAAAATTTGAAGTGGAGTATTTTTTTTGTAAAATCGAATAAATAAATGGTCATAGATGATTGTTTTTAAAAATAGAAATGATACCACATTAATAGATTCTACCTAAACGATGCCGGGCCTGGGTCGCTAGTATTAAATACATAGTATGTTGCCATGCAACGCCGGCGTTAGAGGATACACTACCCGATATAACCCCATGTGTGTCGTAAAAAGTGTTTGAGGAAAATTGAAATGGGAGATTGGCAGCAGCGTTTTCCTGATAAGAACTAAAAATAATAAACACTGTGGTGGTCAACCTGCCCGCCAAGCGCGGCAACAACGGAAAATATCCTCTATTGTCTATGGGGAAGCCTATTTTCAGTACTGGACGTTTGATAGTCTGTAATGAATCAATGAATAATAAATGTATGCAACAATCAAGCTTGAATATTAAATAAACATTTGCATTTATGAATATTAATAAAGATACACAGGGGTTATATTAAAACAATAAAACTAAAATACATTTATTATTTTCCAATGAAGTAATAATTCCCCCGGCATAAAGGCTATTACCGTTGACGAATCAATACATAGGCACAGTGAACATTAACGGCACTTTACATGGACAACCAAGTAATGAGATCTACATAACAGCAGGTGAATACAATGTATAAAATGGAACTGGCGTTTTGATTATATCTCGTACGACTCTCATATTAAAAAAATCTTGTCTACGTGTTAATATTTTCAATTTTAAAACTCAGATTCCAGAAATGATGTAAATGACGAATTGCAAACTAATGAATATTCTTTTAACACATATCACATATATTTTTTTTTATTAGATACACTATTAATAGAATTGAATGATACTTGACTTGCTTGTTACATAACGGCTTTCCAGTCTCACTAATTCCTAACGAGAATTATTAACTTGAATCGCTGCGGGTGTGCTCGCGAGTCCCAACCATCGTTATGTAACTCGTATTCTGTTTATTGAAAAGAAAACGAGCGTCATATTGATTTCTTATATTATATTTACACGAACACTACATTTATGGGTATGTTTATCGGAATGTTAACGTGCTTTAACTAATTGATTGGCATGCCCAGGGAAGAATTACGCGCTCAAAGAATACCAGCGAAAGAATTTTTTTTATAAGATATGGGTGAAAAACGAGCACACAGTCCACCTGGCAAGTGGTTGCTGCGGCCAATAAACAGACCCTTTTTACTAGAAACGAGGCATTCCATCTTAGTCCTCACGGGTGACAACGCATCCGCATTTTGATTCGTAATCGAGGATAGATGTTGTTGTCTATGGACCACAGCAACCACTTACCATTAGGTGGACTGTGTGCTCGTTTGTCACTCTAATTCCATATAAAAAAACATCTACATCTATCCTCTATTACAAATCAAACTGCAGATGCGTTGTCACCCGTGAGGACTAAGATGGAATGCCTCATTTCCAGTTTAAATGATCTCCAGTTCACACGAAACACAGCAGCGTTAAACTGTTATTTTACGCTGGTATTCTGTGAGAGCGTGGTCCTTCCCCCGGTCAAGCCGACCCATTCGTGCTACAACAATACTACTAATATAGCAGCAGCATGGCTCTACCACGTAAAAAAATAACAGCTTAATATTGCTGTGTTTCGTAATGTGAGTGTAGAGCACAGGAGACCCCTTTTTACTGGAAGCAAGACATTCTATTCTAGTCGTCAAGAGTGACAAAGCATCTGCATTTAAATCCTTAATTGAGGATAGATGTAGACGTCTTTGGGTCACGGCATTCACTTACCATTAGATGGAGAGTGTGTCTGTTTGTCTATAAAAAGAATACTTTTTTATTCCTCTTAACTTCGGATCAGATATCAATATCACAAGGATCAAAAAAGATAAAAAAGCTTTTGTGGACCCCTGATTGGTCAATATTACCTAATCCCAGTACTTGATGTTGATAAAAACAAAGCTTGTGTCATTTATTATTCGGTTTACAAAACTACCTCCTAATCTTAATCTATATCTTATCTATATATATAATATCCCCACAGTCATTCTGATAACATTCTGTCTCCCAAAATAACTGTAACTCACTGTCCTAGTCTAGAAAGGGTCCATTCTCTAAAAATATCTGGGAATAATTTTTGATGATAGACTCACTTTCAATCTTCACGGTAGCTTGTTGTATAGTAGGGTTCGAAAATTAGTATTTGTGTATAAACGCCTGAAAGATTTAGCTGAACCTAACGATATTAAAATGATTTACTTTGTACTTTCTCAATCAATATTTAGCTACTGTATTTATATTTGGGGTGGAGTCGCTGAAGACCTGCATGATTTTAATTGAGTGTGCTCAAAGGGTAGTACTCGAAGTAAGCACTTTTAAAAAGTTTCAATATCCATCTTTCGCTTCATGCGCAAATCATGTGAAGTTTTGATAGTAAGACAACTTTTTATACTTCACATATTATTAAAATAGCATGCTAATGTACATAAAACTGCTACTATTATTAGCAAAGTAAACTGTCATATCGTCTACAGCGCAAAAAATATAACTCGGCCGGTGCACCTAAAAAGTTAATTGGGCCAGCGATTTTATCAATTTCTTGGAGGTTTTTTTTGTTTAACAAGGGACATAAGTTATTTAATGTACAAAATAAAAGTAAGTATGAGTGTAAACAAAATATTTTTTAGTGGCTACAAAGTCTTGATATAGCACAACGGAATCTATGCTGAAACCCATAAGTTGATATATTGTCCATATATATGTATATACCATATTTATACCCACATCCATACACACTCACACACAGACACAAAGCGATACAATATCTTGTTTTCCTTAAAAATACTTACTTATCTTCACGCACAATCCCTGACGGGGGTATCCAGAGAGAACAGATCGCCAAGTGTCACGATCCTTACATATAGGCTTGCCAACTCCAAAAAAGGCATTTCCGGGACTACCCAGCTCGACATCCGGGACTTGGATATATTACTCGGGACACACACACACCACATACAAATTGGTTAGAAAAAAAAAAACAACATTGGTTATAAAATTTACTGCATTTTTTATCAAAATTAATGTTAATTTGTAGTTCAAGCCTTGGGCGTGGTCAACAAACAGCTTATTTTTGCTGTCTATCCATGCATTTCCACAGAGACAAAATACTCTCTCTGCTGATGCATTTTAAAATGGTATCGAAGCTACGACTAAGGTGTAGTTGGTACGAGATAGATACTAATATCATATAATCACCGATTTCCGGGACAAAAGGCGTCCCTTTAGGGGTTACGGCGGGACGGTCCAAAATTAACCCAGAAGTGGGACGTCCCGGAAAATCCGGGACGATTGGCAAGGCTACTTACATACCTCTTTCGCTTCTTTCAGATTCATTATCTTCTTCATACATGCACGTCCTAGGTATCCGAGTACTCTTGACCCTCGTCTCGGTCTACCTCGACACCTTTTAATATTAACTTTCGCGGTATATATTTTCTTCACCATTCGGTCTTCACTCATTCGCTCAACGTGCCCAAGCCATCGAAGCACGTCCTTATCAATTTTTGTGATAAGGTGATCTTTCAAACCTGCCATATTGCGAATCTCTTCGTTTCGCTTTCGGTTGGCCATAGTAAAGCCGCACATTATGCGAAGAGATTGCATCTCCACTGCATTCAACTTGCTTTTATGCTTCTTCTGGCATACCCAGGTTTCGCTACCATATAACAAAGTCGGTACCAACACTGCGTTATGTATTGCAAGGCGTGCACTCTTCATTACGTCTTGCCTTTTGACTAACGCAGTCAAGGCACCATTGACTTTGTTCCCGGCAGCGACACGCCTGTCCACATCTAAATCACATCTTCCATCCTGGATTAAAGCACTCCCCAAGTATACAATTTCATTTACCTGTTCTAGACATTCCTGATTTACCCATATTTCACACTTCGTTCTCTCTTCGTCCCTTTCAAATACCAAAACCTTAGTTTTATTAGCATTGAAACGGAGACCTTTAATTTCACTCTGATGGTGCAATAAGCACTGCATCAGCAGCATACAGCAGACAATCACCCAATTTCACACCCAAACAGCTATCTTTCAGCTTCTGTAAACAGCTTTCGAGATACAGTATGAACAGCCAGGAAGACATGACACAACCCTGTTTCACGCCCGTTTGGACGCTAAACATGGGTGACAGGTCATGCCCTACCCGCACACAGGCTTTACAGTTACAGTAAAGTGACTGCACAGCCCTTAGCAATCGACCATCCACACCATACCCCGGCAACAGTTCCCACATTTTCTTCCTTACAACCTAATCAAATGCTTTCTCAAGATCCACAAAAGCACAGAAAATCTTCTGGTTAGCAGCCATAAGCTTTTCCGTGATCATGCGAAGAGAAAACATTTGATCTGTGCATCCTCTTCCAGGTCTAAATCCGCATTGTGCCTCCCATAGAAATCTTTCCGATTTCTCTTGCATCCCACGTGTCAAAACCTTCGAGTAAACTTTACTTGCTAAACTGGTCAATCCCGATAGCACCCGCAGTCAAAATGTGAACCTTTACCTTTATATAAAGGCACAATGACTGCGGATCGCCAATCATCCGGGACATCCGCCAGCACAAATTGCACAGCCGATGAAAGCTGTCCCAGACTCGAGGCCCACCATACTTGACCATTTTAGCAATAACTCTGTCTAGTCCCGCAGCCTTACCACATTTCAAACTTCGAATCGCACGTTCAATTTCTTTCATACTGATGACCTCAGTGTCATTGAGGTCCGGGTCTGGCGTACCAGTCACGGCGTCACCCCCGGATCCTCCACTAAGATCATCACACGCATACATTTCTCTATAAAATTCGCTCCATCGCTGCATGACGTCCGATTTTTCTGAGACGACGTCATTGATTCTCGAAAGAACTTTGTTCATTCTTAGGCCGTCGTACCACTTCGAGTCCTTCCAACCTCTTTCCAGAAGAGTTTGGAGGTCTCTTTAAAGTTGTGCGACAACTTTTCGTCCGCTTCCTTTCTACACCTTTCACGCACTTCCTTAATCAATGCTTTCGTGTGCACTTTCTGCAGCTTGTATCTTTTTTTCATCTTCTATCTCATATCCTTATCATTACTAGAGGCCAAGTAGTCTAACCATGCTTTCTTCTTCTTCTTTACAGCTTCTTGCACCTCATCATTCCACCATGCATCTCTTCTTTTACTACTACATCTTTTTATCGTTCCACACACTTCTTCCACTGCACTTACCATTCCATCCCTAAGATTCTGCCATGTTCTTTCCACACATTCTTTTCTGCCATCGATGGTGTCAAGCTTTTCGGCTTCCCTCGCATGATATTTGTCCCTAGTATCCGCTTACTGAAGCTTCCAGCTTCGGATGCGACAGACCGACTGTGGTTCTGTTACTGCCGTCCGGTAGCGCCAACCCGCGAACAGACCTCTAAATCTAGTAATCACTTGATAGTTATCCGTTCCCAGGTCAGCACCGCTGAACACTCGCGTATCCATCACCTGTTTTCGCAGTCGGTCATCCACCAGGAACAAATCGATCATACTTCTCTCATTCTTTCTTTCTCTAGTATATATATATATATATATATATATATATATATATATATATATATATATATATATATATATATATATATATATATATATATATATGGATTTTCTTGTGATTAAACGTAGTGTTTGTCACAAGAAGACCCTATTCCTTGCATACAGCCAGTATAAGCTTGCCAGCATCATTAACCCTTTTACCGCCAAACTTTCCAAGCATCAACTCGTACCCTGGTCGAGCGGTACCAACCCATTCAAATCACCACATACAAAAATTCTTTCGTTTCCCCTAACTAAATCTAGAACTTCTCTTACATTCTCCCAAAACTCCTCCAGCTTAGCCCTGGACGACGAAACTACCGGCGCATAAACAGCCAAAAGGAATAACTTCGTCAGTCGCAATTTAAAGCAAACCCAGAGAAGTCTTGAGTTCACAACCTTATATTCAGTCATAACATCGACCAAACGAGACGACAGCAGCACCCCCACTCCCTGGCAGGCGCTCTCGTTCTCCGGGACTCCGAACCATAGAGCTAACGTCCCTCCAGGGAGCTCTTCAGTACCACTGCCCTTCCGTTTGGTCTCCGACATACACACGACATCTAATTCTCTTTCTTTCATTATTTAGATCAACTCATTCGTCTTATCTCTTATGCCTCCTCTAACATTCCACGTGCCCACTCTGAGCTCTGTCCTCCACCTTCCGCCGTGTC
>JAVANC010000005.1:28649632-28701357 GCA_033319125.1 Parnassius glacialis | reverse complement strand
GGCCGGACGAATTAGGCGTTCGCGCGTACATTGACTCCTAGTCAGCTGATTGTAATTCAGTAATTCCACTGATGGTTTTATGTTTAAGTTTTGTCATGATTTTTTTATGAAATTATCGTTTCATTTAGCTGTACTAACATGATGGCGCGAATAAAGCAAATAAAAAGTTATAAATGGATGATTCTTTTTTTCATCAGGATCGAATTTATTAATGACCCATGATCAAAGGGCTCCTTAGTACTCTCATCTGTCTTCGTTTTCGGGAGTCTTTAACAAACACCCGGTATAAAATAATATAAAATCTAAACAGCATAGAAATAATGTAAGTAGCTACTAAGATAGTAAGTACTTATCAATAATTGAAACGAACTGAAGCCATCGGATTACGGCGCAAATATCCGTGGGTTGCCGTCAGTTAAAAATTTCAACTTAATATTTCATACTCACGATCAGATTTTTTTTCTATTAAAAAAAACGTTACCCCCACACTAGGATTTTCTCCTGTGTCGTGGAGGCAGTTTACAAACAAATTGCTCAAGGACAAACATCCAGACCCGGAACAATTATTTGTAGGCCATACAAATATTTGTTCCGTGCGGGATTCGAACCCGCGGCCCCCAGCGCAACAACTGATTGCTAAGCCACTGCGCCACGGAGCCGTCGAAGTTTTTGGAAGTAATTCAATCCAACTGAGCAGTTTAACTGACAGTACGCTCGAAAAAATCCGTGGGTTATCGTTAGTTAAAAATTTCAACTTAAGATTACACACTCACGGTCAGTTTTTGGATGTACGTTAGTTAAAGTGATTAGTTTAACTGACCATGTGTAGCGACCATAAGAAGTTAGTCATGTAAGTAGTTCAATTAACTATTTAAAAAATTATATTAATACAATTAGCAATCAGCATTAAACATTAGCAATATAGAAATGAAACGAGTTTGGGGGAGAAAACGTCATTTGACTTATTTTTTAATTAAATAATATAGAGGACGTATTTCTTATGTCAATAAGCATGAATATCAATTTGGGCATGGTAAAACTATTATGAGATTTTTTGTTTTAATAAGTAAGATCTTGTGTTTAATGTTCCATTATTTGAGAATTGTTATTCTTACCTCCGCAATTGTAGTGGAGACAGGATTTCTAGTATTCAAAACTCCATTCATTATATCTCACATTCCCACACATACTCAATTAGATCCGAGTTCATGATTTCCACATTACGAATCTTTGTTCTTGTTAATTAAATTCTTGTCTTGCCTTTCAAATCTTAATACTGTTTTAAGAATCCGTTTCCGCCCTTCCTTAAAACATTTGTCCATAGTGACTATGATGGGCGGGCGGCTTGTTGAACACAATACGCACTAGAAATGTATTTTCCTATCACCAGGCTGTGGATTTTCATGATCATCATCACCATTACAACCATTCACTAGTTCACAGCTGAATATAGGCCTAGGCATATGTGGGATTTGAGTTTGATATATTTTCATGAGTTTTCTTACCATCAGTGGATCGGTAGAAACACGTTTTTCAGTAGAGTGTACCACGTTTGGAGTTGGGTGCTGTTTATTGTTATCCAGAATATGGCGCTGTGATCGATACTTTAGTGTGTGTTCTTTTGTGTTCAAATTGCCCTACAAGGGTGAAAAATGATATTGATAATTTTTTCACTATTTATTATAAAACGTCAGTAAAAATTTTACGTCATTAATAAATTACCGAGTGAGTCACAAACACTGTATCGTTACGTCGATGTTTAGATTTACACTTATTCCTTCGTTAAGTTCGTTATCTCAGAAGTTTAAGTGCTCCTGTTGCTATGGGATCGTTTATTTTGTTAGGCAATATACTTAAGCAGCAATACACCTGAGCCTCTGAAATGCGACGCACATTTACTTTTTTGCTTAAATATTATACCAATTTGTACACTAATAGCAGGCATTATTTGAATGTTCTCTTTGTTTTAAAAGACGACAAGGACGTTATAGGTGTTTTACTGTTTCAATACAATAAAAGATGAATCCGAATATATATATATATATATATATTTATATATATATATATGTCGGAGCGTCTACAAAATACAGGTTGGATTGAGGCGGAATTGAGGGTACATCGAGAAACTCCCACTTTCTTGTGCATTATAAAGTTCACTGTAGGCGCCGTGCGTGAGAGATTCCGCTTAAGTCATTCTACAAGTGTAGTCATTCTATTAGTGCTAAGATCGTGTCGTGGTTCTATCAGTTATGGTGGTTTTTATTGTGCAGACAGGGATTGGTGTTGCTGAGAGGCTGCCATGTGTTACATTGAGATAAGTAGTGCTGTTGTTGGTTTGCATACTATGGTCGTATCATGTAATTATGGTCATGGTGTGTGATTGTGGCGGAGACGTGTTACGATGTGGTCTAACTGTAATTAATCTATACTGAATGTATAGTGCGTTACGCTGTCTTAATAGTGATAATGATTAATTGCGTAAGCAAGAGAGCAAGTTGAACATCCGCTCTCACACTTTTATTATTTTTAACAAATAATGCTATCCTGATGTATTTCCGAGATCATAAAGTGGAATCTCCTGCTGAATCTCCGAGATATATATATATATAGGAATTCTCAGCACACGTCTGTTTTCAGTAGCTGCCCGGAGTCAGCAAGTTAGCGGGGTCTCGTCCCCGTGCCTCGGAAACACGTAAATCTGTTGGTCCTGCGCCTGATCTCATTCTGATATTGACGGTTTACTGTCCCATCAGATTACGAGAGTAAAGTAATAGAGAGTGCACCTGTGCATACACGTACACTATAATCCTGTCCTGGGCCGCCACTCCGCCTAGCTAGTCGCCGTGACCGAAATTCGGTTTAGAGGAAATTATTATATTTGTGCATATATTACTCTTCTTCTATATATTCAATTTATAAAAGACCACTGATGAACACACATGGCGGCTGGGGCGTCTCGCACTTAAGGCACTGTTTCCATCGCCATTCGCCTAATTAATGATTCAAAGGATGATTAATCTATCAGTAGCCATAAGATCATTCAGGCATTTCCTCGTCCAAAGCATGGTGATGAATTTTCTTACACCACGCACGCCAATTGTATATGTATAAAGATAAATGGAAATAAAGATAAATGAGCTTAAACAACGCAACGGAAGAGGCACATAACCAGCATTTGAATTTTACGGGCTGATGAAGACGCTAAATGTGTCTTCGACGTTTTAAAATACAATTAATTGAAATATATATTTAGGCAAATAAAAAAAAATAAGTACAAATTAAGTAGTTGACATATTGAATGAAATAACATTTAAATCAATATTTGTGTTTCATCGGTTAAGCGTAAGAAATAAATTTAAAATAAAAATCCATTGTAGGACATTTTTAGAAGTATCTTATAAAAATGTGCTACAATGGATTTTTGAGATCTGATGAAAAAGATAAAAATGATAATATAATATTTGCTTGGTGATAGAGTTCCCTTCCCGTCTAGTTCGATTATGTCGTCTGGGTTGGTATCACTCTCTTACGTATTTCTGCCGCCAAAAATTTTGTGCAAGAACTGTTTGTATAGGGTTGGAAATCTAAAAATAACGTGAATTTTGGGGCGTAGCATAGCGTAGCCTTCTTGTCAGTGACTATTGCTATCACCTCTAGAATGAATTGTCCAATTTGCAGTTAAACTTAGCACATATAATCTATATTTTTATATATGTTGTGACAGGGATAAGGGAAGGATAACCAAGGATAGGTGAATTACTTTGCATACTTATATTATAAACGTTAGCAATAGGAATGTTTGATTATGAACATTTCCACATAGAAGAAATCTCACAAGTAATGATAAATAATTTTGCCTCTTAAATCAAAATATCATCTATTTCTAACATTAACATGTGCTCCCGTCGAGTGAACACGAAATCGCAATTTAGTTTATGGATTATCGTTGACATTAACATATTGCATTATGTCTTGTATCCTGTTTCAAACTTTGTGCTTTATTTAGTTGAAATAAACAGATATTTTTTATGTTTTACTCAGTGGTAGTACTTCTTTTCTGCCTAGAAGTGCAGAATATATAATAGTACTACCATCTCCTTAGACTGTGGTACGGTACTAGGAGTTCGTTGGGGTACGTATCACAATCTAAACTTTTTCTGCCGTCAAATGCAGTGCTTGCACTGTTTTGTTACGGTCTGAATGGTATACAGGCTGTGAGTGATTCCGTCTTAGACCTCCGCGGTGGCAACGCATTAGATCTCTAGTCTTTTTGTTTGAAATTGGCTACAGATGAATAAAATAACAGACGGAGTCAAAGACCGCAATAAAAATATTCTGGCACTTAATTTTTTTTTACCGATACTAAAATACTTAAGCTAAATTGTTTGATAGTATGGAAATGACAATGCATTGAAACGATCTTGTTACTAGCATGGACAAGATGAGATCATTGATCCATTTTGAAATGTAGGAAACAAACAAATGTAGAAAAACATGAAATGTTAAAAAAATATAAATACGATTCCACATGTTCGTTTAACGTGTTATGAGTTGAGCAAATAAATCCAATAATGTACTGCCATCACGTTGCAGACTGTCGAGATAAAAGGTAAAATTCAATTAATTACACTCATACGTATCGATTGCCTCGAACACAATTCGTTAAATATTTTAACGAATCCTTCACAACTTCTTCATACGTAGATGCCCATGTCTAGCAGAGGACTGTAACAGTTTGATAAAAGTAGCCAAACAATCTGATACTATTTTATTAAGTATAAAATTAGATAATTTTTTTTCCGTTTAATCTATTAGTGGAAGTTACATTAAAGTTTCTTAAGTTGTTAAGGTTTTTAGGTTGTTGTTTAAGGCTCTAAGTGCGGGTGAAATGCCAAAATTTTTGGATATTTTAGTAAAAAAAAATCAGAATAACTGTTAATTTAATCCGTAAAAAAAATAGAGGGTGACAGATGAGGATTTAATAAATGCTTTTATTGAAAATAATTTGTAAACACTGAACAAAATATGTATTTTAGTTTGTTTGTTTTGTTTGTTTGTTTTTTTTTAAATTCAATATTGATTATTACATAATACTTATTGAAAGTCATTTTTTATTTACCACTGGTTCGGAAAATACCTCAGTCCTAGAAAGAACCAGCAAGAAACCCAGCGGGACTTTTTTTTCAAACATGACATATGTTGACATGTTTAAAAAAAAAGATGTTGACGTATTTGACACTAATATCATTTATACAATTTTTAAATGATTTTTCTTAGAACCAACATGGTGGCGATCACCTTATTCCCAGAGGTTATTTTCATTCATGTATTCCTTGATATTATAATAACCCTTTTGTGCAGTTTTTCTTTAATAAAACTTTTAAACTTGTTTATTGACAAACCTTGAATATGTTCTGGGATTTTGTTGTAAAAGCGTATAAAGAGCTATCGCAGACTTTCATACATAAAATTAGTTGAGAAGAAATGGTAGCGTCTATATACCAAAAATATCTTAAAATGTTAAGCGTCACTCCTTTAATAACTCTGTCAAAGAATTTTGTACTGAGAAGGCGTCAAAAAAAGATATTTACATTTGAACCTTTTTAGGTTATGTCCTATGTCACTTGGAAAGAGTCATGCTTCCTGTGGTTGTTTGATGTTAGCTTAATAAATAATACATAATTGAGAGTTTTTAGATTATTGTATCTCTATTATATATTTGCATACCATGAATGTATATATATGTATGTATATGAATGTATAGACCCACCGCAGAAGAACACAGAAACTCTCCGATCACACTCTTAATCTCATGGCTGTTAGACGGGAGATGAGGCTACATTCTTCAACAGATTTGACAGCATACAGGCAACTGAACAGACAGATCTCCAAATTCATGCGGCGAGACTTACGCAACTTCAATACAGCTCGTATTGAAGAAGCGATCGAGCGGAACCAAGGCTCCAAAGTCTTTGCCAGAGATCTGTCTGCCAGAAAGAGCCAACTGTCAAAGCTGAAGACCGAATGTGGCAGCATCGTTTCCGGGGCACCTGAGATTTTGAGTGAGATTGAGAGATTCTATGGGCAGCTGTACACGTCATCGTTGGAGCCACACGCAAGTGTGAGTAACGATCCAAGAGCGAGTCTTATTCGACACTATTCCGAAGATATCCCGGACGTCAGTCTGAGCGAGATTAGAATGGCTCTCCAGCACCTTAAAAACGGCAAGGCCCCAGGCGAGGATGGAATTACAGCGGAGCTTCTGAAAGCGGGTGGAAGACCGGTACTTGAAGTCCTTCAGAAGCTCTTTAATTCCGTCCTCCATGGTGGCATTACACCGGAGGCGTGGAGCAGAAGTGCGGTGGTCTTGTTCTTCAAGAAAGGTGACAACGCTCTCTTGAAGAACTACAGACCGATTTCCCTTCTGAGCCGCGTCTACGTGCTGTTTTCGAGAGTCATTACGAATCGTCTCGCGCGCAGACTTGACGACTTCCAGCCTCCCGAACAAGCCGGTTTCCGAAAGGGCTTTAGCACCATAGACCACATACATACCCTACGGCAAATTGTACAGAAGTCCGAAGAGTACAATTTGCCACTATGTCTGGCGTATGTGGACTATGAGAAAGCCTTTGAATCCGTCGAAATTTGGGCGGTGCTGCAGTCCCTTCAGCGGTTCCAAGTTGACTGTCGGTATATCGAAGTGCTGAAGTGTTTGTACAGTAGAGCTACGATGGCTATCCGAGTACAGAACCAGAGTACGAAACCTATCCAATTGCAGAGAGGTGTAAGACAGGGTGACGTTATATCCCCGAAACTCTTCACCGCTGCATTGGAAGACGTTTTCAAGCTTCTGGACTGGAAAGGATACGGAATTAACATCAATGGCGAGTACATCACTCACCTTCGATTTGCCGACGATATAGTCCTCATGGCAGAATCGCTGGAGGAGCTAAGCACTATGCTCAATGACCTCAATAGTGTCTCCCAACGGATAGGTCTTAAGATGAACATGGACAAAACAAAGATTATGTTTAATGTCCATGTCACACCTATGCCGGTAGTTGTTGGGAGCACTAAGCTCGAAGTTGTTGACGAGTATGTTTACCTGGGACAAATAGTCCGACTAGGTAAGTCCAACTTCGACCGAGAGGTCAATCGACGGATTCAACTCGGCTGGGCAGCGTTCGGGAAGCTACGACACATCTTCTCGTCAGAAATACCTCAAAACCTTAAAACAAAATTGTACAACCAGTGCGTGTTGCCAGTGATGACTTACGGAACTGAGACGTGGTCCTTCACTGCTGGCCGTATGAGGAAGCTCAAGGTCGCTCAGCGAGCTATGGAGAGGGCTATGCTCGGAGTTTCTCTGCGTGATAAACTTAGGAATAAGGATATCCGCAGTAGAACCAGAGTAACCGACATAGCCCAACGGATTAGTAAGCTGAAGTGGCAGTGGGCCGGCCATATAGCTCGAAGAACCGACAACCGATGGGGAAGAAAGGTTCTCGAGTGGCAGCCTCGTACCGGTAGGCGAAGTGTAGGGCGTCCCCCCACAAGATGGAGTGACGACCTGGTAAGACATGCAGGAAGTCGATGGATGCAGGTGGCTCAGGACCGTGCTTTGTGGCATTCCTTGGGGGAGGCCTATGTTCAGCAGTGGACTTGTGAAGGGCTGTAATGATGATGATGATGATGATGAATGTATATTTCTGGCATGGCTCCAGGGCTTTTGTATCATAGTGACATTCTCAAAAGGGCTAGAACCCAGAGCCGTAAAGCCAGTAAAATAAAACAGTGACTTTTTATTTTAGCTAGTGTTGGCATAACATTAAATGGAATTGTTACATAGTACTATGATTGAGATAATGTATTATTGTAGGAAATTCTTTGTAAGAGACTTATTCTCAGCCATATCACTTTTATTGTTATTATTACTGATAGTACAGTTATTACTTATAATAATTTAATATAAAAATATTTTGTGTGTTGTGTTGGTAGTGTTACAATGTGTATACGAAAATAGTATGAATATACTAAATGGTAACATTTGAATAGAGTAAAATGATTTAAGTTTGGCATAAAGGTCTAGATACCAGGCCATAAACTCCAAATAATTTAAAATTAAAAATTTTGTACAGCCGACTTCAATATAAGTGACTTCAATATAGGTTATTTAAGAATAACTCAATAACCATTGGTCTGACCTTGATCAAATTCATATGGGACCACACGAGAACTATCAGCTTTCATATAAAAAAAGAATCATCGAAATCGGTTCGCCCAATACAAAGTTATGAGGTAACACACATAAAAAAAAAACATACACCCGAATTGAGTACCGTCTCCTTTTTGGAAGTTGGCAGAAAAATGATTTAAGTCATTTGATATTCCCAAAAATGTTTGTTTTTTTCTGTGGCTTTATTTAAAATACATTTTTATTTGAAAAATCATAGAAAAATTATAAAACTCATTTGATATATAACTTATTTCTAGACGCAATAATTTTTCTCAACTATTTTTCTGCCATTGCTCTTTCCCTATAAATGAATTACTGATTCTGTGGAGTCTAGTAACTGGCATTACAAGCTTATGCTTGTTCCTAGTGTTTAAAGTATGCACATCCTTATTTTTATTAAAGCTATTTATGTTTTTATGTACATACATACATTACATTCTCATAAATATATTGCGATACCAAAGTTAATATGTTTATTTCTTTAAATTTTTCTCTGAAGAACTCTTTAAAATTTAGGTTATAAATCGCTCGTACGGCTCTCTTATGAAAAACAAATATAGCTTCAATATCAGTCTCATTACCCCATAGCAAAATTCCATAAGACATTACGCTATGAAATAACTGAAATACAATAATCTAGCTGTCTCAACATCTGTGAGACTTCTAACCTTTCTTACAGCATATGCTGCAGAACTAAGTCTGCTTGCTAATTTAGATATATGGGGGCGCCATTGAAGCTTCGCGTCAATAGTAATAACAAGAAAAACAGTGGTATCCACAAGATTCAACTCCTCCCCATTTAACAGCTCATTGGTATTCGAATGTTTTACATTAGGTATTGTAAATTTAATACACTTTGTCTTATTGCCGTTTAAGAGCATACTGTTGGCGACAAACCAATGTACCAATTTAGATAAAGCATTATTTACATCGTTATAATTAATTAACTGCCGTTTGAGTTTGAAAATTAAAGAGGTATCGTCAGCAAATAATACTATATCGTGATTGTCCCCTACAAGATAAGGTAAGTCATTAATATAGATTAAAAACAGGAATGAGCCAAGAATCGAGCCCTTGTTAAAAAAAAATCCCCAAAGGGAACCTATCTTTGTCTTATTTTGCAATATTTCTCCAAAACGGCACAAGCTATTTAAATAGTTTTTACACTAAAAAAAGTTCTTGATAATGTTGATATTTTTAATTGAGAGTTTTATTTTTCCTCGAAATTGAATATATTCGCGCGAGCGTGCCTGCTCCGTCGCCCTGTAACCCCCCGCATGCTCAGTCGCAGTCTGTTTTAGGACATCGTCGAGGGTGGACCGTGCGTCGGTTTTGCAGCGACTTCGTTCAAATATATTTTAGTTTTTCAGAGTTTATACTTATTTGTAAATATTTTAATATATATAAATACATCATTTAGTTAATACCTGAACATTAGTTACTGTAAATATAGTTTTCTAAATAAATTATTTTTTAAAATGCTCAAAGAAGAAAAATGTTTCGCTGCGAGGTTGATTAGTGACATTGAAAAATGCAGTTTTATATTTTTATATTACTTAGATGTGGAACGGCCAACATGTTCTCGTTACTTAGACTTCGATAGTTTTTAATATCTTTGTAATTTTATTGGTGCATATTTTTATTAAGTAAGTAATACTGAATTTTATAATTATGTAGGTATTAAATTAAAACGGTGATTTTATGAGTAAGACTTGAATAGAACATTATTATGGCATTACTATGGTCTCAAGAACACAACGCTTAAACTTACTGTTTCATATTTAAGTAATAGAATGCAGAAGTTATTATCAATGGTAGAAGTTATTACGGGTTGTCCGTAAAGATGGGTGTCCCTCAGGGCTCGATTCTTGTCCCATTCCTATTTTTAGTGTATATTAATGACTTACCTTCTCGTGTAGGGGATATTTTCTGATGGTATTACTTGATTTTTAAATGTGACGAAGTGAAAAATGCTATATCAAAATTAGTGCATTGATTTAACTTTAATAATCTGCATTTTAACGGCAATAAAACTAAATGTATATTAAATTTACAACAACGAATGTTAAAAATCTGAATACCAATGTGATTTTAAATGGGGAAGAACTGAGCCCTGTTGAATCCTCCGTTTTTTTTGGCAACACTATCTACGCAAAGCTTCAGTGGGGCCCCCATATATCCAACCTAGTAAGCAGACTTAAGCTCTGCAGCTTATGCTGTAAAAAATATTAGAGATCTCACTAGTGTTGATACAGCTTGATTAGTTTATTTCAGTTATTTCCATAGCATAACGTCTTATGGGATTTTGCTATGAAAAAATGCGGCTGATTTAGAAACTATTTTTGTTTTGCAGAATAAGGCCATAAGAGCTATTTACAACCTTAAACCGAGAGAGTCTCTTAGAGAAGAAATTAAAGAAATAAGTATATTAACTTTGGCCTCCCAGTACATTTACGAAAATTTAATGTATATTCAAATGTATGTTCTAAGCAAAGTGATATAAACTCTGAAAACACTAGGAACAAACACAAGCTAGTGATACCGGTCTTTCGACTCCAGAGAGTCAGTAATTCATTCTTGGGGCAATGTATACGCTATTACTACAAGTCTCAGAAAATATACAAATTTAAATATTTAATTAAGCTGTATAAAAAGGGTTATTATAATATAAATGAATACATGGTTGATAATAACCCCTGGGAATGAGGTGGTCGCTGGTCCTGTCGCTTGTGGTCGGACCAATGATTATTAAAGTGAAATGGCAAATGAGTCATACTTATAGCTTGAAAAATCAATAAACGATAGGAAGAAAGGTTCTCGAGTGGCAACCTCGTACTGGTAAGCGAAGTGCAATCGGCCACCCACTATATGGAGGATATGACGACATGATGAAAGACGCAGGAAGTTGATAGATGCATGTGGCGTGGGACCACCCCTCCGAATGGGTTCCCACCCTGACCTGGCGGGGGGGGGGGGGGGAATTAGCCATGGCTTGGTCACCCGCGGTGAACTAGGGGGAACTCACACCGCTGGCCCGAGGTGTATGGCCGGCCCGAGGAGGACACTCTGAGTGGGCCTGGCGAGCCCACTTCGGATGTGTACAGGTAGGGCACGGCGAGAGGAGTGCCCTATTCCCTACCGCCGTTGCCGAGTTGGAGTCGCGGAGGCAGAGCAATTTTGGTATGGCGATGCGCCACTCACCCTATCCTCCGCGACTCTGACGGGGCCGCACCGTTAATTGATGCGGTGGTGGTAGGGCTGCGAGAGTAGAGGAGTGCCGATATTGTCAAGCGCCGCTCTCCCCACCAGATCTACCGCTGGTGTCAAGAATGCTGGTGCTTCTGAGTACTCGTTTTTCGTGGCTCCACGGCCTTCACGCATCGAACACGGGGGTGTTTGCTGCGCATGTAAAGTTAGAGGCCTTGGAAGAAGGCGCAACATTTGTTCTGGTGCACCTTACCTAAGAAGGAGATGGGGGAGGAGTAGTCCTTTCCTGAGGAGGGGCCGTCACGGGGCGACCAGTGCTGGTAG
The DNA here is from genome assembly GCA_033319125.1 of Parnassius glacialis. Lineage (NCBI taxonomy): Eukaryota > Metazoa > Arthropoda > Insecta > Lepidoptera > Papilionidae > Parnassius > Parnassius glacialis. The sequence continues at coordinate 28,689,590 of JAVANC010000005.1, read as the reverse complement.
GACAACGGAAGTGTGCGAAAGCGTTCCTATGGTCCTGCCAATATGCGACGACGGTGGAACATCATGGGGTTTAAGTCGGTGCGAGTCCGACATAACCTGTCCCTGCCCCCGTGTGGGGAAATGCATAGAAATTTTTATGTGCAGCAGTGGTCTTGTGAGGGGCTGTAATGATGATGATAATGATGCAAAATGTAGTTACTACTTAATACTGCTTACAAATACTCAACCTTTATTCCTCTTCAAGTATTCTTATACGCTTTTCTCACTCTCCCACACACAAAAATAGTTGTACTACTAAGAGGGTGATACTAAAAGTTCTTAGAAAATCAAATACTGAACTTTTCAAAATAGTGTCCATTTACATATGTACATTATATAATACATCGCTGCATCCAATGGAACTATTGAGAAAAGCACTTTGCCCACTCCTCCTTAGGAGTCACTTCGACGACACTTTGAAACACAGCCACTGCTTCTTCGGCGTCCATAAAACGTTTACCTCGAAGTTTTTCTTTTATTTTCAGAAATAAATAAAAATCGCAAGGTGTGAGGTCATGGCTATAGGTCGGGTGTCCCAGTAATTTCACGTCTGACGTCGCTAAGTAGTCGATTGTTTACTTGGCGGTGTGCGACGAGGCGTTGTCGTCGTGAAGGGGGATCCTACGGCGAGGTCATTTCTTCCGGACCTTTTTAAGGACAAGTGGCAAACAATTGTTAGTATAACTAACAATTGTTTGCCACTCTACTGCAGTAACCGTTTTTAGATTCTCTAAATCAATTGTTGTGTCCTTCTGAAGAACGAGGCCACCATCTTTTTTTCCACGCTTCGACCTCTCTTCGTTGTAGTTGGCAACTTCTCGGAAGGAAACACCCAGACAGCAGACCGTCTCTTAGTTTCAGGATCATAACAATAAATCCAGCTTTCGTTACCCGTAAGTATGTCGAACACAGCATTTGAGTCACCTCCGTTTAGCCCTTGAACCATTTCACGACACTTATCAACATGACGGAGTTTTTGAGCCCCTGTCAAATTACGAGGTATCCACCGGGCACAAAGCTTCCTGACTGCTAAATGTTCATGGAGGATTTTTGCACTTGACTCATACCGATGCCTAAGCTTGTTCAAATCTGCTGATAAGTCATTCGTTTTTTCAGTCTTTATCATACGTCACACAACACTGATTTTATCTTCAGTCGTCGCCGTAGAAGGCCGTTCCTCACGCAGATCATCGGTTTTACCGTGAAAGGCCAATCGAAGTCTATCATAACTTTCTTGTTGACTTAAATGACTTTGAAAGTCATAAAAACCATTGTAACCATTGTCTCGCGTTAAATTCATGCTGACGTGACACAGAAAATTTTCAATTTGTCGGCAAATCGTAAATAAATTACAAATTAATAAAATACATGCACAATAATATTGGCAAAGAGTTCCATTTTCAAAATTTGAACTTAGTTTTTTATTATATCGTTTACAAGTGGCCAGTATTAGAACTTTCAGTGTCGCCCTCGTATTAAGCAAGAAGACTTTTGCTAAGTCAGTGCGGTTCACCATCTTAGGCTATACAACTAATTACCATCAGGTGGGATTTTAGTTAAGCGATGGCTAAGAATTGTAAAAAAAAAGGAATTTATCCCGTGAAAGTTTGCATGTAGATATTATTTCTCTAACCAACCATAAAAATGTATTACGTGTGATGTGAATACGTATATAAGAATAAAGGTTGTCCCGGACAGATCATAATATTATATTATATGTTCCAGTATCTGCGCATAAAAACTTTTAAAGTCACTGAATCCATATTCATATTAAGAGGCTAAATAGAGCCAAATTGAGCTGCATGGGGATAAACATTTGATATCTCGTAATGCCTACCGCACAAAGCTACAACAGCACACCTTGCAATATAATTGAAGATGCTTAACACCGCGCACGCGAAATGACTCTCAGTGATGCGGAAGCATAATAGGCAGTATATCACTTATATATTTATCATCTCTACAGTCTATTAATTTTTGCACTTTTCTAAGTAATACGAGTACAGAACGCAGCCGCTAAACGGAGTTGATGTCGGCTAAAATGTCTGCGGTCGCCGTTTCGTCAAGGTCATTTAGGCTTCTTAAAGCCTTAAGCACTCTACCTTAAGTAACCTCTTAACATCTTACTATTTTCTTCACTTAAACTTAATTCAAAATGTTGTATGCGTAAAATAAGTGTAAATTTAAGGCGAACACCCTACTTAATGTTTAGTGTAATGTCATTACACTTGAAATTTATATAGTAATAGTATATAAAGTAATATTTTAAGCACTCCAATACCCATAAGCGGTTGAGTATACGTGTTTCGAAATAGAGCTTAAAATACAGCAAAAATTAAATTCTATTAAGAACTAGCCGTTCCCCGCGACTTTGCCCGCTTGGAATTAATTACGACTGTATTTTATTTTTATGCGCGGTACCTAATTTTTTTCCAAAATAAAAGTAGCCTAAGTTGCTCCTTGTAACATAAGATATCTGCCAGTTAAAGTTCTGACAAAATCGGTACAGCCGTTTTGGAGATTAGCTTAAACAAACAGACAGTCAGACAAACATTTTAAAATGTAAAATATGCATTTAGTAAAAAGTTTTTATTTTGACATTACAAACAGACACTTTAATTTTATTAATTTGCATGTATAGATAAAAATAAATAAAGTCAAAGTAAATATTGACTTCCATTACAGCCAATGTAAGCCCGCTGATGAACATAGGCCACCCCGTAGATTGCCTCAAAAGGCAATTGCTATAGTTGCCACGCTTGGCTGACATATTGGCAACCGTACTTTTTTATTTTCTATTAGTTATAAGCAAATCATTACTGCTCGTTTACAAAATCCAGAGGACGATATGTGGTGGTGAGTATTCTCACACCACTACTACACGATTTTAATAAATATTGACAAATAGTTTGCAAATTATAGGTTGCAAATATCTCTTAAATGCCATGCGGAACATGTACACGAATTAACGATTTAGTTTGTGGATTTATCACTACAAGTATTCGCATGAAAATCCAGCGGTAGCCGTTATTGCGCATAAGTCACGCTCATTGGCTCGTGCGTTTCTTTCACACGCTCTGATTGGCTTTCCAGTCGCATTTGTGCAATTCAATTCAGCGCTAGACTTACGTGCCGCAACTTGTACGTCACTACACTGCAGTCTCTACGAGACGACTACTAAACAACCTTTCTTTCCCGACTTTTACGACACCCACAGGTCGAAAAGGAGTTGTGGATATTTTAGCACCGCCACTACATAGGCAACGTAAAAAATTTCTTCTGCATCATGGAGGTGTCATATATAAGTACATTACTTGCACAATTATTCTATGTCAAACAAATTGCGAGATTTAAACCCGCTTTACTGCGCTCTCAAGCCCTCATGCAAATCCATCAACATAACATTGACACACAATTTTTACACAGTTTATTATATAACAATGGGAACTAATTTATTGTAACACCGAGACACTAAATTGATCCCTATTAACAACATCGAGAACAATAAAAAAAATTCTTGCTTTAGCTCAGAATTCTAGACGCAGCTATTAATATTTATAGTTAGAGTATAAATATAATAAAAATATATAATATATAATACATTAATAGTTATATAAAATAGACAAAGCCTCAAGATGGGTGAAAATTTGGTGAATTTCCGAAAAGTTCCATCACTGTTAACAATCAAACATAACCGCAATCATAATGAATGTATGAATGATAGGCCTGACCTGACGGGTAAATGATAAAATTTAATACATTTTTTCACATTCCAATTTTGCTATTTCTATAAAAATTTGCAGTGTTTATATATGTTATGCAGTATGCATTACCTATATTATGGTTGTAGCACGAATGGGTGGGCTCGAACGGGCAAAGAACACGTTCTCACAGAGTGAGTAAGGTATTTCATCTTAGTCCTTAGGGGTGATAACGCATCTGCAAAAGTGCAATTATTTAATTCTCTCACCGTGTAGTGGCGGTGTAAAAATGTCTAGCACCTCATATTATTATCTCGTGAGAGGCGATTGGGGGAAATTAAAATAAGTGATGGGCACCAGCATCTTCCTGATAACATATCAAAATAATTAAAATACTGCGGTTACCAGCCCAGGCGTGGCTACTATGACAAAGTCTTCCTGTGTGGCAATATATGGGGGAGGCCTACGTTCAACAGTGGTTTTATAGGCTATAGGCTTATATACTGAATCCATCCTGGATTCATTTCTACGGCATTAAAATTCAATAAGAGAAGAATTTGTGTGTGTGTGTGTGTGTGTGAGAGAGAGAGAGAGAGAGAGAGAGAGAGAGAGAGAGAGAGATTTAAACAACTAATGTAATGTTTTATATATTTTTCAATTAAGATGAATGAATGATACAGATTATGTAATATTTATCCAATAAACTTACGGATCATATTTTTAAGAGAACAAACTATAATAGCAAAAGCAATAAAAGGTTCTAAAACTTACATCAAACAAATAAAATGTTGTCGTACGTCGTCTTTAAAGAATCCTCAAGACCGGTTTCTATCGCTTTATTTGTTCCAAGTTCAATTTATAGTACGTTTATGACTTCAAAATATTGTTTTTAGTTTCATCTCTAATTTTTCGAAGTTGTTTTCTTTTAATTACACTTTTACTTTTATTTCCTTTAAATATAAAAGTTAATAGTAAATAGAATAGAAGAGAATAGAATAATTTTTTACTCAATATAGATCACATGTGTAATTCTTATTGAAAGTCATTTTTTACTTTACCACTGGTTCGAAAAAAAAACCTCTGTCCTCGGAAGAACCAGCAAGAAACCCAGCGGGACTTTTTTTTAAAGCAAATTTACAATAATGGTTGTACTAACTATATAAGTACAAAATTTATTTTAGAAACAGCTTGGAAGCGATCACCTCATTCCCAGGGGTTATTATCAACCATGTATTCATTTATACTATAATAACCCTTTTTATACAGTTTCAACTTAACAAAACATTTAAACTTGCTAATAGAGAGAGCCTGTACACTTTCCGGGACCCTGTTGTTATAGCGTATACATTGCCCCAAGAATGAATTACTGACTCTGTGGAGTCGAGAAACTGGTATCACTAGCTTGTGTTTGTTCCTAGTGTTTACAGAATGCACAATAAATGAAACTATTTTTTACGGATTATATCGTCTTTAACTTAACTTTTTAATTTCCGACGTTTCGGGTTCTTTACAGTACCCATGATCACGGGGTACTGAGTTGTTTGACGTCCCGATGTCATAGTTAGCTCGGCTACCTTCATTCATTCATTCATTCATTACAGCCCTTCACAAGTCCACTGCTGAACATAGGCCTCCCCCAAAGAATGCCACAAAGCACGGTCCTGAGCCACCTGCATCCATCGACTTCCTGCATGTCTTACCAGGTCGTCACTCTATCTCGTGGGGGGACGCCCTACACTTCGCCTACCGGTACGAGGCTGCCACTCGAGAACCTTTCTACCCCATCGGTTGTCGGTTCTTCGAGCTGTATGGCCGGCCCACTGCCACTTCAGCTTACTAATCCGTTGGGCTACGTCAGTTACTCTGGTTCTACTGCGGATATCCTTATTCCTAAGTTTATCACGCAGAGAAACTCCGAGCATAGCCCTCTCCATAGCTCGCTGAGCGACCTTGAGCTTCGTCATACGGCCAGCAGTGAAGGACCACGTCTCAGTTCCGTAAGTCATCACTGACAACACGCACTGGTTGTACAATTTCGTTTTAAGGTTTTGAGGTATGTCTGACGAGAAGATGTGTCGTAGCTTCCCGAACGCTGCCCAGCCGAGTTGAATCCGTCGACTGACGTCTCGGTCGAAGTTGGACTTACCTAGTCGGACTATTTGTCCCAGGTAAACATACTCGTCAACAACTTCGAGCTTAGTGCTCCCAACAACTACCGACATAGGTGTGACATGGACATTAAACATAATCTTTGTTTTGTCCATGTTCATCTTAAGACCTATCCGTTGGGAGATACTATTGAGGTCATTGAGCATAGTGCTTAGGTCCTCCAGCGATTCTGCCATAAGGACTATATCGTCGGCAAATGCAAGGTGAGTGATGTACTCGCCATTGATGTTAATACCGTATCCTTTCCAGTCCAGAAGCTTGAAAACGTATTCCAATGCAGCGGTGAAGAGTTTCGGGGATATAATATCACCCTGTCTTACACCTCTCTGCAATTGGATAGGTTTCGTACTCTGGTTCTGTACTCGAATAGCCATCGTAGCTCTACTGTACAAACACTTCAGCACTTCGATATACCGACAGTCAACTTGGCACCGCTGAAGGGACTGCAGCACCGCCCAAATTTCGACGGAATCAAAGGCTTTCTCATAGTCCACATACGCCAGATATAGTGGCAAATTGTACTCTTCGGACTTCTGTACAATTTGCCGTAGGGTATGTATGTGGTCTATGGTGCTAAAGCCCTTTCGGAAACCGGCTTGTTCGGAAGGCTGGAAGTTGTCAAGTCTGCGCGCGAGACGATTCGTAATGACTCTCGAAAACAGCACGTAGACGCGGCTCAGAAGGGAAATCGGTATGTAGTTCTTCAAGAGAGCGTTGTCACCTTTCTTGAAGAACTAGACCACCGCACTTCTGCTCCACGCCTCCGGTGTAATGCCACCACGGAGGATCTACCTTCAGTTTTTGAATATTAATTTTTGGTCCGATCTACGCAGAATGAGCTTACAGTATCTTGAAGTCTTGCAGTGGTATGCTTGGGTTTGGATTTAATTTTATAAATTAGAGGATGCTAAACAGATGCAAGCACCCATACATCTTCTTTATTGAAGTTCGCAAATAAAATCGTAGTTTTATTTAACTAATAAACGTTTTAAATTTCTGAGCTCCTGTCAAAAGTTTTCCTTACGGTCCAAGCAAAATATTTCCCTCTTATGTCCTGTGCATTCCTCGATATTTTCTACCGACTTTAAAAAGTAGACTGTACTCAATTCGACTGTATGATTTATTTCTTTTTTATGTGTGTTACCCCACAACATTTTTCTGGGTGAACCAATTTCGATGACTCTTTTTTTATTTGAAAGCTGGTGCTTTCCATGCGTTCTCATATAAATTTGATCAAGGTTTAACCAATAGTTTTTGAGTTATGCTTAATAATTTATATTGAAGTCGGTTGTACAAAATTTTAAATTTTAAATTATGTGATAAATCATTCTCTGTTCTTGGAGTAAGGCCTTGGTACTCTTTACCCCAATCGATTACAAGTGCTCAATCCTTAAAAGTATTCAAGAAACAAGTTAAGGAACTCTATTTATATCTCTTACTCCTCTCCCTTCCTCCTTTTATTTATGGTCATTGACCTATCTAAAGAATGTAGCCTTTTTAGTAGTTGTTATAATAATAAGATAGTATCCTTTCTTACTTTAGTGCACCCTACCCGTTAATCTGTCTTTTACTTTTATTGATTTTTTTTTTGGGTTACTGGAACAAATTGCTATGAATAAGAATATATAATATATAATAAGACCAGCCTTTGTTTTTCTCTCAATATTTGTCTTTTTTCCCCATGGTGTACAAGAAAGGGTATTTGATTTAATTAGATTGTTTTGGTTGATGATTTAATACATTTTTGATCCACCACCACAGCATATCAAAAATCCTCTGGTGAAAATTACTAATTATGGAAAATGACTCTCATAAGGAAGATCCCTATGAGGTAATCTATAGAGGAAAGGCCCATTTAGCAATGGAATCTTGATAGGCTGCTATAAATGAATGAAAAAGTTAGTACTTTCATTGTTGTTTGAGCTATGATCTCTTAGGCTTTCCTGTAAGAGAAAACGTTTTGAAAAACATTGTATGTATATAGCCTACTTGTCTCAATAATAAGAATTCAAATGTACTCGTATAAGTAGACCAAGGACTTCTTGAAGGGCACTGCGGCCATAATGAATTGCGCACTAGTTATGGTCAATTCTCCGTAACTTTATTTTAGTCGACTGCGGCAGGTGAAAAGCGAGAAGTTATTTGTTTTGTAAATCACGAACTTTGTCTTCTACAATGTAGCACTGATTAGTTTTAATTGACTCCTTCCGATTTGAACCCTCTTTCATTAGCAATGAAAGTAATAAAAATCGTATTTGTTACGGACTATTTCCCAACAGATTCGATGGTTCGTATAATGAAATTTAATTTACTATAAATTCAAGAACCCAGCAGTATAAAATAAGTTTGCTTTATTGACAGCCTGGTTACCACCTAATATGCCACAAATTTCGGCAACAAGCAGCACTAGTTTGAATAAAATAAGAAGCAGATCATGTCGTGAAAATCCAGAAGAAAGAAATTGGCCGTAATTTACGACATGCTTAACTAAATAATTTCGAATAGTCCTCCTGGACCATGGCGTCGCCTATTTTTACATTTCCGTGGTTTAGGTAAAGCCCCAAAGAGTTGTTTTTTTTTTAAATTGAAATGACAAGCGAACTAACAGTACATCTGATGGTAAGTGACTACTGCAGTCATAAGGCAACTGCAACCAACTTTAAACTTACAAGGCTATAGTTAGATGTCGTCACTACTGAATAGAATAGAATGTGGTTCTCTATATGAATAATGGTGTTCTATATCCTTCATAACGGAACACAGTTCCTGCTGCTGGCGGCAGAAACAGGTAACATGGTGAGTGAGAGAATAAAAGAAGTCCTTACATCTAGTGATAAGACTCATTTTCTGCCTAAGTTTTTAATTTAAATGCTTTTTTGTTATTTTTAAATATAAAATTACAGCTTAATATAAAATATATAAAATTATTAACAAAAATAATTTTGTCTCATTTTTGGCTTTGCTTTAGGTTTGTTACTTTATTCGCTGTAATTCTACACGTATACATTATTTTCTAAGTAGTCCAAATACTTAGTTATAAAAATATACTTCTAAACTTAATTAATATAATTGTTGCTGTATAGGTATCGGTGGTCTAGCAAGTTAAGGACCGTATTCAGTTTTCTAAAGTAATCTGCAATTTGCAGGAAACAACCAGCCTCTGAACTATATGAAAGTGATGCAAGTAATAATTTGCTGCAAAGAAACAAATAATAAACCAACGTTCATATACTGTTGTTGGGTAGCCTAATAAATTTAAGATCCGTTACTTATTCAATAGCACAGTAAACATGGCGAAGTAAAACTGCGTTTAAAATGTCCAACAAAGATGTACATAAGTCCAACAAAGATGTGCCTTAAACCTAATCACTTTTAATTATATGAACGTCGTATACTCGTATATGTATTTCAAAGATTTTTTTAAAAAAAATGGGAAGGTTCTCCTTCAGAAGTAATAGTCGTTGCTATTAAACTTCCTTATCAAAGTACCGGGAGCCTTTTATCCTTTTGCACCGGGTTCTCCGTTTGTCAACGTAACAAACTGAAGTGTCACGAACGTTGCTTGACGTGCCGTTGTTAAATAAATTGTAACTTGTTTGTTCACTATTTTTCAGTTCATATAAAACTGAATTTACTGGCCAATTTCAACCAATCACAGCGATGCATTTTGAATACTGTCTAAAGCTGAAGCTATTCACTGTGCTGGTGACATTTAGTCTTGTAAGAGTACACGCTAACACAGAAGTCAAGTCAAATCCTAAAGTGGCCGTATCCTCTATAAAGTTAATGCAACAAATCCCTTTTTTCTTTAATGCGATGCAGCTTCATTACTTTTAGTCTTTGATCATGAATGCTATAGCTACCACGCTTGGCAAGTTTTACTATTTACTTTCTAGATTTTAAAAAGATGCTACTGTCAATGTATAGGATTGTTTCCCACTACTGTCGCCTCTTACAATACCTGCGGGATGATATGGGGTAGTGGGAATTATCATACCTCCACTAAGCGGCAGGATTCAGGAACTAAGCGGTAAAAACCGCCACTACACGTATTATGCGCTAATGTTATATTCGTAAGAGGTTTAAATGATAAAACTACGGGTTTGTACATAAATACAATAAATGTAAATAACTATGTAATTTGTATAACAGAAACATGGTTAAAGGCCGCTATTTATGATTATAATTGTTGAACGACAAATACGTAATAAAGAGACAGAAAGCGTAAGTCAATAAATAAAATTTTGAGGAGGCTTGGATGAGTTGACATGAAAAATTGAAAATTCAATAAAATAATAATTTGTTGTAATTTTCAACAGATTAAAGTAAAGAGACAAGCGAGCACACAATCCACCTGATGGTAGGTAGATACTGAGGCCCATAGACATTTACTATTTATCCTAGACTAGCTTTTCGCCCCGCATGGTTATATATATTTTTATATACAATCTCATTTACTGGATTATTTACTGATGTACTTATTTATTTTTTTACTTGCTTATTTACTTGCTTATGTATTTGACTAGTTAATTCACTATATACTTGCTTATTTGTTTAACTATTTACTTTCTTATTTGTTTTCATATTTATTTTATTATTTACTTGCCTATATAAAAATAGTTGCTAATTTTTTGACTGTATACTTGATTATTAAATAGAATATTTATCCGGTTATTTTTGCTTACTTACGAGCTTATATACTTGACTATTCACTTGCATTTTTACTTGCATGTTTACTCGACTATTTAGTAGTCTACTTACCTCCTTATATACTCGACTGATTACTTGCATATTTAATTAACATATTTTCCAAAACCACTCTTGAACACTTATTAGATAATGTGAATAAAATTATGTAAACTATGATCTTTAATAAATCCCTGATTTCTCGAGTTTTTCGTGAATGTTAGAAAAATCCCTTGCAAGGCCCACCTCGTAATCTGGTAAACCTATCTTCACGACTAAAAGTACAGGCTTATTCTATCCTACTAAATTGAGACAAAATAATTAAGTCTTATTTATATATTTACTACTTGTTATGCAAAACAGATTATGACTCGTATGATTTCACATCAACAGTCTTTTGAAGGTTACGACGACTGTATCAAAGCTTATCAGCTACTTACTATAAATTAACTCTGTGTATTCTCGTATTCCTGTTAATATTGCACTACTTCCCTGAAAAATTTACGCCTGACATAATTTCATATAATTTATGTTACTTTAATTAATTTGTAACCTGTGTTAAAATGTATGCAATCTATGAATTTATTTTACGGTGGAAACATATTGAAATGCTAATTTATGAAAGTTATTAAATGATCATACATAATAAATTTATTTTTTTCCGTAAGTAGTTGCGTAAAGGAATCCAATACCCCATTTCGTCCCGTACAGGTGTCCAAAATTATAATACAAATAGTTATAGTATGGGATAGGCTTCCGAAAGATCATGGTCAGTATAACCGTGCCGTTTACTCCAGACGTAAAATATCTAGACTGGCGATGGGGAACAGCGTTAAAGGTGCTAGATGTGTGATGCTACGGTCGCTTATTATTTAAGACTTTTGGGTGCTACTGAAATAGACGATTACTTAAGTAAGTATTGGATTTTTTTTAAAGATACATAATGAATATTTTTGATATTACTGTAATATTTTATTGGATTCAAATATTAAATAGTACCTACGCTTAAGAGAAAATTGCAATAATTTAAGCATGCATAGTTTCCAAGCTAAACAAAACTTAAAATATAACTCATACAACCAAAACTGATAAACGCAAACGGAACAAGTTACGCTAAAATTTAACAAAGTTACAAATAATTAAAAGTGTTCAACATAATAGTTAGAAAGCCGATTATGCTGCTCGATGTTCGTAAATCCTTTCAGAGAACTCTTTAGCCTTTGAATTATTGAGTTTTTATTAAATTTTAAAATCTAAGTGAGTAATCCCTTTTATGTAACTTAGACTATTGCAAGAAAACTTTTATAGAAAACATACATTTAAGTGTCACAATTATCCCAGTTTAATACGATCCCACCAAAATCATCAATGTGAAAAGGAGCCAAGTCTTATACAAACGAAGATCAGCGTTGTTGACTTCGCTACTGTAAGAGTTGAAATCTGAACGGGTTTAAGCTTGTTCTAAATAGCATTGCTATAAATGTAATTTATGGACTATTAAAACTTGCCATATTATAAATTCAGTAACAAATGACGTTACAAAATTTTCTTTTAAATTAACTGTAGAATAACCCATACCAATAACTTTGTCGACATCAAATATCGATAATAATCCACCTGAATAATTAAATATAATGCCCAAATACATTTAAATCTATCCTCATCTATCTTCTAATAAGAATCAAAATGCAGAATGCATTGTAATCCCGGACGACTAATGTTTAGATTTTTCGCTTGGTATTTCGATCGTAATTAAGGGATTTAACGTCTTTATTTTTTAGACATTAATAATTGATAAACATTATTAGGTTTTTCCTTGAAATTTAAGATTCTCGGTTCAAGGGGGCTTTATTAATATTTATTGTACATATTATACAGGATTCAGGAACTGGAATTATAAGGCATTTCATTTTCAGAAAAATGTTAAGAAGAAGTCTACGCCAGCAATTCTGCGAGAAAAGCTAATAATTTATTTACGTGGGACTTTTAGGTGATAGATCAATACTACACAGCTTTATTATAGTTGTAATATGCATGACTCGGCTCGACCGAGGTAGGACCACGCTCTAACAGAATACCAGCGTGAAATAGCAACTTAATGCTGCTGTGTTTCGTATGGCAATCTATTGCCTAATTTAACTCCAAAGACCAGCAATGGACCAACAAGTTTTAATGTTGCATCATTACACTTTAATATAATGGAAGGAATTCGATTGACCAGTTAAAGAAATTTTAATATTTCGCGTTGAAAGATGAAAGATAGTGATAAAACGGAGTGATTATTTACTCTTTGGATAAAGAGGGTTTATTTATTGGTAATTTTCTGTCCGACGAGCAGAGATCTTTCTGCGTGAGAATTCTCATTGAATGTTAGTATTAATAATGCTGAAACTCTGACAGTTCTCGCTATGTTTGCATTCTATAATTGTAATTATAATTAACTTCATTATACGAATTATTTGGAGTTAAAGAAAAAACACATCATAGGCTAAATTTAGACTGTAAACGTATGAGATCTGATTCCTCAAAAAAAAAAACGGCTCAGATATCGATTTGATATTTGTGTGTTTTTGTAAAAATACCGAAATGGTCTGCGTATCAATTTGCATTTGAAATATTAAACTGAATGCTTTATTCATATCATCATTTACTCAAAACGTTATAATGGGGTTGCACTTTAATAGTTTATATTGCACCATGTAAAAATGTATTTATGATAGGTTTTGTAAAAAGTAAACGAGAAGTGTTGAAATTACTATTTGAAAACGGGTGTAATACCCTATTATTAATTACTCTTCCATGTGTGCCCTTTCTATGCGTAAAAGTATATAAAAGCAACATATTATTTTTAAATATTTTAGAATTTTTGGGTTCATCCAAAAATAAAAAGCCCACAATCCCTTCACTCTTTTGTTTGTCTTACAGAAAAAGTACCATAATTGTTACCATAATAGTATTGCTGTGTGCTGATACCATAATATAATACTCTTAATCGTCAAACTTAGGATTTCATCATCTTTCAATTTAATTTTTGATCATTCAAAAATGCAATAATACCGAAGTTTTGTCATATTACCCTTATTAATCACATGAGTTTTAGTTTTAGAGTATTAATTACATTGGTCCACTACTTAACCTTCTTGACAAAGAATAAATGACATTCCGAGTTCTGATTAAATATGATGAATGCCTATGTGCTGTATTGAAAGACTTCGTCCAATAGCAAAACTATATGGCAAATATTGACTCCAATTACCTCACATACTCTAGTCACTAGACTCTTAATGTATAGACATAATTGTGGACAGACTCAGCACCTACATAATATACAATATCAAGGTACATACGTGTAAAGACGGTGACTATTTCGTGTAAAGGTTTCTTTCTTTATTTTATTTTTTCTTAAAGAAGCAGTAATGTGATTATGATAAGATGGCTGAAAAGAACTTGAAAGTACGTTACTAGTAATTCAAAGAAATCAAACGTTTTCTGAGTATTCAAACCACACAAACAAAAAGTTAATCTATTCTATTTCTACGACGGTATACAAAAGGCTCATTTAATCGAAAAGTTAGCTTTTGAAATGTAACAAAGTTACTACTATTTAGATTATATCACTCAAATAATAAAAAATGAATACGAAATACTTCTACTATTTGTCCTGAAATAGCAAAATCTATCAAGTTTCCCGTGATGAATCTGAGACATGGTTTTACAGTGCTGGCCGAATTTAGTCGCTTAGTCACTCAAAATTTATGTAATTCTTCAAATGAGCTAAATTTTTTAATTAACAAAATATAAAAAACATTTTTTTTTTATAGAAATAAGTGTGACAAACGGGATAGTTCTTTCTAGGACAGAGGTTTATTCCAAACGTGTGGTAAATAAGAATTGTCTTTCTACAACTGTTATATAATAATCTATCTAATATATAAAAAATAATATTTGTTTGTTCTTATTGGTTGCATAGAATAGAATAGAATAGAATAGAATAATTTTTATTCAATATAGATCACATGTGTAATTCTTATTGAAAGTCATTTTTTACTTTACCACTGCAGTGCCATAAGGTTCATCAGATTGCGGTAAACTTTATCAACACATTACTAGTGCGGAGCTGGGGCAGATCGCTAGTCTAATATATAAAAAATTATATTTGTTTGTTCGTTTGTTCCTTATGGCACTGCACCATAAGGTTCATCAGATTGCGATAAAACTTTGTTAACACATCCTTTCACTTTCACGAAGGTTAAAGGCATAGTTGGACCAGGTAGGTGGCGCAGCGAAACCACGGCAGACCGCTTGTATTGAATGAAAAAATAATTTATTTTATTCTAGTGGCGTCTTAGAGTATTCAACTAACAGGAGACGCCATGCGCATAAATTTCCAAACAAAAAAGTCTGTCACTTCTAGCGGGAGGCGAGGTAACGCACACTAAGCAAATCGTAAACATTGGGCCACGTCGTTACGCACGCACACAGCATAATATGAGCACACGATTAAGCAAAACGCACACAACCTTGAAAATCTCTCATAAATGTCTCATCGTTACAGTGCATAAGCCATAAACAACTAGTGCGAGGGCCTTGTCGATATGGATATGTCGATGAAATTTTATGCAAGTTACATTAGCTAATTAAATAAAATAAAAATGAACAAATGTTTAATGTGTAATATTACATTCAAAGTAAATTTAAAAAAATACATAAGGTACAAAATAATAAAACAAAATTACCAAAATTAAAACAAATTGAAAAAGTATTATATTATATTTTAACTGGTTTTAAAAGTGAATAAGTTTGGTATATATGTGACGAATACACTTTTTGGGATCACTCTTTTTTGCGAGGTAGCTAATTCTAGTGCTTGCATATTTTTCCATCACCAAGTTTGCCAGTTCAATGTTATGTGGAACGTAATCATTATCGAAATATTGTTCCTGTATGCTTAAAAATATATAATATGCCTAGACTATGAAATATTTTTACCATTTATTAATGTCATGATCAACCGAAAAGGTTATCTGTATAGGGGTTTTAAACGGTCTAATTTTACAGATTTTATCCAACGTATAGAGTTAAACCGTTTTAAGGCTTAAGGTTGAACTACATCTGGCAGCACGGAATCGCACTTTCCTGTGCTTCTATCCTTTTTGGTCACTCAGAAACGTTATTTACTAGAGCAAGAAAGAGAGAGGTGCTATCGGGCGATCAGCTTGACCAGTTTAGCAAGTAAAGTTTATTCGAAGGTTTTGACACGTAGGATGCAAGAGAAATCGGAAAGATTTCTATGGGAGGCACAATGCGGATTTAGACCTGGAAGAGGATGCACGGATCAAATGTTTTCTCTACGCATGATCACGAAAAAGCTTCTGGCTGCTAACCAGAAGATTTTCTGTGCTTTTGTGGATCTTGAGAAAGCATTTGATAAGGTTGTAAGGAAGAAAATGTGGGAACTGTTGCCGGGGTATGGTGTGGATGGTCGATTGCTAAGGGCTGTGCAGTCACTTTACTGTGACTGTAAAGCCTGTGTGCGGGTAGGGCATGACCTGTCACCCATGTTTAGCGTCCAAACGGGCGTAAAACAGGGTTGTGTCATGTCTTCCTGGCTGTTCATACTGTATCTCGACAGCTGTTTACAGAAACTGAAAGATAGTTGTTTGGGTGTGAAATTGGGTGACATTAAAGTAAATTGTCTGCTGTATGCTGATGATGCAGTGCTTATTGCACCATCAGAGGCAGAACTGCAGGCATTAGTCACGTGTATGAAAGAGGAATGTGAAATTAAAGGTCTCCGCTTGAATGCTAATAAAACTAAGGTTCTGGTATTTGAAAGGGACGAAGAGAGAACGAAGTGTGAAATATGGGTAAATCAGGAATGTCTAGAACAGGTAAATGAAATTGTATACTTGGGGAGTGCTTTTAGCCGGGATGGAAGATGTGATTTAGATGTGGACAGGCGTGTCGCTGTCGGGAACAAAGTCAATGGTGCCCTGACTGCGTTAGTCAAAAGGCAAGGCGTAGTGAAGAGTGCACGCCTTGCAATACATAACGCAATGTTGGTACCGACTTTGTTATATGGCAGCGAAACCTGGGTATGCCAGAAGAAGCATAAAAGCAAGTTGAATGCAGTGGAGATGCGATCTCTTCGTAAAATGTGCGGCGTTACCATGGCCGACCGAAAGCGAAACGAAGAGATTCGCAATATGGCAGGTTTGAAAGATGACCTTATCACAAAAATTGATAGGGGCGTGCTTCGATGGTTTGGGCACGTTGAGCGAATGAGTGAAGACCGAATGGTGAAGAAAATATATAGCGCGAAAGTTAATATTAAAAGGTGTCGAGGTAGACCGAGACTAACTTTCGAAGACCATGTGAGCAAATTGCTCGAAGAGAGGAGGGTCAAGAGTACTCGGATACCTAGACGTGCATGTATGAAGAAGATGATGAATCTGAAAGAAGCGAAAGAGGTATGTAAGGATCGTGACACTTGGCGATCTGTTCTCTCTGGCTACCCCGTCAGGGATTGTGCGTGACGATAAGTAAAGTAAAGTAAAGTAAAGTAAGAAAGAGAGCGGGAGTGTATAGTTTCACCCTCAAAAAGCCGATTGTAAACCGGTTTCAAAAGTTTATCTATCATTCTTGACAATCCATAGTAATATAATATTATAAATGTGAAAGTGTGATTTTTTGTTTATTTGTTTTTGTCCTTCCTTTACGCAGTAACGGAATGGAGCAATTAAAAAAACATTAAACATTTGCTATCTCTTGGCCGAAGTTTACGCTTAAACAAACATACTTTTTTTCGTCATTTTACTTAGGAATGAAAAATAATTAATGTCGTCGTAAAAAGCGGTAATATTTTGTGTTCTACAATACAAAAGTGTAGTACTGTGTATATATTTAATAATAATAGATTATAAATATGACACTGAGATTATTTGTTTGTCCTTATTTATTTATTTAAGCGCTAATAATTCGTGTCTCATCTGAAAACGACAATTTGGTTGACACCATCTAAGACGATATACTTGTAAATAAAATTTAAGATGAATAAATATCATTCACTAAACCTTCCATTTCGATTTGTTACATGTTTTAAATTTTATCCTTCATAATGTTAAATAAACCTGTAGCAAAATAATAAACTTACTTCCAATAATTTCAAAGTCAGTACAGCAGTTTCATTTAGTTCCCTTTTATTATTTGATTGGATTACGAAAACCGATTGGTCAAAATGCAAGGAACAAATAGTGCTTGTTCGTTTAGGTACCCAGGTTATATAATTGCCACATGCTTTTATCCAAACTTGGCACCTGTAAAGATCTTTTGAAAAACTGTAAAACCAAAGATCTTTTTTAAACATTGTACAAAAAAGAATTTTAAATATCACCTTGGTATTATATCATCATCATCATTACAGCCCTTCACAAGTCCACTGCTGAACATAGGCCTCCCCCAAAGAATGCCACAAAGCACGGTCCTGAGCCACCTGCATCCATCGACTTCCTGAATGTCTTACCAGGTCGTCACTCCATCTTGTGTGGGGATGCCCTACACTTCGCCTACCGGTACGAGGCTGCCACTCAAGAACCTTTCTTCCCCATCGGTTGTCGGTTCTTCGAGCTATATGGCCGGCCCACTGCCACTTCAGCTTACTAATCCGTTGGGCTATGTCGGTTACTCTGGTTCTACTGCGGATATCCTCATTCCTAAGTTTATCACGCAGTGAAACTCCGCGCATAGCCCTCTCCATAGCTCGCTGAGCGACCTTGAGCTTCCTCATACGGCCAGCAGTGAAGGACCACGTCTCAGTTCCGTAAGTCATCACTGGCAACACGCACTGGTTGTACAATTTCGTTTTAAGGTTTTGAGGTATTTCTGACGAGAAGATGTGTCGTAGCTTCCCGAACGCTGCCCAGCCGAGTTGAATCCGTCGATTGACCTCTCGGTCGAAGTTGGACTTACCTAGTCGGACTATTTGTCCCAGGTAAACATACTCGTCAACAACTTCGAGCTTAGTGCTCCCAACAACTACCGGCATAGGTGTTACATGGACATTAAACATAATCTTTGTTTTGTCCATGTTCATCTTAAGACCTATCCGTTGGGAGACACTATTGAGGTCATTGAGCATAGTGCTTAGTTCCTCCAGCGATTCTGCCATGAGGACTATATCGTCGGCAAATCGAAGGTGAGTGATGTACTCGCCATTGATGTTAATTCCGTATCCTTTCCAGTCCAGAAGCTTGAAAACGTCTTCCATTGCAGCGGTGAAGAGTTTCGGGGATATAACGTCACCCTGTCTTACACCTCTCTGCAATTGGATAGGTTTCGTACTCTGGTTCTGTACTCGGATAGCCATCGTAGCTCTACTGTACAAACACTTCAGCACTTCGATATACCGACAGTCAACTTGGCACCGCTGAAGGGACTGCAGCACCGCCCAAATTTCGACGGAATCAAAGGCTTTCTCATAGTCCACATACGCCAGACAAAGTGGCAAATTGTACTCTTCGGACTTCTGTACAATTTGCCGTAGGGTATGTATGTGGTCTATGGTGCTAAAGCCCTTTCGGAAACCGGCTTGTTCGGGAGGCTGGAAGTCGTCAAGTCTGCGCGCGAGACGATTCGTAATGACTCTCGAAAACAGCACGTAGACGCGGCTCAGAAGGGAAATCGGTCTGTAGTTCTTCAAGAGAGCGTTGTCACCTTTCTTGAAGAACAAGACCACCGCACTTCTGCTCCACGCCTCCGGTGTAATGCCACCATGGAGGACGGAATTAAAGAGCCTCTGAAGGACTTCAAGTACCGGTCTTCCACCCGCTTTCAGAAGCTCCGCTGTAATTCCATCCTCGCCTGGGGCCTTGCCGTTTTTAAGGTCCTGGAGAGCCATTCTAATCTCGCTCAGACTGACTTCTGGGATATCTTCGGAATAGTGTCGAATAAGACTCGCTCTTTGATCGTTACTCACACTTGCGTGTGGCTCCAACGATGACGTGTACAGCTGCCCATAGAACCTCTCAATCTTACTCAAAATCTCAGGTGCCCCGGAAACAATGCTGCCACATTCGGTCTTCAGCTTTGACAGTTGGCTCTTTCTGGCAGACAGATCTCTGGCAAAGACTTTGGAGCCTTGGTTCCGCTAGATCGCTTCTTCAATACGAGCTGTATTGAAGTTGCGTAAGTCTCGCCGCATGCATTTAGAGATCTGTCTGTTCAATTGCCTGTATGCTGTCAAATCTGTTGCAGAATGTAGCTTAATCTCCCGTCTAACAGCCATGAGATTAAGAGTGTGATCGGAGAGTTTTTGTGTTCTTCTGCGGCGGGTCTTGCAGAACTTAGCTCCGACCGCATGGACAGTTTCCACGAGCTTGTCATTCATATCGTCCACTTCATTGCAGTCTACTAGGCACTGAAAACGGTTTTGTAACTCGAGCTGAAAGGTTTCGGGACTTTGGATTAGAGCACGAGGGGGACGGAGCGTTGACTTCATCAGACGAGACCTCTCCAACTTAACATTTAGGTTCAGTGTGCCTCTAACCATTCGGTGATTGCTGCCGGTTTTCACCCTCGCGATCACTGAGACATCACTGAACAGTTGTCGTCTGGTCGTCATAATGAAGTCAATCTCATTTTTTGTCGAACCGTCGGGGTTCGACCAGGTCCACTTCCTGTGGGGCCGCTTCTTGAAGAAAGAGTTCATCATAAAGAGTCCCTTTTTCTCCATGAAGTCGGCCAGCTGCTGGCCCCTTGGGTTCCGTTGCCCTATTCCAAATTTCCCTACTTTCAGCTCACCGTTTTCTCTTGTGCCTAGTTTTGCATTGAAGTCTCCCATTAACACCGTATATTGGGTTTTGGAGGAATGCATGACTCTAGAGATATCCTCATACATTTCCTCCACCTCCTCATCGGGGTGTGCCGATGTTGGTGCGTAAACCTGTATGACCTTTAGCGAATACCGTTTGGTGATTCTGAGTATAAGGTACGCAACCCTCGTCGACACACTCCCGATCTTTACAACGTTGTTAACGAGAGACTTGTGGACGATAAATCCGACACCTCCTTGGGACAGATGGTCGCCCTCCCGGTGATAAAGCAAGTTGCCGGATTCGAGGATTACCGTGTCCTCCCCCTCTATCTCTTCTTCCAGCTCCACGATCTTCTCGTCAGTCCTCAGGGTGCGTGCGTTGTACGTTGCCAGGTCGAGTCGTCGTAGGTGGCAACCGAACCTCCACCGGAGATTCTTAGCACCCCCTGCCCCGCCGTTACCATGGTCGCCACCGTAGCCAGAAAGAGCGGGGCCACCGGGGACTAGGGGCCGTCTGTTTGTTGTTTTCATCATTGGGGGGTATTTGCCATAGTTGCCACGCTTGGCGAGCGGGTTGGCAACCGCAGTTTTTTTATTGTACTTTCGGCTATTATCAGGAAGATGCTGCTGCCCATCTCCCGCCTGTTTCCCTTTGTCGCCTTTTACGACACCCACGGGAGGATATGGGGTAGTGGATATTCTTGACCGCCACTACACGGCAAGTCTTAATTATAGTCAAATAAAAACATCGACACTAAAGATTACAGTGAACATCACTATTATTGCCTTGATGATACCGTTTTATATACTTGAAATTACCCTTCTTTTCGTTTCATAACGTAACATAATGAAATGAAAATATCTATTTAAAATGTTTTATATACAATAAAACTATTTAAATTGATGTTTTCATTTCGTTAAAAACAATTAAAGATTATTAATGTTGTTTGAAATAATATAGTTTTGCAAATAGATCACAATAATATTAATGAATTTAAGACTATTCAATAACACGATTTTGTCTTGTGTAATAAGAACAAAGAGAAACGACATTTGTCTACAATTAAGCAAAATTTAATTATGTCCTAGTGGTGCAAATGTCATTACTATAGTATTAATACTTTAAGTTGGCAACACACCCTACTCAGCTATATTAATCAGAATTTTCGTGATTTAATGCTTATATTAGTTATTGAAATCAAAATAAATACTTAAAGATGAAAGGTAACGTCGCCTTTTTGTAAATTTGAGGTCTGTGATCTTTTTTTACAAGAAAACACACTGCAACTCGGCATTTTTCTGGAGGTCAACTCACGCTTACGACTACTTGTTAACTGATGCCGTACGCGGCGCAACTAGTTTTATATAACGGGAATGATCCGCGCTCTCGTACTTTTGACAGCGGAGAACGCTCTCCAATGTCGTCTACTGTTAGTTTAATACTCTAAGAGTGGCGTAACATGGGTTGCTTCCGTTCGAAGTAGCTAGAAATAAAAATGTCCCTGCACCTCGTATTCCTCATTTTAAATTCTTTTTTTATAATATCAATAAAATATTTCTATAGCCTTTATAAATTATTTAAATATAAATCTAAATGTTTAATGTTTTTAAACTTATCTCTATCCTTCGCAATTGTGTGTGCAGATTATATTTATTTTCAGAGCTTACAAAGTTACATTGTTGGTTAAATTTAATCACAATTATTCAGTTGGATTTAATGTTAGGTTTTGAGATTTTAACATCATTTAAAAACTGAGGCTGACTTTTCTTTCCAAAAATACTGCTCTCATAAAATTTGACGCTCGGGCCACAATACACGACATTTTTAATATTCCTATCAAAGAAGCTTAGGTATTTTCGACAAATGGCAGTATAATATCAGTTTTCAATCTACCAACGTCACTGGCCTGCCAAACTAAGGCAAGAAAGAGCCATACGGAGCCAAGGAATGACAAATAAGTATAAAACAGTATTTTACTAAACCATGTTAACTAAATTAAAAATCTAAAGTTAAACTAAATTTGAAATTACAAGATCAGAAACCTGTAAAAAGAAAGGAGTTTTCTTTAAAAAAAATCTAGTCTCCGTAGAGAGCTTAACGTTATAAATTCGAACACGATACATCATCGATCACTTATAAAAAACTAGAGAAAGAAACTGTAAAAATTGTCGCCAATTGTTTTGACGTAATTCTAGTTAAAAGAAATATACATTAATGTAAACTCAACCTTAAGGTCGGTCACATACATACGGAATTCCGTTTTGGAATCCCGAATCGGGATTCCGTGAATACATCACACACATACGTTTTTTTTTTCGTTCGGAATAACTAGGGTCTGTCGAGAGACGTTAGCCATTGAGTCTAAACGTTCTGCCAGCGAAAAATGACGACGATTTTCTAATTGCGATTCCATTGTTGCTGTATTATTCTTACTGAGTGCATCCCCTTATCAACCTAAGCTTGCAATATAGTCAATATTATGTAAAAAGATCTATATATCCAGAGATATTTTCTAAATATGGATGTCTGTAAATTCTTTCGACGAATTATTAAATAAAATAAGATGAAAGGTTACGAAAAGCTATACACCTATAAGATTAAATGTAAAAACATACATAAAATAAACACGCCTACTCGCTTCGGTCGTGCGACGAACACTGAGCGCGTTCCGTACGGAATTTACGTATGTGTGTTGCGACTAGTATAAAATCTATGGAAGACGTGCGTTCGGAGCGGCTTTTTTCCGTTCGGGATCCCGAACTCACAGGGCATAAATGAAACTTGGCTTCGAGAAGGTGAGGATGGTCGTGCACCTATAGTTCCCAATTACCGTCTACGTCATATTCCACGATCTAATACAATACGGGCACGCAGTGGTGGGGTAGGCTTTTATGTACGTCGCACAATTACTGCTCGGGTGTGCGCAAACCCTACTGCATCCCAAGTCGAGCAAATATGGCTCAGTTTAAACATCAATGGTACAAAACTCATCATAGGCACGTCATATCGCCCGCCATGGACACGTTTTTTGATGCTCTAACTGATACCATATCTTCCTTTTCCTTTTATGACTATTTAATAGTACTAGGTGACTTCAACATCAATTTATTAAATCATGATCTTAACTCAGAGAAATTCAATGACTTCATAAAATATTTTACTTTTACACAATATGTAACACAGCCAACGCATCTACATTTTGATTTCTAATAGAGGATAGATGTAGATGTCTATGGGCTGCAGCAACCACTTACCATCAGGTGGACCGTGTGCTCGTTTCGTTCGTGTCACCCTTTTCCTATAAAAAAAAATCACTATATAAACCGTAACTTAAATAACTCAAAAGCTCTCTGGAAGAACCTGAAACGTTATTCTAATTTAGCCGGTATACACCATGTTACTGAAATCCCTGAGCATTTACAAAGCCCAGACAGACTGAACTCTCATTTTTGCACGGTACCCGGAGAAATAGTAACACCATTGTCGAACCTTACTTATTACGAATTTAATCGTTTTGGAAACGCATCTTTTGAGCTAAAGCCAACTGATGAAACCACAGTTTCAAAAGTCATACATTCACTAAAATCCAATGCGCTGTGCAGTGATGAAATTTCTTTTGAAATGTTGCTACTGACACTTCCACGTACACTCAAAGTTATTACAGCTATTATAAACGCGTCACTTCGTACATCTACTTTTCCCGATACCTGGAAAACGGCTATAGTTAAGCCTCTGCCCAAAAAAAATAATGTGTCAGATATAAAGGACTTACGGCCAATTAGTATTCTACCTTGTTTATCTAAAGTACTGGAGAAAATCGTGCGTATGCAACTTTCAGCTTTTTTAGAGTTTAATAGAATATAAACTGTTTTTCAATCTGGGTTCAGAAAGGCACGTAGTACATCAACAGCCTTAATGGACGTAGTTGATAATATCTTGACATCACAAGACATTGGACAAGGCACGTTACTGGTCTTACTTGATTTTTCCCGGGCATTTGATGCCATAAACATTCCCTTATTGCTATCCAAAATTAACTATTATGGTTTTGAATTACCCGCTGTTCGATGGTTCGACAGCTATTTATCTAATCGGACACAGATAGTAGCAATTAACAAGGACAATGGTACTCAGCTGCGCTCATCTCCATGCCGTGTAACTAGGGGAGTGCCTCAAGGTTCTATACTTGGTCCACTTATTTTTATTTTATATACAGCGGACGTATGTCGCCATATAAGGCACTGTAAGTTCCACCTATACGCTGACGATATACAGATTTATCTGCCATTTTTCCCTAGCAACGTAGAAAGTGCAGTAGCAAAGATAAATGAGGATTTGCATCACATCTCATTATGGTCAGAAGCAAATACACTTGTGTTTAACCCATGCAAATCCAAATTCATGGTGTTAGGTTCAAAGGGGCAGGTCGACTCTATAATGAAAACGAAATTTGTTATAAGCGTTCGTGGAGAACCGGTGGAACGTGTAAGTGAGACTCGTAATCTAGGATTGCTGATGGACCAGGGTCTTCGCTTTGAGAATCATATATTTAAAATAACACGCACCTGTTTTTACAGACTCAAAGTACTGTACCAAGTGCGTGATTATCTCAGTGAGAGTGTTCGCCTGCGCCTATGTGAGTCACTCGCACTTTCAAGGCTTGGGTACGCAGATACTGTATATGGTCCTAGGTTATTTGCTAAAACAAATAGGTCAATACAAAGGGTCCAAAACGCATGTGCAAGGTACATCTTTCATATACCTCGATATCATCATGTATATCCGTATCTTAATAAATCTGACATATTAAGGATGTCATTGAGGCGAAATTTACATTTAGCTACGCTTCTTTTCGGATGCATAAAATCAGAAAGACCGGAATGCCTCTTTCAAAAATTAAAATGGAGAAGAGCAGAAGATGGTCGAAGCATCAGAACGGTTACCCCGATACTGGCAACCTCATATCATCGAACAGCCGCGTTTCGTGGCAGTTCTAGATACATGGCTACTAAATGTTGGAACAATATACCACCACCTATACGCGAAACTAAATTTGTAAACGGTTTTAAAGCTAAATTAAAAATACACCTTTTAGCATCTCAAAAGTCTTTATTTCACGTGTAGTGGCAGGTTATTTCATAGATACGACTTAGCAAACATATCATAGGGATAGTTAATGTGTATATAATATATAATAAAATATATGTAGAAAGGGTAATTGAGTATAGAACAGAGACTAATTTTGTAGTTAGGAATAATAATTAATTCGTTTACATGAATTAATTATCCAACGAGTCGAGGATAAACTAGTAACGGAATACGACAAGCGTACCGTTCCACGTCAGAGCCAAGACTGTCCTAACGGCGGCCGCGCCGTCCGTTTTATACAAGCAAAACGAGCGCCACTGCAGGTGAAATGGTGCAGGTGTGCGGAACACGTGTTATTTACAAGAATTCTGTCTAACTGCACCGACGGCTACCGCGCCGCACGTGCAATGGTGCTGGTCCCGTCACGGCCATACTGACATGCGTGCGTCCTCGCACGCGCTCCATCACAATTTCAGTTATCTGGAGACAAAAAAAACATCGTTCGACTATCCTGACATAACAGCGTCTGGTCCGGTCTATATTGACCCTTCAGACTTGGGTGACAATCAGTTTTGTTCCGGCAGTAAGCCCCACAAAACTTTAATCAACTTTATGCGAGATCGGTATGATTAGTCTGTAGCTTTTCTATTTTCTCTTTTTTTTTTCAAGTACTGTTTTCGCTAGTCCGGAATCACTATTCCCTATAGCCATATCATTGGACCGGCACAAAGCCCTGCAATGATAGTAAGAACTATTTTTTTTTCTTACTCTCTTTTTTTTTCAAGTACTATTTGCTAGTCCGGAATCACTATTCCCTGTAGCTATATCATTGGACCGGTAAACGCCCTGCAATGATAGTAAGAACCACTTTTTTTCTTACTCTCTTTTTTTCAATTCAATATAGAACAGGTACAGACCAACCATACCGCAAACATGTACCTGTCACAATCACACAAAAGTGTATCGTGAGGGACGTAGTGACATGATAACACCTAAGTATGTAAACCAACAGCAACACGACACATCCCAGTGCAGCACAGACCAGCCTCCCTGCAACTTCATGTTCCTTTCCTGCACAAGAATAATTACTTCGCTAGAGTGTTGCAACGTCTCTAGTATTTTCTAGATGCACAGACACGGCTACCTCTGACTGTCGCATGTTCTCGTGCGGTTGACAGTGAACAGCATACGGTCTATCAGTTATCACCACCTGCTAACAGATATTAACTCTTGTTAAATATTACAACGGTCGACCATCCCAGACTTCATTTAAGTCATGGACGCGCCAATATGGCTACCTCCAGGCAAACGCACTCCAGCTTTCAGTTCTACTGCGTTCGTGCCACATTCGCGCCAGCGAGCCGTCGCGCCGTACTAGCGCTAGCGAATCGTCGTACTGCTTAGCAAAATTAAAAGAAATCGAGATAAATGTATTGCGAATCATGGAATTCCGAACTTCCAAAATTCATCACATATTCTCTTATGAAACGGCAACTGTATGACATTTGAAAACATTGCAAAAAACGGAAGCTATGTGTAGAGACAGATACCACAACATATTTCAAAAGGAAGGAGGCAACTGCGCAAAATCTACGAAAGCCGACCAAGCCTCAGACGTCCATTTACAGCGCCAAAGCACCATTTGTTCGGCGGCCGCTTGAATTGCCTTGCCGTAAGATCAGCCGATAAGTTACCGACTGTAGCGGTGTAGGCTCAATCTTACCAGCGCTCGGCCGTACTGACCATGTTAGATTAGCCGTCACAACATCTTCCTCATTGATCATTGTTGTAGAGACTTCTACGAATCCCTCGACATCAAACCCCAATCTTGTCGACGACACAATATTTGGAGCAAACTGCAACACTGATCAACACATTAGAACACAAAAATATCACTTATTATTTTCAATTCATAGCGTGTTAAAGTTAATCCTTTATTTTGGTACATCCCTTAAATGTTTTGAACTTCAAAATATAGCAAATGATAATCATGTTGCGCGTGAACTACCAAATTACAACATAACTTGAATAAGTTAATTAGAAAGCCTCCAAATTCTTTCGACATTTGTTAACATATTTAGGTACATCAAGAAATAATGAAAATACTTGCGGGGTACTTTAAATACAACTCGAAGAAATTAAAAAAAATTGGCTTAAATAATTTCACTTTATCTTTTCTCTACACTTTAATGATACGAAAATATCGTAAGTAGCATAGCAAATTTCATTACGGTATTTAACATAAAAACAGATTCATCAATGCGGAATGCATTACAGTCTTCCACAAATGTAATAATCTTCATACTATTCAAAGATTAAATGTGGACAAAAATGGGGACTTTATCCTACTTCTGATGTAGAAAGGGTAATTGAGTATAGTACAGAGACTAATTTTGTAGTTAGGAAAAATAAATAATTCGTTTACACGAATTAATTATCCAACGAGTCGAGGATAAACTAGTAATGGAATACGACAAGCGTACTGTTCCACGTTGGATATATGTGTATGTTTAATTTTAATATACTTACTTTGAGTGAATGGTAGATTCATTATTTTTCGTTTATGTTGTTACCGATATAGTCGCGGGCGCAATATGGAATCAATATTTATCAGGGCTCCGCTGAAAATCAGCGCTGCTGCAGTATCTGTGGTAGCATATGCTGAGACGAAATCCTTTTGGCATCACATCACTCACTCTTGCTGCGATTAATTTTATTTTTATTTATGTTTTTCAACTACTTTGTATGTTTTTATGTCTCATTATTTACTAAATGTATATTTTGTGGGCGTATTGATGCTAATAAACATATGTCTATGTCTATTTATATGATGTATTCACAGAATCCCGATTCGGGATTCCGAAACGGAGTCACGAAATGGAATTCCGTATGTATGTGGCCGGCCATACGGAATCTCGAATCGGAGAAATTCCGTACGGAAAAATAACGTACATGTGTGGCGGGTCATATATTTTATATGGACTTGCTGCGTTCGGAATCCCGAATCGGAATATCGAAACGGAATCCCGAAACGGAATTCCGTATGTATATGGCCGGCCTAAATGCATTGGCGTAATCAATGTTCGAGTGGGCGTTCATTCGGTAAGGACATTTTTGTCACTTATTGTGTATCTAGTTTTTTTATTAGTGATCGATGACTCGATACCTTATTGACCTGTTAGATGTGAGTTAATGAACTGTAGATTTTAGTATGTTTGTTACTCAGTCACACATAAACAGCCAAACAGGTTTAAAAGAAATTTATCACATAGATAGACCATATCCTGGCCCTGGATTGATATACTTATGTCACGGTAAAATAAAAATCCATGAAAAAATGAACATAATGGCGATTGTGTTTCGTCGCAGGCGGAGCATCGAGAAAAATCCAGTTAATGTAATTAATGTAGGTTATTAAAATGTAAAGTTATGTAACGTGAAAATAATGATGTTTACAACAAGTTCGCCCTACTTGTTTGAAGAAAATAAATAGCCTTCGGCGTGTTCTAGTCACCTACATTTCAAAAGCCAACATTGAAAAGTTTAAGATTAAAAAAGTGACCTATTGTAATACAATTCTCCTTTCAGTATTTAATTTAATAAAATGACGCTACAATATGGTAAAGAAGTTATTTAACAAATTATTATAAAGTATAATTTCATAATACTTGACACTGGCAAAAGTACAATTATATGAGTCCATTACCAAAGACAATAAATTCTTAAAATAATACAAATGTAGATAGTTTTTGTTTGATTATGTATAACGAAGACATTTTAAGGAAAATTCTTTGCGATATAACGTATTAAGTTCTTATAAGCCATGTGGGTGTTAGCAGAGAACGTTAATGTTAAGTACCTAGCTACTTATCCTCACGCCGCGCCGTTGAGACATATTACTTACACAACTTCATCCATTATCATTATACGGCGGCATTGTAGAAGGTAGTTTTAACTTTTTTGAATTCCTAAATCTACCGACATATAACTAGCTATTGCGCAATAACAAAATAAAAACACGAAAACAAAATTTTATAAAAAAATTACATACGATAAGTGCTATGGAGAATTAAAAAAAACCATAAACACAACATTAAATCGCTATCCAGAAGGGACCAAGTTGTAAGGTGAGGCACATATTTCATCCATAACCGACTGAGAAGTCTGTGTTCACTATAAGGCTATTGAGTTGGTTGTTGATGATTAAATTAATTATTAAATCGTTGATTAGGTATAAGTTAAATCGAAGTGATTAAAAAAAAATTATGCGATATCTTTTCTCTCAATTTCAGATAGCTAAATGCATAAGCGAAAATAGTTGTGGTATTTTCAATTTATAATATAACAGTATTTCTTTTAATGCTATAACGACTAAGTTGAGGCACTTTATCCTTGTTTAAATAGGAGTCAAAAGTTTCAATAATTCAGTCAAGGAGCTAACTCTTCTTTATTTTTCCCTAAACAACCCCGGAAAACTTCAATACTAGAGATATGGGTCTCACCTTTCACCATAATTGCCACGCTTGGCAGTCGGATTGAAGATAACGTTACCAGAAGTCTAGTACCTTTATCGTTGCTCCCCTAGGACTAATCCTCAGGGAATACAATAAAATAGGGTAATTTTTATTCAATACAGATTATTGCATAATATAATCTATAAAACTCTTGTAGTAAGTGCCTGACGAGTGGATATGTGATAGGTTAATTTCTGAATACTAGTTGCGATGTGGGGAGCAAAGCAAGAAATTAAACTCACTGATGCAATCTAACAGCTCTCTCTCTCTCTCTCTCTCTTTATTGAATTAAAGGACTTATATATGTGTAGTAATTATGACATAGGTACATAGGTAGGGTTTACGTTACGTGCTTCCAGGTAGAAATACGTGAATGGTGTCTTATTCTATAAATATAATATGATATTATTGAACTCATCATCACGATCATTACAGACCTTCATAAGCCCACTGCTAAACATAGGCCTCCTCCAAAGAATGCCACAAAGCACAGTCCTGAGCCACCTGCATCCATCGACTTCCTGCATGTCTTTCCAGGTCGTCACTCCATGTGGTGGGGGGCACCCTACACTCCGCCCATAAGTACGAAGCTGCCACTCGAGAACCTTTACCCCCATTGGTTATCCGTTCTTCGAACTATATGGCCAGCTCATTGCCACTTCAGCTAACTAATTTCAACTTTTTTCAACATTTCAAACTAAATTCAAGCGAACAATTTCGCTCAAGACGAAACCTGCTCGGGGTAAGCGGAGCAATAATACAAATAATACAAAGGCAACCCCTGCCACACTATCCCTATATTTCTGCAATATCAGATGACTTTATCCAAAGCTTAACGCCGTCCACTTCCATCTGAAAACGACAAAACCGGCCTTGCTCTTTCTAAGCGAGACACAGGTGTCCTTTCCGGCTGATACTTCGTATCTCTCCTACCCGGGGTACAAATTAGAGCACTCCTTTGTCCTTCGGGCTGGAGTTTGCATATACCTCAGAGAGGACATCTGTTCTCGAAGCCTTGGCAGTATAGAAGGTTCGAAACTGTCCATACTTTGGCTACGGCTACGATAGCGACGACCACCCGCGCGTCTACGGGTGCCTCTATAGCGGTAATGCCCACAACAGACCAACTCTTTCGACCACGTCTAAATGGCTACAGATTCCTTGCTACAACAGGTCTTATCCGCAGAGATTGTGACCCTTGGCGATTTTGACGCCCATCACACCGAATGGCTCGGTTCACATTTAACCGATCATGCGGGGAGATCTGTTTATGGCTTTGCCTTGGCATAAGGTTTGACACAACTGGTTACTTCGCCTACGCGGAAAGCCGACCATTTAGGCTCCATTTTTGCGTCCAAGTCGACTCTTGATAATTGGGGGAACACACCGCCGACCATCGCGCGGTGTGAGTGCTACATGCCGGATGTACGGTTCTTACAGCGCTCGGTTCGAAAAGCACTCCTCCCCTGGACATCACAAGTCGAGTGGGCCTAACGGCATCCCCCCAATCGTGCTGAGGACATGTGCTTGGCACCGGCCAACTCCGAAGCACACGTCCGGACACGGATCTAACGCATCTTTTCCGGTACTCCTACTCACTAGATGTTGTCTGGAAATCATGAAAGACAACTTTTGTCCACCCGATCCCTAAAAAAGGTGACCGCTCAGACCCGTCCAACTACAGGCCTATCGCCATCACCTCCTTGTTCTCCAAAATAATGGAATCCATTATAAACTGCCAGCTTATGCGGTATCTTGAGCATCACCAGCTGATTAATGACCGCCAATACGGTTTTCGTCGAAGTCGATTAGCTGGTGATCTTCTGAGCTACCTGACTTATAGATGGGGTGAGGCAGTAGAGTCCAAGGGGGAGTCATCGTATTTCAATTTGTTAGTTATAACCATAGCCTTCTTCTTCTCGTCTTATGTGGCGCGAACTTGAGTTTGTTACGGATTCCCCACCTCCGAACATGTTCTTGAGCGGCATTCGCACGTCTTTGGATCTCAAGAGTCGTGTCACCCGCAAACAACAGGACGTTGTTGTCGGCAAACGCTTGACATCGGTCACCCCTTTTCTCCAGCTCTTTAAGCAAAGGGTCCAGAAGCAAGTTCCACAGAACCGGACCACCTATGGAGCCCTGTACGCACCCCTTTGTAGTTGTCTGTGTTTGCTCCACACCCACATACCTCACTCTAACTTTTCTGTCGTGGAGATAACTGGACATCTGGACTGGGTTCTCTGAGTACCTGTACCGGTTTCGTTGCAAAGAGAGCCCATCATGCATCTGTGAACCCGAAATCGAGGAGACAGTGTTGCACATCTTTCTGGGATGTCCACGGTTCGATAAAGTCAGATGTAATTTCGAGTTTGAAACCGATCTACAAAATAACAAAGAAAATTTGCATATATTGTTAAAAGAAAAAAGTACAAGAAAAAAGTTTATAAAATGTTGTGATTATTAAAACAAGTTATTAAAAATAATCAAAAGTAAATTATTTATAATTTAGTAAAACAATATATGATGACGAAAATGTGATGTTTGTAACTATTGATTATTATTATTTATTATTATTATTGATATTTATGTATTATTATTATTATTGTAGTTTAAATCATTTCAGTAATTATTGAATGAATTAATTATACAGTTTTATTAGCTGTAAAATGTAATGACAACTTTATACTAGGTGCTTCCTTGTGTTTATAAAATGTATGTACAGAGAGAATGCACTAATTCAAAATTCAAAATTTATTAATATTTATTTTATTTAAAAGTTTTATAATAAAATTACACGATTAATTACTCCAACGCACTAATAAAGACTCTGAATACATTCGTCAGAAAGCTGCAATTTACAAAAAAAAAAAAGAAAAAAAAGGGGGGAGTAATCGGTCGTTAGTTTGGACATAGCGAAGGCCTTCGATCGGGTTTGGTACAAAGCGCTTCTTCCGAAGCTCCCTTCCTAGGAGCTTCCCGAGAAATTGTGCAATTGAATCACCAGCTTCCTTGCAAGTCGGAGCATCAAGGTTGTAGACGGTGCATGCTCCGACTACAAGCCTTTTAACGGTGGTGTTCTACAAGGCTGCGTGGCATCACCAACGCTGTTTATTCTGCATATCAATGATATGTTGTAAACCGGTAACGTTCGTTGGTATGCGGATGACAGCACTGGTGATGCTCTGTATACCGGCCGTGCCAATATTTCACAGTAGAACATCGCCGAGAACCGAAACAAATTTGTGTCTGAAGTCGAGTCTTTCCTGAACAATGTCTCGGATTGGGGGCGACTAAATCTAGTCCAGTTTAATCCTAAGAAGACACAAGTTTGCCCATCTACTGCTAAAAATAACCCCTTTATCGTATCTCCTCAGTTTCAAGGCACTACCCTTGTTGCCTTAACCAGTATACTCGGCGTCGACATATCGAGTAACATGCAGTTTTTGGTCTTGTAAGAGAGGGCCAAATTGGCCTCAAAAAAGTTCGGCGTGCTCAGCAGAGCGGGAGAATATTTCGTGCTGGCACAACGCCTGCAACTTTACAAGGCGCAGGTTCGGCCTCACATGGAATACTGTTTCCATCTCTGGGCTGCGTCTCCCCAGTGCCAACTTCTTCCACTTGACCGCATCCAGCGCAGAGTGGCTTGAATCGTCGACGACCGCGTCCTTTCCGATCGGCTCGATTTGTTGGTGCTGCGAAGAGATATTGCATCCCTTTGCATTTTCTTTCGCATTTACTACGGAGAGTGCTCTGAGGATTTGGTCGGATTAATCCAAGCCGCCAAATTTCACGAACGCACATCGCGGCAGAATTCCCAATACCATCCACATAATCTGGATGATTGGCGGTCCAGCACTGTGCGATTTGGAAGATGTTTTCTTCCTCGCACATTTTCCTTATGGAATCTATTACCACCAGCGATGTTTTCGGATCGATACGACTTAGGGATCTTCAAGAAAAGAGCCTACTCCTTTTTAAAAGGCTGGCAACGCATCTGCAATTATCTTGGTTCCCCTGGTGTTGCAGTTGTTCATGGGCGTCAGTAGTTACTTACCATCAGGTGAGCCGCATGCTCGTTTGCCCCCTCTACTATAAAAAAGCCCACGTCTCATATACATTAGTCATCACTGGCAACACGCACTGGTTGTGCAATCTCTTTTTCAGGTTTTAATGTATACCCGACGAAAAGATGTGTCGTAATTTCCCGAATACTGCCCAGCAGAGTTGAATCCGCCGGTTGACCTCTCGGTCGAAGTTGGCCTTACCTAGTCGGAATATTTGTCCCAGGTGAATATACTAGTCAAGAACTTTGAGCTTAGTGCTCTTAACAACTAGTGGCATACGTGTGACATGGTCGTTACACACGATCTTTCTTTTGTCTTTATTCATCTTAAGATCTATCCGTTGTGATACATTATTGAGGTCTTTGAGCATAGTGTTGGTCCTCCGGCGATTCTTCCATAAGCAATTTATCGTCGGCAAATCGAAGGTGAGTGATGTACTTAATACTGTGTCTTTTCCATTCCAGTAGCTTGAAAATGTGTTTTCATGCAGCGCTGAAGAGTTTCGGGGATATAGCGTAGCCCTGTCACACCTGTCTACAGTTTGATAAGTTTCGTGCTCTGGTTCTGTAGTCGGATAACCATCGTAGCCCTACTGTACAAACATTGCTGAAAGGACTGTAGCACCGCCCAAATTTCGACGCAGTCAAAGTTTTTCTCATAGTCCACAACTACAATTTGCTGAAGGATATGTATGACGTCTATAGTACTAAAGCCTTTTCGGAAACCGGCTTGTTCGGGAGGCTGGAAGTCGTCGAGTCTGCGTGCGAGACGATTCATAATGTTTCTCGAAAACAGCACATAGACGAGGCTCAGAAGGGAAATCGGTCTGTAATTTTTCAAGAGAGCATTATCGCCTTTCTTCGAACAAGACGACCGCACATTTGCTCCACGCCTACGTAGTAGTCCCACCATGGAGAAAGGAATAAAGATCTGCTGAAAGAGTTCAAGTACCGATACTTCACCCGCTTTCAGAAGCTGTAATTCCGTCTTCGCCTGGAGCCTTGCCCTTTTTATGGTGTTGGAAAGCCATTCTAATCTCGCTCAGACTGTCATCCGGGATATCACCGGAATAGTGTCGGAAAAAACTCTCTTTTGGATTGTTACTTACACTTACGTGTGGCTCTAACGATGACGTCGCAGATGGCCCATAAAATCTCAATCTTACTCAAAATCACAGGTGTCCCGGATACGATGCTGCCACATAGATATATATATATATATATATATATATATATGTATATATATATATATATATATATATATATATATAATATTAGTTTATTTTTAATTTTATCAGTAGTTTTTTCCTTTATTTACTATATTGTTCATTTTATTTTGTCACCTGTCACTTAATTTCCACATGTCCCGGGTTGACTGGGAGAGAATGCCTAAAGGCATTAAGTCCGACCTTTGTAATACTTTTATTTAGATGCAATAAAGTGAAAATAAATAAATAAATAATATCGGCTGAATTGCAGTCATTCCGATACTGATTACAGCCTGAATCTGCTCGAATTCGCACAGCTGCGATGTATTCAGGCGTGACCGGCTGTTCTTGGTTGACCTTCAGAAGAAACAGAGCAACACACGACCGCGTTGGAACTCGGCATACCAGCGGTATATTTTCGTTTGACTCGGTCCTTCAACATCATAAATCGAAACAAGTTCGCTGAGACATTTATCTTGAGATAAGCCGCGACGAATATTGTGATAAATTATGGCACGGAAATGTTCACGCGTGAGCTCCATTTCTGTTAACGACGTGTCAACTTTAAACCAATATAGTTTTTGTTTTTAAAAAAAAATTTAATTGTTTCAATGTCATTAAGATTGTAAGAGGCCAGTATTCAAATTCCAAAAAAGGTTTTATTGTAACTCAATCCGAAATATTATATTCCCGATCATTTCAGTGTGCCCCTCCGTATCTGCCGTGATAATATATTATTTAATTTAGCACATTAAAGCATTAGTCAAAGAATTACTTGAATGGGAGACCTTTTGGCTTTAGCATTACAATAGACTTAAAATATCTAAAAGTTACGCATAAAATAACTTTTCCGAAAAGGGTCTGAAACTTTCGGTAGAAATTTTCATCAAAAAAATTTTTGGGTACATCTATTGTAAAGACTTTTTTGACTTTATATGTATCTGCTACGACTACGACGAAATATATAAAGTTACATAAAAAATAAAATTTTCCTCTCTAACTCTGTTTTCATAAAAAAAGTGGGCAGTGTCAATAAAACAAGGACATCCAATTACAAGTTTTAATACATTTTTATTCATCATCGGACACACGAGCTTATAAGATAATTTCATACTATATCGACATTACTTCTTCTTCACCTTCCTAAAGTGGTAATGCCACGCTGCACCTATATTATGGTTGTAGCATGAATGGGTTAGCTCGACCGAGGAAGGACCACGCTCTCACAGAATTCTAGCGTAAAATAGCAGCTTAATGCTGCTGTGTTTCGTATGGTGAGTGTAGACAACCGGAGACGCATTTTACTGGAAAAGAGGCATTCTATCTCAGTTCATAGAGGTACCCACGCATCTGCATTTTGATTTTTAATTGAGAAGAATTGTAAGGGTCTATGGGTCACAGCATCCTGTGGGCTCCCTTATTCTTTAAGAAATAAGCTTTTAATTTTTTGTGTCTTCTAATAAAATCTTCTCTTACTAAAAACATATGAACATCGAAAATTGACGAAAGTTTTTTAGTATTTAATAGAAAAAACGTGGGAAATGATACTGCATTCGAAAGGCTAGAAATAAAATCATTTGTGTTAGTTTGTTGTAAAGGCAGGTTAACTAAGGTAACATATATATGTATGTTTATATTTTTCATATAAAACGCTTTAACCAATTAAATGTAAGCACTTTCATAGCTAATATGTAATAACGTGTAGTGTAGGTACTATAACAAAGCAATGTTACTAGAATGTTAAATGATATCCTCCATATATGGAGTCCACGTATCTTCATGAAATGTAGAAATAACATCTAATTAGTTCAGTTGCTGTATAGTGGCGGTTAAGAATATTCACTACCCAAATCTTACACATAGGTCTCGTAAGAGACGATAGTGGGAAACAGACCGGAGATTGGCAGCAGCATCTTCTTGATAACAACAAAACAACAATAAAAAACTGTAGTTGGCGACCCAGTCGCCAAGCATGGCAACTATGGCAAACATCCCCCATGTCATCATGGTTACGAAGAGACGGCCCCCAGTGCCTGGCGGCCCCACTATTCCTGGCTACGGTGGCGACCTTGGTAACAGCGGGGCAGGGGGTGCTAAAAATCTCCGCTGGAGGTTTGGTTGCCACCTAAGACGTTTTGACCTGGCAACATACAACGCACGCAACCTGAGGACTGAAGAAAATATCCTGAAGCTGGAAGAAGAGATAGACAAGTTGCGCTGGGATATAATATAGGATTATCTGAAGTCCGAAGAGTGGGGGAGGACACGATTATCCTGGAATCCGGCAAGTTGTTCTATAACTGGGACCATCTGTCCCAAGGAGGTTTCGGATTTATCGTCCACAAGTCTCTCGTTCACAACCTTGTAAAGATTGTGAGTGTGTAAGTTGCGTACCTTATATTTAGAATCACCAAACGGTATTCGTTAAAGGTCATACAGCTTAACGCACTAACCCGATGAAATCCCGATGAGAAGGTGGAGGAATATATGAGGATATCTCTAAAGCCATGCATTCCTCCAAAACCCACTATAGGGTGTTAATGGGAGACCTCAACACAAATCTGGGCACAAAAGAGAACGGTGAGCTGAAGGTGGGAAAATACGGAAGAGGGTAACGGACCCCAAGGGGCAGCAGCTAACCGACTTCGGTGTGAAATAGGGACTCTTTAGGATAAACTCTTTCTTTCAGAAGCGGCCCCACAGGAAGTGGACCTGGTTGAGCCCCGAGGGTTCACCAAAAAATGAGATTGAATTTATTTATTATGATGACTAGAATCCAACTGTTCAGTGATGTCTCGTCGATCACGAGGGTGAAAACTGATAGCAATCACTGAATGGTTAGACATACTGAACTTAAACGTTAAGTTGGAGAGGTCTCGTATGATCTTATTATATTATATCTTATTGTATTAGTATCTCGTAGCCATTTGGACGTGGGCGATGATGGTGGACGTCAACACGCATTGGTGCAGCGCGGCGAAACTTGTCCTGCTCTAAAACGCTCTTAGTAACGAGAAGAGATCCTTGGCCAGCAGTGACTTGTAGTTATGTTACATTTTCAAAGATTTTTTTAAGTTCATTATTACATAGTTTTTTTACGTGGTAGAGCCATGCTGCAGCTATATTAATAGTATAGTTGTAGCAAGAATGGATCGGCTCGGCCGGGGAAGGACCATCTCACAGAACAGCAGCACCATAGCAGCTTAACGCTGCTGTGTTTCGTATGGTGAGTGTAGAGGACCGGAGACCCTTTTTACTGGAAAATAGGTATTCCATTTTAGTCCACACGGGTGACAACGCATCTGCATTTTGATTCGCAAACGAGGATAAATGTAGATGTCTATGGGCCACAGCAACCACTTACCAGCACCAGGTGGACTGTGTGCTCGTTTGTCACCCTATCACATAAAAATAAAAAAATATTACTTTAGGTATCTTAACAATGAGTAATACAAGCCAATTCTGTTTTGATTTGTCGGTGTAGAAAACTTTATGGTCTATTTTGTTATTCATCTTAATACGTAACATTATAATAAATAGAAACTAAAAATTTCGTTTTAAGTATTTTCTATTTTATTTCTTAATTTTAAAATAATGACAGCCTACACACCCACACACACGGTTATTATAGACCCACATTTATAAGATTTCTTGCGATATTTTCATATTAAGACTTGTTTGAATTGGTTTTGAATATTTATTTTTATCCGATTCTAACGATAATCGGATAAACAATATATTTTTTTATAAAATATTATAAAACTAAATACTATTATATTACCACCGTGTCGTTAGAGGTTACACCCAAGCGGGTAAAAAAATTTATGCAATAAGAGAGCAAACAATTAAAAATAAATAAAAAGTAAAAAAAGTAAAAACAAAAACAATACATAAATCAATTATGTCTCAACTAAAAGAATTTTTAGTTATATTTAGTATAACAAAATTTAAATTACCCAGTTAATACTCATTTACCTCGACCACGTCCTAAATTTGATTTAAAAAAATGTAGTTGAGTCGAAAGTAATGGATGGCGACTTAAAAAATGCATCCCGTATTTCATTCTCAGATGACATCCTGGCTCCTCGTAATGTCGAATCTCTTGAAAGCCTTTGTCAAAAGCATCCTACGGTCAAACCTTCTCAGGGTTTGCTGCCGCTGCCTCCCAAGACTTCTATGTAACCATTACAAATTTCTGAAAAAGACACTTTAGAAGCAATTATGTCATCTTCGAATGGCTCTGCTGGCAGCATTGACGGAATTACGCCTAAAAATCTTAAAGATCTTGTAAGTGCTTCTGCCGGTGACGCGGCCGGAGTACTTCTTAAAGACATTACAAAAATATTGTTACTTTATGCTTTCTGGTAATGATAATCCAAATTTCATTGCATTCTTATATGGGGCAAGATTATGTGCCTTCAAGAAAAAAGGATAACGGTATCTGTCCTATTGCCGTTGGTTCCACATTTAGACGCTCAACTTCAAAATTAGCTTGCAGGCACATAATCTCTAACCTTAAGACCAAATTTCAGCCTATTCAACTAGGCTTTGGCACTAGAGGTGGCTGTGAGGCGGCGGTACATTCAGTGCGTACATTTTTAACAAACTCTGATGCAGATTTTCTTGTGAAGGTTGACCTAAGGAATGCATCTAACTCTATCGATAGGGTAACCCTGCT
>JAVANC010000005.1:28574407-28649532 GCA_033319125.1 Parnassius glacialis | reverse complement strand
CGGATGAGGAAGCTCAATATCGCTCAGCGAGCTATGGGATGAGGGCTATACTCGCAGTTTCTCTGCGTGATACACTTAGAAATGAGGATATCTGCAGTAGAACCAGAGTAACCAACATAGCCCAACGAATTTTTAAGCTGAAGTGGCAGTGGCTGGTCATATAGCTCGAAGAACCGACAACTGATGGGGAAGAAATGTTTTCGAGTGGCAGGCTCGTACTGGTAGGCAAAGTGTAAGGTGAAAACCTGGTAAAACATGCAGGAAGTCGATGGATGCAGGTGGCTCAGGGCCGTGCTTTGTGGCATTCCTTGGGGGACATAGGCCGTTCAGCAGTGGCCTACTTTCGTTACTCACGACTGCAGTTAAACACTGCTGTGTTCGGTATGGTGAGTGTAGAGAACCAGAGACCCTTTTTACTGGACTTTAATCCTCACGGGTGACAACGCATCTGCATTTTATATATATATATATATATATATCTATCTATCGACAAGGGCAGTATAACGTCTGCCAGGCAAGCAAATTAATTATATCAGCTTATGTACGCAGTTGTTAAAATATAAAATTACTCCCTTTTTAGTGTTCCCACAAACACTTAAGATTAATGAGTCTTAAAATAAGAAAAACAAAATCTAAGCACAGCAAATTTGCTGAGGAATTACAAAAGAAATCTAAAGCTTGTTCAACTGATCCTATTCTACCATTTTAATGGCAGCTTACAAACAGATCAGACGATTTTAACAATAGTTTTATGTCTTTTTCCTTTCAAAGGGTGTTCGTTTGTTTTCAAGAAGTGATTGCGCTTATTGAGCTATTTATACTTCAAGTAGCTAATTAAGGTATACTTTGTTAAATGTTATAGTTGTAAATTATGTTAATTTGACATGAAAGGCATTGAATAAAACTGTTTTTACAGATTTTATCGCGTTTATTGTACTTATACATGAAAGACATTATAACACGTATCATTATTTTTAAATTACTACTTACTATTAAAAATTATTAAAATAATTAATGAAATTCAAGTAAAATTTTACTAGTTTTAATAGTTTTTGATATTGGGGTTTTTATTCTTCTTTGCTGAGTGTTCTTTGTTGTGTGGTTTGCGGTATAAGAGTAACTATCACCCCATATCGTCCCGTAACACGCAACTATGGAAAACGCCAGAAAACCATCATGGCTCCCGATAGATAGCACTATGAACATTTCGTTTATGCCAGATTTAAATACTCAGACCTGTGACGGTCAGCAAAGGAGCCATATCCAGCAGTGTCGGCACTATTACTAGTCTATTCGGATAGAAGACTGTTCTATTATAATTATTCTACTTACCGATGAAGCATCATTTCATAATGTCAAGTCGACGGACACTTTTTAATTCCACTGCTTGAGATGAACGTGGTAAAGCCACGCTGCATCTATATTTTGGTTTTTTTTATAGGATAGGGTGAAAATTGAACACACAGTCTAACTGATGGTAAGTGGTTGCTATGACGCATAGACATCTACATCTATATATATATATATATATATATATATATATATATATCTATCGGGAGCCATGATGGTTTTCTGGCGTTTTCCATAGTTGCGTGTTACGGGACGATATGGGGTGATAGTTACTCTTATGCCGCAACCACACAACAAAGAACACTCAGCAAAGAAGAATAAAAACAATATCAAAAACTATTAAAACTAGTAAAATTTTACTTGAATTTCATTAATTATTTTAATAATTTTTAATAGTAAGTAGTAATTTAAAAATAATGATACGTGTTATAATGTCTTTCATGTATAAGTACAATAAACGCGATAAAATCTGTAAAAACAGTTTTATTCAATGCCTTTCATGTCAAATAACATAATTTACAACTATAACATTTAACAAAGTATACCTTAATTAGCTACTTGAAGTATAAATAGCTCAATAAGCGCAATCACTTCTTGAAAACAAACGAACACCCTTTGAAAGAAAAAGACATAAAACTATTGTTAAAATCGTCTGATCTGTTTGTAAGCTGCCATTAAAATGGTTAGAATAGGATCAGTTGAACAAGCTTTAGATTTCTTTTGTAATTCCTCAGCAAATTTGCTGTGCTTAGATTTTGTTTTTCTTATTTTAAGACTCATTAATCTTAAGTGTTTGTGGGAACACTAAAAAGGGAGTAATTTTATATTTTAACAACTGCGTACATAAGCTGATATAATTAATTTGCTTGCCTGGCAGACGTTATACTGCCCTCGTCGATAGGTGGCGTACTCAGGACTCAGGACTCAGAACTCAGGAGTTTTTACAATGGAAATATAAAATTCATTACTATCTCCACCATTAACAAATTTACCAATGATTATACTATATATTATAACTAGCTGACCAGGCAGACGTTGTTCTGCCCTTTCCGAACGACCATTTGCTTTCCCAAAAGAACTCCTGAAATTAGCAATAAAAAAATTGAGGGTCACTTATCGGGATAAAAACTAACCTATCTTTCAAGTTGGATCGAATTGCACACAGTCTGCAAATTTTTTTTGAAATCGGTTCTATCTGTTGAATACTTACAGCAACACGTGGTGGTTATACTACTATAGTATGTGCCATATCGATTGAGAAAAACGGACAATGACCTCAGATATGAGCCGAGTGTCAAAAGGCGTAACTTACAAAATCTCAATTTAGATGTGATAACAATATTTAAATATTGATATTATTCCCACTTCTAGGTCAGCACATATGTTTTGTTTTTTTGTTTCTTAATAATATTGTCTGTGGTTCCTATAAACATAGTAAAATCTTACGGTACATCGCGAAAAATGTGTTATATTTTATATTTCAATTTATGGTAAGTAACGCAGCAATTCATTTAATAACAGTTTCATATTAAAAAAATATTTGAAGCAATATAATCACCATATTGAGCTTTTGCAAATTCATCCCTTTAAAATAAACAAAACGCGCGTTACGTCAGTTCGTTCTAAAAGAAACGTGACGCCGACCCATAATAAACGTAGCAGGTACGTACAAATAGGTACAAATGCGACGACGTAGCCTTTCTATTTCTTAAAGCGCTCTTTTTATGTGACCATGTGGTATTTATTTTCTAAAACAATATGTATTTATGTGATGTAGTACTATGGTAGTATATTTTTGTCATTTATTTACAGGCCCATCTTCTGGAGCACCTTTAACGTCACCAGTAAAAAAGAGAAAACCTACCACTTTGTCGGTCGGGGAACAAGAGATTATCATTAATGTATACAAATATGTCAAAAACACCTGGCCCGAAGACGTGTATCCTTCAAACGTTAATATGGTAGAAAAGGTTTCGGAGATCTCAGGAGTCAGCAAGAGCACTATATATCGCGTATTAAGCGTGTATAGAGATTCCCATAAAATACCAGAAAAGGGAATAATTAATAAAAGAAAAAAGTCTGTAATTGACAAGTTGGACGATTTTGATAAATCGGCTATAAGAGCGAAAGTGCATCAGTTCTTTCTTGCAGGAGAATTACCGACTTTAGACAAAATTTTGCTCAGTATAAATCAAGATGACCAGTTGCCAAACTTGAGCAAAACTTCCCTGCGACGTGTGTTGCGCCATTTAAAATTCAAATATATAAAGAGAAACAGAAAAAGTGGTCTAATAGATCGCCCAGAGATAGTTCTGTGGCGTACCAGATATTTGAGAGAAATACAAATATTAAGAAACGAGGGACGTAACATTTTTTACCTTGACGAAACATGGATTAACGCAGGTCATACTATGGGAAAGGTATGGGAAGACACCACAATTGAATCTTCTCGTCAATCACGGTTAGAAGGCTACTCTACTGGCGCGAAAGCCCCTTCGGGTAAAGGAAAGCGATTAATAGTTGTACACGTTGGCAATGAAAATGGCTTTTTGGAGGGATGTGATTGGGTATTTGAATCATCATCTACTGGTGACTACCATGAGAGTATGGACGCTCTCCATTTCGAGGACTGGTTTAGAAAAGTAATAGAAAAACTGCAAAGCGGCGATGTCATAGTTATGGATAACGCTAGTTACCACTCCAGACGTTTAGAAAAAACCCCAACAATGTCTTGGCGGAAACAAAATATGCAGGAATGGCTAGAATCTAAACAGATCGCATACGTGCCCTCGGACACAAAGACCCACTTAATGGAAAAAATAAAGGCAGTTAAAGATAACTATCGAAGTTACGTCACCGACGAGATGGCAAAAGAAAAAAGCATCACAGTGGTAAGGTTACCTCCTTATCACTGTGAGCTTAACCCCATTGA
This sequence comes from Parnassius glacialis, assembly GCA_033319125.1. Classification (NCBI taxonomy): domain Eukaryota; kingdom Metazoa; phylum Arthropoda; class Insecta; order Lepidoptera; family Papilionidae; genus Parnassius; species Parnassius glacialis. The sequence continues at coordinate 28,645,250 of JAVANC010000005.1, read as the reverse complement.
ACTTGTGTGGGCAGATGTGAAAGGGTACGTGCACGAAAAAATACAACTTTCAAGTTAAAAGATGTTAAAAATTTACTTAAAGATGGTTTAACTCAAATCACGCCAGATAAATGGAAAAACTGTGTTCAGCATGTCCTTAAGGTTGAACAAAAAAATGCGTGGCATGGATGATAGAATTGACCAAACTGCAGATCGCTTTATAATTAATGTTACAGATAGTTCATCAAGTGAAGATACGAGTGATGATTGCACCGAATAAAAATAAAGTTCTTATATAATATTAAAAATAAAGTTTTATCTTTTGCATAAGTACGTACTTATTCGGTGTCGTTATCACTCGAATCTTTATATGTGTTATAAATTAATGTTTTTTGTTGTTAAATGAATAAAGTACTTTATAACAATAGATGATTTTTCTTCTACAGCGATCTTTCACATAACTTTTTAATAACAGTTAATAAATATATATTATATCAATCATTATAAAAAAATCATTATAAATAAAGAAAGTACTACATATAAAATGTGCCTATATATTGAAGGTTTGTAACCCCTGGTTAAACGACCGAAAGGTCATTGTCCGTTTTTCTCAATCGATTTGGCACATACTATAAATTGTAGCTTATATTAAACGTTTGTATTTTTAACATAGCGCCATCTATTAAATATTTACTCAATCCAGTCAACAGATATCGTCATATGACAGAATCGTTTGGAGCTAACCATAGACTTGTCAATCCTCTATCTACGGAGCTAACAGATAATTGTGACTGTCAAATAATAGGCAAATAATTTTCAATAAAATAATATTGTATTGCGACTATAAATTGAGATGTAAGCTATCCTATCTTTTAAGTTGGACCCAACTACACATTGACCAAAAATTTCATTGAAATCAGTTCAGTAGTTTAGGAGTCCATCGCGGACAAACAACGTGACACGTACTTTTTATATATAAAGATATAATAGTGATTTATTTGACCGTGTACTGGCGGTGTAAGAGTATCTTCTATCTCATATTATCCTGTGGGTGTCGAAAGAGGTGACAGAGGAAAATAAACTAGAAGATAGGCGGCGGAATTTTCCCAGTGTTGGTACCACTGCAAAAGAAACTGCGGCTACCAACTCGCTTGCAAGCGTAGACACTATGGCAAATATCCCCATATGAAACAATTTATGCGAGAGGCCTATGTTTAGCAGTATACTTTTGATAGGCATTTTTTTTTAGAGGTATAATTTTAGTCCACAGGGATAACATTATGGTCTTCTATGTTATAATTAGGTTGCAGGTATTAATGGTATATTAGGGTTAATCACACAGAATCGAAAACACTTAGCAATTTTTCTTTAAAATTTTCAAATTTCATTTAATTTTAAATAGGAGGCCTATTTTACGCACGATCTGCCCAAACTAAGCTAGCAAATAGTTTGGCGAGGGTAGTACAAATACCTTCGTATAGACAAAGATGTTACCCATCACTCTAAGGTATTTCTTGTTCTTCATCAGTCCATAAAATTCCAAAGCTTGACATGGGCCTCTCCCGTTGTATGGATGATTTGCCTTAGTCTTGACAATCGAAGTACCAGACCTTCTCCACAATGTTTGCGCTACTCCCCGTCATCGACCTGGGTATTTTACGATTTTATTTTACGCGTACGATCGTAAACAATATTGTTATAGCGGCAGCTATCAGAAGCTGTGAGATCTTCATGGTATATTCTAGATTCACCTTTTACGACACCTACGGGATGAAATAGTAAATGCTCTTATAGCACACCATCACAAGGCACGCAAGATGTTTATGTCTATCGCTATTTGTATGTCGGCAGAACCTCGCTAAATTAAAAGCAGTATGCTTCACTTGCAGCCAATAAACATTTACATTTATTTCCACCTCAAAAAACGAAATTATAATGAATGTAAAGCAAAGATAAAGCCTATGTACGAGTAAATTCCACAGCGTTTCTTCACAGACCTTTTCTCATTTATGAGGAAACTATGGAGCAATTAGATGGACTTGCTGCTACAGCGAGTGTTCACGGACTTTACATATCCTCAAAATATTTTATGCCTCGGATATGCAGATTTGTCCTCGATGCATTCTTTAGCGCCGAGCTCGTGGTAACGCTCTTAAAATTACAATAAAGATATTGTACTAGAGTCGCTACGCTCTCTGAAATTTTCGGTGAGCGCTTAGCTTCTGAATTACCGTGGCTCTTATATTATAACATAGACCTATATTTTCACGAGATAATAACTAATACTCCGGTTACTTCCCGGTATACTTTTAAACGTAACCACCAGGCTGGTGTATATATTTATTCTTAAGAAAATATTTAAAGTATTTTTATGTTTATATAAATGATCGCCTATAAAAATCAATTTTGAAAAATTAATATTTCCCTCGCAGGCGTAACAATAATATAATGAAGAGTTTTTGTAAAACTTCTGCCGCAAGAACTTCTCAAAACAAATTTAACAATTGGTGAAAATGGAAAGCTTAAATTCTTAATTTCAAAAAGTGAAAAGTTAAAAGTTTGTAATTAACAACGGAAGTTCTCTAAGTAAATTCAAAATGTAGGTACTGTTCAAATAAAATGGATGAACTTAATTGCACCTGATGTCCTCATCGCGCCTTAATATATAGGAATCGAATAGCTTTTATTCAGTGTAAATTTATTTCAAAATGTGAAGCATTTTTATATTTTACCACGAGAACGGAAAATACGACTGTCTTGAGAAGCACCAGCCACAAGCCCAGCAGAAAGATTATTTAAAAGATAACACTTGACTATATTACAAAAAAGTAAAAGTAAAATTACAGTTTATATACATCTCACTGCTGAGCCTAGGCCTCCTTTCATATTCTAAGAGATATTTAAGGCAAGTAAGTCGCTGGCCCAATGCGTGTTTGCGGACATCACATGTCTTTAAAATATATTTTAATTTCTCAGACGGCAAATTTTCACGATCGCTTCCTTCACCACCGAGCAGACGGTAAATCAGCACTTAAAATTTCAATTAACAGTCTTCCAGGTGCCGACGGGTCGACCCTTAATGACTCGCGTACTGTGAAATAAACAGCGGGCACTTAGCTCCTGTGCTAACACGGTTCTTTCACTTTGTTTTAACCTCTCGTTAATTGTAGAATCGTTTATTTAAACTATTTCCGAAACATCTTTATAGCAATTACATGATCTTCAGATTAGGTTAGTTAGTTATTATATATTCATGTTTTATAAAGTCTTAATGATATGAAACTTCAAAATGAGTGGAGTTACCCATTTTCTATAATATATTGTACATTGTACATTTTTATTTAATATATGCTAATATACATAATATCATACAAACGTGACGCAAACCTTGTAGAAGCTTTATTAGAAGCGAAAGATACATATTTCATGTCGACTTCAAAAAGGAGAGGGTACTCAATTCGACTGTATGTTACGTCATAACTTTTTACTGGGTGAACCAATTTCTTAGATTCTTTTTTTTATTTGAAAACTAGTACTTCACATGTGGTCCCATATAAATTTGATCAAGGTCAGAGCAACATTTTTTGAGTTATTCTTAATAATTTATTTTGAAGTCCGCTGTAAAAAAAAATTAATTTTAAAATATAGAAATTATATTTCAGAAAATGAGCCTACTACCGCTTATTGCCTGCCGCAGGTTATTAAGAGATGCTGAGTTTTTCACGTGTAATAATTAATGTGTTATATTCTGTGCAATTTTAGATTATATTTAAAGTATTCTTAAATGCAACCATCATTTACCAGCGGTATACTACGTCGTGGTACGAAGATATATGCTAATGTTTAACAATATTTATATATAAAAGAAATAAATAAATGTATTTGAAAGGAAATAATTGTAAACAAACGATAAATAAATCGTTTTCTACATCAGGTAAAAAAAAATCATGAAAATAAGTTAAAATGAACAATTGTCAAAACATTAATGTTTTGTTTGACAACAAGAAATTACATTTAATTCAATTAGTAGCCTACCATTACATTTTGACAAAACGTCGTGATCTTGCAATCCTATTAAATAGCTGTACTTCCCGTTTATACAACTTAATTCGTCGGTCTGGGCATTCATTCATCTAATCTAAATAGCATAGAATAAAACGGAATAGTATAGAATAATTTTTACTCAATTTACATTACATGTGTAATTCTTATTGAAAGTCATATTTTACTTTACTACTGGTTCGAAAAAAAAACATCTGTCCTGGGAAGAACCGGCAAGAAACCCAGCGGGACTTTTTTTTAAATAAATTTTACAATATAAATGATTACAAACTATTTACAAACTTTATTTTAGAAACTGCTTGGAAGCGACCACCTCATTCCCAGGGGTTATTATCAACCATGTATTCATTTATACTATAATAACCCTTTTTATACACTTTCAGCTTAACAAAAAATTCAAATTTGGTATTAGAGAGAGCCTGTACACTTTCCGGGACCTTATTGTAATAGCGTGTACAATGCCCCAAGAATGGATTACTGACTCTGTGGAGTCGAGAAACTGGTATCACTAGCTTGTGTTTGTTCCTAGTGTTTACAGACTGCATATCACTTTTTTACTAAAATTACCTTTTTTTGTGAACATACATTAAATTTTCGTAAATAAACTGAGAGGCCAAAGTTAAAATATGTATTTCTTTAAATTTGTCTCTAAGAGACTCTCTCGGTTTTATATTGTAAATAGCTCTAATGGCCCTCTTCTGTAATACAAAAATAGTTTCTGAATCAGCCGCATTTCCCCATATCAAAACCCCATAGAACATTATGCTATGGAAATAACTGAAATAAACTAATCTAGCTGTCTCGACAGTTCAGTGTTCTTGACACCATAGTACTGTAGCTTCCTGATTAATGTCTCATGATGAACACAGTCGAAGGCCTTGGAAAGGTCACAAAATATACCCAAAGCATCCTCTGAATTCTCCCATGCACAAAAAATAATTTTAATAAACTCAACTCTAGCGTCAGTTCTAATCTGATCTAAAATTATTTTCTTGAAAAATTTTACTAAATGTTGGTAGTACAGAAATTGGTCTAAAATTGGCGGGGTCGAATGTACTATCAGATTTAAATGAAGGTATAATTTTACTATGTTTCATTAAATCAGGAAACACACCAGACTCGACGCTTTTATTTAATATAGTAGCTAGATAAGGTGATATTATATCTATATAGATAAAATAACTTTAACGGAAATCTCCTATAAATCTGCCGTTTTTTTAACATCAATAGTTTTAAAATATTTAACGATATCTTTTCGCAGTACTCTATAGAATTTAAAAGTATTTGAACAAGCCTTTACATTTTGTTCAAGCAATGGTTCGGCGACAGTAGGATATGAATTTAATGATTTTGTTGTCAAAAAAGAAACATCGGTAAAATATTTTTCAAAAGTCATAGCAACTTCTTGATCAGATCGCGTTAAATTATTGTTAATATTTAATTGAAAATCTGAGTTGCGCGGTTTGACCTTACCCGTTTCACTATTTATTATTCTCCAGGTCATTTTAATTTTGTCGGATGCAGTTTTAATTTCGTTGCTTAAATGTAAAGCAGTGGAGCACACTTTTTTAAATATTTTAAAATATGGTTTTGCATAATCTCTAAATATAACACTACTATTATGATCTAGTAGTATAATAGAATAGATAGATACCAGTCGCAATCGTTAGGCATTCCATTCCTGTTTTGACAAATTGTATTTGGATGTCGGATGTACAAAATGTGTAGCGTAAAATCAAAATGAATTTGATTTTTATTTATGAAAGCGTACACTTACACGGAAATAAGCTGTTCTCATAAAAAAGTTACTCATAGTCAACCACACAGGGCAGTAGGGTTGATGATCGTAGAGCGGCATTGGGTACTCTCATTCTGGGTGAAACCAGTAAAAAAATAAGCGGGACTTTTTTTAAAGTAGTAAATATTAACCTTCACTAATCGGCCCTACGCATGACACGAGCACAAATTCCACCTGATAGTAAGTAGATGATGTGGCCTATAGACTCCTACATTTATAATAATTTATTAAAAAAATTAAATGCATAGCATGGTCACCCCTGGAGACTAAGAACGAATGCCTCGTTTTCAGTGACAATAATACCCGGTTGTCTACACTCACCAATCAAAGCAGAGCAGCTTTAAGCTGTGATTTTACGCTGATATTCTGCTGAAGCATGATCCTTCTCCTGTCTAGCCAAACCCTTCGTGCTACAGCCATACTATAGCTGCAGTATAGTTGTAGTACGAAGCAGCTGTATCTGCACTATCCGCGATTATAAATACATCGATCAATATGTTTTCCAGAATAGATAACTAATAGTTTTCAGTCATTTTAATTAAAAATCATTTTAGGGTTCCGTAGTTACACAACAACCCTTATAGTATTATCATGTTCGTCCGTCCGTTCGATTACGGTTTTTCTCAGAGACTAAGACTAAGACTAAGTGCTACAAATCTGTAATTTGTCATAATTATAGATATTGATCACGCCTATAAAACTGTGAAATAAAATCTTAAAACATTTTTATTTTGGGTACTTCTCATACAAGTAAATAGAGAATGATTTATTACCCGTCTATTACATAATGTGAGGTATCGTTGGATAGTTCTTTTAAAACACTGGGGGCGTGGAGCAACATCTTTTCGATTCAGGGGTCCGTTTGCCAAATATTTAGCTTCAAAGTGGTATTTTTCATAAGAGTCATGTGTCCCCCTCCTCTACCAACTAAACGGCTATTTTTGGAAAAGTGAAAAGTATACACAATAGTAGTAAATATAATGAAGTTAAAACAAAAACTATCACAGCTAAGTAGAATTAAGAAGTTAACGGGTTATAGTAGACCAACTGATAAAATGCCCTTGGATTAGTAAAAATTTCGTTACAACTCCATATTAAATGACCTAACTTAAAAATAAACATTTTATGAAGAAAACGAATTATATGCATTACTACTATTAGCTTTACTTTTTCATTTGTGGGATAAATAGGGTATTATTATCATAATCGAAAAGTTTTTTTTAATATTTTTGAATATCACTACTACTGACTGATTTTAAAATAAATCATTCGGTTACGATCTTCCTATTTGGGCCCATTTTAGTAATTACAGCGATCTAACCGCGAATTTCCTTATAATGCTTATTGTCAAGGAAGCCACGCAGCACACAAGGAAGGAGGACACGCACTTGGCCAGTTTTTATATTTTTCTTTTTCATTAGCCTGTAATATCTACTGTCTCATATTACTTCGTGATGTTACTTTTGGTACTGCGATTGTCATAATTTTTTCATCGTTCATTTTAATCCTGCTCTTCATCGCAGGTGTAGTATTTTAAAACTTTTATAAGACTAGCTTATAAGGTCTTGTAATGTTCGATATTTTTAATATTCAAACCATAACATTAGCGGATGCTAGAATGTTATAATGTCATACATATCGCCCATGCAATATAGATTTATGAATTGAGTGTGCGAATTGAACTAACTATATTTGAACCGTGTGGTAATATCCACTACATCGTATTATACCGTAGGTGTAGTAAGAGGCAAAAAGGAAATGAAACAGGAGATGTGCAACAGCATCTTTCTGATTTGACGTGGATTTGGTACTGTCGACAAGCCTGAGTGGTTTTTATCAGTATCATTTAAATGTTTGATGTATCAATTTTGTAAAATGATAACTAAATGACCAAAACTGCGGTTGTTAAACCCCTTTCAAGCTGAGCAAATATCACTTCTAAGAGGCAAACTATTAGGCTTATATTTAACATATGTTTGATATATATATATATATATATATACATAAGCTGTAATAATGATGATAATATGAATAAAAATACTTATTTTTTATTAATATTATCATCGTTATTAGAAACTATAATCACATTCCTCCGATATTTTTTTCTGTTTTTGCCTGTTATCCAAAATATAGTTAATTAGGTAATTAATTTTTATTATATTTTTTCTGTTTTTCCCCGTTATTTAAAATATAGTTACTTACCTAATTAACTATAGTTTAGATAACTGGAAAAACAGAAAATATATCGGTGGAATGTGATTATAGTTTCTGAGTTTTCGGTAACAAATAAGATCTTTGTAATTTCAATCATCTACCACTCACCAACAATAAAATAAAATAAAGATATTCAGGGCTACCACAGTATACAGGGATGTAGGGAGCTTTGTTACATACTTTGAATTTCATTAACTTAGTAGACATTTATAGGACATGCAAAGTTGAGTAAAAGAACTTGTACTGATCTGTAATGGTGATTAAAAAAATATAAATGTGAAGAGGCCAATGTTTGTGAATACCAATTATATTTCAAGTACAATCTACATAAAAAGGGAAATAAGCACAAATTAAACCAATCGAAGCAAATTGTTCTACAGCAGTATTTAAGTATTAATATTTTTTTTTGATCATTAACAATTGACTGACATTCAAGACACACATAACACATCATAAGTACTATTTACGTTTATGGTAAGTATTAATCACTAACCTATTGACACGAAATTCCAAGTCTTATTTCTTTTTAAGGTTGACCGCGGCGCTTGGTTGGCAGGCAATATCCGGACGATCCATTATTCACCTCATTGCGGAATCGAGAGGCGCCATCTTTGATATGAAACTTCTTTGACTTGGGTCTCATTTTTGGAAAACTTTACCTAATATCTACTTCATGTAATTTTAGCGTTTACCATCTTGAATGTATTTTTACAAATATTAATTTAGATTTTTTATTTATATTTAATAAGGTGAAGATATGATAAAATTTATGGGTTATAGAAGACGTTCAACCCCAACAAACACAGAAATCAATTATTTTATTTTTCTACTTACAATTCAAAATTCATGAGTTGATTCGCCAACATTATCATCTATAATTTTACTGCCGCTTGTGTTAATTTTTTATGCACTCCTCACGTTCGTTAGCACTATTTGTTCCTAGACAGTTTCATAAAAAAATTTCACGTTAACTCTTTAGATCATTTCAGAACTAGTTGCAATCTTCTTAAATTAAATTTTAAATTGTTTATAATACATTTATATTAATAACAACAAGGTATAATAGATTTAAAGTTAGTAAAAGTTACAGTCTATGTACGCCCAACTACTTGGCACAGGCTCTCTCATTTCTGAGAGGGTTTTAAAACAAGGAAATATCCACCACGCTGGCCCAATGCAAGTTGGCGAACTTCACGTGTCTTCCAAATTTCTTCTTATTTGCCAGATATGCAGTAGGTTTTCTCACGATGTTTTCATTCGCTGCCTAGCACGTAGTATGAATCAAAAATAAAATAAAATCATTTAAAATTACAATTAAGAATTTCATTAGAGCCGGCGAGGATCGAACGCGGGTTGCCCGCGTAGTGTGAAATTTACAGCGAGCGCTTAATATACAGGATTATACATTGTTTTACATAAAATAAAATATACGATATTCATTACCATAATGAAATCTAAAACTAGAAACTTAAATTATCATACGGTTCTATACAAAATATATAAGTAACCAAGCCAATTATGTTGACAGCGTTTTCTCAATGAATGGCTCTACTTAGCCGTAAAGCAGGAAAAGCAGCAGCCCTCTTACTACACTTACCTTTGTGATATAGCAGCTTAATACTGTTGTGTTTCGTATGGCAAGTCTAGAACACCGCGGACCAATTTTATTGGAAATACATCTTAGTCCTCAGGGGTAACAAGGCATCTGCATTTTGATTCTAGTCTATCGAATGTCTGTGGAATATGTGCTTATTTGTCATCCTTATTCAATAAAATAAAGAAAACTAAACTATAAAATGTTTTACTAACAATTGAACTTTTAGTATCTTATTGGCATATATGTAAAGGAATGTACATAAATAGCTTAAAAGTAATGCTCAGAATAAGGTTTAAAATTTATCACGGCCTCAGCTGCGAAGGGAAACATCGTTAAGAAACATTGATAATCTATAAGGAACCCTTAATCTTAACTAACGATATAAAATGTTTATCTCATGAATTCTGATGTACAAATAATTTTATTATTCCTCTTGACTCCTTTAAAAAAAAGTGAAAAAATAGTTGATAGAATATAAATAATGTGTTTATGACACCGCATTAAAATTAATCAAAAATAAAAGAAGAGAAAAAAGAAACACTTTAAATTTTATAATTTGAGTAAAATAATGTTATAAATATCATAAACTTAAAAGATTTTTATTCGCCTGCTCATTTAGGCTTGACCGCATAGTGGCAGTGTAGTAATATTTTACCCCATACCGTACCGTGGGTATCGTGAGGGAAATCAGGAGATGACACTAGCTTAAATTTTACACAATCAAGCTATTATATATTCTCTAAGGGCACTAGTGTTTCACTAATAACAACTAAAATTAAAAAATAAAACTGATTGCCAACCCATTTGCCAGGCGTGGGAACTATGGCAAACATTTTATTCTTGACGCGGTATAGGCTTGTATGTACGTTGTATAGGCTGTAATAAATAAATGAATGACTGAAATTGAGCTTAGGCCCACGAAATCAGAGCCATGTCAGCATAACTTCATTTGCGTCAAATGACATTGTTATAAATGGTTTATGAATACCTTAGCACTATTATTGATTCTGTGCTTAAGAAATGCTTATTGATGATGCTATTGATTATGAAAACTATTTTCCAAATAAACGTTTTACATAATATAGATAATTACGAGTAGGATCGAGTATAGTCATACTTAAACGAATAGTAGAATAGAATAGAATAATTTTTTATTCAATATTGATTATTACATAATTCTTATTGAAAGTCATTTTTTTATTTACCACTGGTTCGGAAAATACCTCTGTCCTGGGAAGAACCAGCAAGAAACCCAGCGGGATTTTTTTTCAAACATCACTTAACAATAATTTCGTTTATACAAAATTAAATGATTTTTCATAGAACCAGCATGGTGGTGATCACCTTATTCCCAGGGGTTATTTTCATTCATGTATTCCTTGATATTACAATAACACTTTTTGTACAGTTTCTCTTTAATAAAACTTTTAAACTTGTTTATTGTCAAACTTTGAATATGTTCTGGGATTTTGTTGTAAAAGCGTATACAATGCCCCATAAATTAATTACTGATTCTGTGAAGTCTAGTAAATATTTCGTTACTGAATCAGATTATTCCTCAATAATTACTATAACATTAAATATTTGATTATGCATATAGATAAAATCCATAAAATCAGTTTCATTTAATGCATAGTATTCACGTAAATATAAGAAATCATTACTGCGTGGAAAGTTTCCACTTAAGTAATATTATCTCATTTTTATGTTTTTAAAAATAACGCACCTTTTTTATTATTTTAGCCGACTTCAAAATAGAAGGAGTTATTCAATATGTTTTTATTTCTCTTGGTACATACAATATATGTTACGCGATATGTTCGTCAATTGTCAACCGATTTTCATGATTTTTTAAGGTTCAAGTTTTTTATTTTATTATTTTTGGTTCTTTAAAGTCAGTTAACACTTTTTATTAAAAGCGTTTGGCTTCAGCTTATAATAAAATGCCACATAGTGTAATCAATTTAGTGAAATTTGTTCGTATTTCCTTTTATTTTTTTACCCTCCTTCCCAACAAAAATTTATTATCATTTATTTTTTTAATATTGTAGTCACATCTGAAGTGTTCCTTTGTATTTTTATGCGTTTTATCGGGTCGGAAACCATATAGGTGACTTAATATGTATGACGACCTCGGAAAGTTAAATCCCTAAAGGTTTTCCCAAAAGGTTGCAAATTTCACCGGTCGTTGCTGTATTAAGTATTTTCCTTAATCAAAACTCTCAACTTAAACAACCGTTCCCAATTGGAACTGAATAATCAGTAATGAAAAATAAATACTAGCTTCATTTCTTATATTTTATTAGTACTTTTGCATGCACTTTTATATATTCTTAAACATAAGTTATTCGTTACGAAATATAATTAATATAATAAATAATTAATAAATCATTTAAAATTATGTCTAGAAATCCTTATCCTAAAACTCTCTCAAAAATGACAAGAGGCATGTGTCACGGAGTGAGACGTATTAGCCTGAAACTTATTTAAATGAATGTAAGTATTTTCACACATGTAAAGTATCACAATGCAGACGCTTTGTCCCCTTGAGGATTGCCTAAGGAGGAGGATAAGGAAGATTGTATACTTCGTTACCAGTCAAAAAGGTCTTCAGTTCTGCACAATCGCCAAATGAAATACTAATAATTACTAAGTCAATTCGTTTCTGATTTAGAACTGCAAGAGTTGTAAAAACAATTGTCAATAATCTTCTAATAAGGTTAGAAGATTATTGACAATAATATATAATATAATAATAAAGCCGTGGTAGCTCAGATGGTTAGCGCTCGCTGTAAGCTGCACAGTACTCGAGCAACCCGGGTTCGACCCCGCCGGCACCAATGAAATTGTTAATTGCAATTTTAAGTGCTGATTTACCACGTGCTCGGCGGTGAAGGAAAACATCGTGAGGAAACCTGCATGTCTGAGAAATAAGAAAAAAATATTTCGAAGACATGTGAAGTTCACCAACACGCATTGGGGCAGCGCGGCGGCCATTTCCTTGCTCTAAAACCCTCTCAGAAATTAGAGGAGGCCTGTGTCCAGCAGTGGGACGTAAATAGGCTGCAACTTTAAGCTAATAGCAGCATCTGAAATCTAATCCAGAGCTTACGCTTGTGCAAAAGTAAGTGTTGATTATATTGAGCTTCCGTATAGTATTGAATACTGTTGTGTATGTACGTTAATAATATGTATGTGTGCGTGGCTGCGCCCACGATATGTGTCGAACAGAGAATACAGGCAGTGTGTCAATAGCTGTGTTGTGTTTCACTTGTCTCCCGTACCAAGAACATAACAGTGGCGACGAGAGTACTACCCACACCTTAATTTTATAATCGGAAAATGAATAGCTTTGGCATTTTGTCTACATTTGATCACAACGTGCAAGAATGGAAGTCGTATAAAGGCCGAATTACGCAATGGTTTATTGCAAACGACATCGCCCAGAAGAATGATACAGCTGGAGCCAAGAGACGGGCGATCCTGCTCAGCGCACTAACCGACGGTACTTATAAGTTGGCAGCGGATCTGGCACTGCCAAAGGATATCCAGGAAGTACCGTATGATGAGATAGTGAAGTTATTGGATGAGCACTTTCTTCCAAAAATATGCGGCTTCAGCGAGCGTTACAATTTTTATGCGGCTGTGCAGCAGCCGGGCGAGAATTATACGCAATGGGCGTCAAGGCTACGAGGACTTACAGCACATTGTCGATTTAGTAACGTCGAGGAAGCGTTACGAGATCGGTTTGTGATGGGCATGGTAGCAGGCCATGAACGAGAGAAGCTGTTCGCGCAGGACATTGACAAGCTGAACCTTGCCAAGGCAGTGGAGCTGGCGGAGAGCGCGCGGTGCGCGCGCGCTGGCGCCGCAACTACTACGGCCGGCCTTGGGCAGCCGGTGTTCAGGATCGCCAAACAAAATAGTGCTACAGCCACTAGTGCCGGTAAAATAAAGTGCACAGTGTGCGGTCGTAATAATCACGAGTCATCCCAATGTCGGTTTGCAAGCTATAAATGCAAAAAGTGTAACACCAAGGGTCATTTACGTAAAATGTGTAATAAGGTTAATTACGTGTTGACAGGTGATGTAAGTGAGGACGACGACGGTAAGTCATTGTTTAACATACGCTCAGACCGTGGGGAACCTATGACAGAAACAGTTTCAATTTACGGGAAAAATATACAATTTCAAATAGATAGTGGATCAGCAGTATCAGTTATATCCGAGGGTACTTATAAAAACATGTTCAGTAATATTCCGTTGCTAGATTCCAATAAAAGTTTTTTTAGCTACACCGGAAACATTATGAAATGTATAGGGTACTTAAACTTGCCGGTGACGTACAGGCAACACACTCACACATTGGACATTTACGTCATTCAAAATGGCGGACCACCATTATTAGGCAGGGATTTCATATCAAAATTTAAACTTAAGTTGACGCCTTGTAATTTTCTGAAGTGTGAGCAGAGTACGGTGGAGCAATTCCAATCGCGTTACCCGGAAGTATTTTCGAATAAGTTGGGTGAATTTAATAAATATCGTGTTAAATTAAAATTAAAGGATAATGTGAAACCGATATTCTGTAAAGCGCGTCCAATTGCGTTCGCGTTACGTGACAAGGTGGATAAAGAAATAACACGTTTAGTGGATCTAGGTGTACTTAAACCGGTATCGCACTCTGAGTACGCGTCACCTATTGTTCCCGTGCTAAAAAACAACGGTTCGGTTAGGTTGTGCGCCGACTATTCGGTTACTATTAACAAACAGCTGTTGATAGAACAATATCCTCTACCCACGGTACACGAACTATTTTCAAGGCTGTACGGGGGTCAACAGTTTTCAAAAATTGACTTATCTATGGCCTATAATCAATTTTTGTTAGACGAAGAGTCTCAACCTGTCACATGCATCAATACACATCGGGGTCTATTTAATTACACTCGACTAGTTTTCGGGTTGTCTTCTGCGCCGTCTATATTCCAGCGCGCCATGGAAACGACGCTTTCAGGTTTAGACGGGGTCCTGTGTCTGCTTGACGACATTTTAGTCACTGACCAGACCCCGGGGGGACATTTGAAGAAGTTGAATATAGTTCTGCAAAGGCTTCAGGATGCAGGATTAACTGTGCAGAAAGATAAATGCGATTTCTTTAAAAATGAAATAAAATATTTAGGTTATATAATAACCAAAAATGGATTACAGAAAGATCCGGAAAAGGTGAAGGCTATAGCTGATGCGCCCATTCCATCTGACGTTAATACATTGCAATCATTTTTAGGACTTGTAAACTACTACAGGAATTTCGTGGCGGGAGCATCCTGCATCTTGAGTCCTTTGTATGACCTATTAAAAAAGGGGGTTAAGTGGAACTGGTCTACGTCACATCAACAAGCGTTTGATAAAATTAAGAAATGTTTGACGTCGGATCAGGTCTTAACACACTTTAATTCAAACGCTAAAATAGTTTTAATTGTCGATGCTTCCCCGTGCGGCTTAGGCGCTATTTTGTCCCAAATAGACAATGAGGGGTTAGAGCGTCCAGTAGCATTCGCTTCCCGCACGTTGAACGCAGCTGAGAAAAACTACTCACAGATACAGAAAGAGGCGACTGCAATAATATTTGGAATACGCCGGTTCCATCAATATTTATATGGCAGATCAGATCCATTTATATTACGCACGGATCACAAGCCGTTAATTTCTATTTTCGGCCCACACAAAGGTATACCGGAAGTGTCGGCTAATAGATTGCAGAGATATGCAATGTTTTTAAGTGCATACAATTATATAATCGAGTATGTTCGTAGTGCCGACAACAACGCGGATTTTCTGTCTCGCGCGAGTTTACAGGGTGAGTCACCGCGGGCTCGCGCCGAGAGCGAGGGAGACAACATCGGCGCACACACCGCCGCCGCCGCCGCTCCCATTGATCGCGCATCATACGTTAACTTTGTTGTCGAAGGCGACATGCCGCTAACCTTGAATGAGTTACGCAAAGCTACTAAAGAGGATGCTGTATTACAGTTAGTGGTAAATTATGTTCAAAACGGTTGGCCTAAAAAAATAGTGGATTCGCAGTTGAAACCCTATCATTTATGTAAGACCCAATTATCATATGAAGACGGTTGTTTAATGAGGGGTCATAAGGTGATACTTCCCGAATCTTTGCGGTCGAAGGTTTTATTAGAGTTACATAGCTCGCATTTAGGTATCGTAAAAACGAAATCAGAAGCTAGGTCTCGGTTTTGGTTCCCAGGCATTGATGCAATGCTAGAAAAAATGATACACTCGTGTGAAATATGCAAACAGCTACGGCCCTCGCCGCCCAGAGCGCCTTTAGCACCATGGGAGTTTCCCCATACACCATTTCATAGGTTACACGTCGACTTTCTTGGGCCGCTGAATAATCAAACGTTCTTAGTAGTGGTAGATGCGCACACCAAATGGTTAGAAGTATACGACGTGAGCACTTCTACCACCTCGGCGACCGTTATTGAAAAACTTTACGACTTTATGTCTAAGTACGGATTACCCCACACAATTGTTAGCGATAACGGTACTGCGTTCACATCCGCTGAGTTTACAAAATTTTGTTTATTAAATGGTATTGCTCATATTACATCACCACCTTACAATCCTGCTAGTAATGGACAAGCAGAAAGTTTCGTAAAAATTGTCAAAAAGGGCATAAAGTCAAGCGTTTTAGGTTCACGCAATAGGAATGAGTGTAGGCTAAAAATTTTGAAATATCTGTTTGACTATAGGAATTCAGTACATTCTGTCACGGGTTCCTCACCGGCTGAGTTGGTGTTTGGGCGAAAGCTGAGAACACGTCTAGATTTACTTCACCCAAAGTTAACGTCGACCCCACTCACATCACTAAATGACGATGTTAAACAAAAACAGTGCTCGCAAATTAAATGCCATGGCGGCAATAATAAACAAGTGTATGCGCCAGGCGATGAGGTTATGTTTAAAAAGTTTCTGAATAATAGCAAATTTTTGTGGTGCAAAGGTACTGTTATAAAAAGACTCGGTAAAGTGCTATATTTGATTAAAGACCATGGTTCTTCTACTCACGTCAAAAAACATAAAAATCAAATTGTTTTAAATAAAGGTATGTCTCCACCCGGGGATTTGGGCGATTTTATGTGGGAAAGCGACCCAATTCAAAGCGAACATAGCGGTTCTCAGTTGCCAAGCAGAGGGGAGGGAGAAAGAGATGAGGAGGAATTCTCATACTCACCATCTCCTCATAACCCGAGATATTCTAGAAGACTGTTGCGAGATATACCCAGGGTTGACTATAAGCAGTTCTTCTAAAATTAATTTGTGATTTCCTAGATAAGTTAAATAGGGGGAGGGACTGTTGTGTATGTACGTTAATAATATGTATGTGTGCGTGGCTGCGCCCACGATATGTGTCGAACAGAGAATACAGGCAGTGTGTCAATAGCTGTGTTGTGTTTCACTTGTCTCCCGTACCAAGAACATAACAAATACAATATAGGTATTGGATTTGCATAGGTTTTATATTTAAAAGTCGATAGATGTCATTGCGTCCTTACCTCGGCCAGGAAGGCATTGCCTATACTGTCTTTCAATACATGTATGTCTTACCATTATTGATATGGCACTAAGCATGGCATAGTGACAAAAGTATTTTTACTAAAAGAAAGAGTTTGACGTAATATAATATAATAGGCGACGTTCTAAATATATTTAGAAATGTAAAAACAAATGTGAAGTTAATCATCATCATTATAGCCCGTCACGAGTCCAATGCTGATCAAAAGCCTTCCCTTAGGAATGCCACAAAGCAAGGTCCTGAGCCACCAGCACCAACGACTTCCTGCATTTCTTACCAGGTCGTCACTCCATATAAATGTGGGCCGTCCTATTCTTCGTTTAACGGTATGAGGCTGCCACTCTAGAACCTTTCTTCCTCAACGGTTGTCATTTCTTCGAACTATATGCCCGGCCCATTGCCTCTTCAGCTCGCTCGCTCCATTGGGCTATGTCAGCAACAGATTTACCTCTGATTTACAGAAATAGGCATATACCCAGATCTACTACTACAAAAAAAAAAAGAAATGGAAAAGATCTATTACCTTCTGATTGTCTGGCGATTGTATTAAATAGTCAATATTTGTAAATTTTAATACACTTTCTTACTTTCCTCTCTGTCTTCTTAAGATTAAAGTCATAGATAGCTATATAAATCACTTTGTTTTAAAAATATTTGATTTAGGTCTTGATGTTTTTCATAGTCGCAAAATCTTTAAATACGCTTTATGAGTAAATTGAACATTTAAAATTATAATATGCTTGAATTAGATTGTCATCAGTAAGTCAACTCTTGTGTACTCACTGATACTATGAAACGTATTAAGAAGAGGTACAGTGAAATCGAATCATTACATTACATACACCCCTTCACAAGTAAACTACTGGTGCTTCATTACGTCAGAGTCAGTCTCTATGAGTCAAGTATTCAGAGGAAAACCATAAAATGTGAAAAAGATAAGAAAAGTCGCAAATAGTAATAAAACTTTACTATGTTAAATGAAGGAAATCGAGATTAAAAGTTGCTAATAAAAAGTTCTTGAATTTTGGGTGCCAAGTAAGTAAGTACTTATTCGGTATCTTTATTCACACGTATTATTTATATTTTAAAATTATTCAGTTTGTGCAATTTTAGTCTTATGTTTTAGTTTTATGTTATTTTTAAGGTAAATAAATGTTCAAGTCATTTATAGAGTAGGGAAATATTTTTTACCACAGAGGAAATCAAGTTGGCGAAGGCTTAACAAGAACTTTAAAGTATCTTGGTGAAATATACGGGGCCGGTACCTAAAGATAAGGTGACAATTAAGTGATGAGAAGGCGCTAATGCTCGTCATTTTTCCTTTCTTAGCAGATTCACGCGAACCAAACGAAACTAACATATTTTCACTGTCGCTTCTCCGATGAAACGTGTTATCGATATGTCGCTAAATGGTAACACACGAATGCCTACAGGTCAACAAACAAAAACAAGGAGTATACAAATAAAGATTTCGTTTAAAAATAAAGCGGCACCAAGCTTCGGCTTCAGCGGTGCCAAGTTGACTGTCGGTATATCGAAGTGCTGTAATGTTTGTACAGTAGAGCTACGATGGCTATCCGAGTACAGAACCAGAGTACGAAACCTATCCAACTGCAGAGAGATGTAACACAGGGTGACGTTATATCCCCGAAACTCTTCAACGCTGCATTGGAATACGTTTTCAAGCTGCTGGACTGGAAAGGATGCGGTATTAACATCAATGGCGAGTACATCACTCACCTTCGATTTACCGACGATATAGTTCTTATGGCAGAATCGCTGGAGGACCTAAGCACTATGCTCAATGACTTCAATAGTATCTCCCGACGGATAGGTCTTAAGATGAACATGGACAAAAAAAAGATCATGTTTAACGTCCATGTCACACCTATGCCGGTAGTTGTTGGGAGTACTAAGCTCGTAGTTGTTGACGAGTATTTTTACCTGGGCCAAATAGTCCGACTAGGTAAGTCCAACTTCGACCGAGAGGTCAATCGACGGATTCAACTCGGCTGGGCAGCGTTCGGGAAACTAACGAAATTGTACAACCAGTGCATGTTGCCAGTGATGACTTACGGATCTGAGACGTGGTCCTTCACTGCTGGCCGTATGAAAAAGCTCAAGGTCGCTCAGCGAGCTATGGAGAAGGCTATGCTCGGGGTGTCTCTGCGTGATAAACTTAGAAATGAGGACATCCGTAGTAGAACCAGAGTAACCGACATAGCCCAACTGATTAGTAAGCTGAAGTGGCAGTGGGCCGGCCATATGGCTCGAAGAACCGACAACCGATGGGGAAGAAAAGTTCTTGAGTGGTAGTCTCGTAACGGTAGGCAAGGTGTAGGGCGACCCCCCACTAGATTGAGTGACGACCTGATGAGACATGTAGGAAGTCGATGGATGCAGGTGGCTCAGGACCGTGCTTTGTGGCATTCCTTGGGGGAGGCCTATGTTTAACAGTGGAATTGTGAAGGGCTTTAATGATGATGATGATAATGATAAAAATAAAATATGTGTATTAATTTAAAACAACAAAACTATTCGTCAATAGATTACGAAACATCATCAACATACTTTATTTTAATTGAAGTTTTGTTATTTTGGTTTTTATCTGTATTGTTGTAATCCAATTGTAATTTTATTAATATTAATAACTATTGTGATCTTCATAGTTCTGAAAAACATAGTAATTAAAGCTTTAACAGCTTAATATATAAAAACAATAACCTAAAATATCAATAAACATTTTTATAAAATTTTAAAGTTCTCACTAAATATTAATCTTAAAGAGTCTACCGTAGCATTTTTATATTTAACATAAGCTCTAAAAGTGATATTTTATGTAGTTATACAATTTGTTTAAATGCTTTAACGGCAAGTACCCGGGTGAGGATGGAATTACAGCGGAGTTTCTGAAAGCGGGTGGAAAACGGGTACTTAAAGTCCTTCAGCAGCTCTTTAATTCCGTCCTCCATGGTGGCACTACCTCGGAGGCGTGGAGCAGAAGTGCGGTGGACTTGTTTTTCAAGAAAGTTGACAACGCTCTCTTGAAGAATTACAGACCGATTTCCCTTCTCAGCCGCGTCTATGTGCTGTTTTCGAGTTTCATTACGAAACATCTCGCACGCAGACTCGACGACTTCCAGCCTCCTGAACAAGCTGGTTTCCGAAAAGGCTTTAGTACCATGGACCACATACATACCCTTCGGTAAATTGTACAGAAGACCGAGGAGTACAATCTGCCACCTTGCCTTGCGTTTGTGAACTATGAGAAAGAATTTGATTCCGTCGAAATTTGGGCGGTGCTGCAGTCCCTTCAGCGATGCCAAGTGGACTGCCGGTATATCGAAGTGCTGAAATGTTTGTACAGTAACGCTACAATAACTATCCGAGTACAGAACCAGAGTCCGAAATCTATCTAACTGCAGAGAGGTTTAAGAAGGTGTAAGAGGGTGACGTCATATCCCCGAAACTCTTCACCGCTGCATTGGAAGATGTTTTCAAGCTAGTGGACTGGAAATAATACGGTATTAACGTTTATGGTGAGTACATCACTCACCTTCGATTTGCCGACGATATAGTATTTATGGCAGAACCGCTGGAGGACCTAAACACTATGATCAATGACCTCAATAGTGTCTCCCAACGGATAGATCTTAAGATGAATATGGACAAAACAAAGATCATGTATAACGTCCGGTAAAGATCATGTATAATGCTGGTAGTTATTGTGACCACTAAGCTCATAGTTGTTGACGAATATGTTTACTTTGCACGACTTCCTTGTGGAATCGATTACCATTAGCAATTTTCCGGACCGATACGACTTAAGGACCTTCAAGAAAAGAGCCTACTCATTTTTAAAGGCCGGCAACGCATCTGCAATTCCCGTGGTTCCCCTGGTGTTATCTGGTGCAGTCACTTACCATCAGGTGAGTCACATGATCGTTTGCCCCCTCTCCTATAAAAAAAAACCTAGGACAAATAGTCCGACTATTAAGTCCAACATCGACTGACGGATTCAGCTCGGCTGGGCAGCGTTCGAGTTATTACGACACATTTTCTCATCAAGCATACCTCCAAACCTCAAAACTAGATTGTACAACCTGTGCGTGTTGCCAGTTGTGACTTTTCGATCTGAGACCTGTTGCTTCACTGTTGGCCATATGAGGAAGTTCAAAGTCACCCAGCGAGCTATGGAGAGGGCTATGGTTGGCGTTTCTCTACGTGATAGACTTAAAAACGAGGATATCCGCAGTATAACCAGAGTAACCGACATAGCCCAAATGATTAGTAAGCTGAAGTGGCAATGGGCCGGCCATATAGCTTGAAGAACCGACAACCGATGGGGAAAAAAGGTTACCACAGGTAAAGTGTAGGGCGTCTCCCCACTAGATGGAGTGACGTCCTGTTAAGACATGCAGGAAGTCAAAGAATGCAAGTGGCTCAGGACCGTGTTTTGAGGCATTCCTTGGGGAGACTTATGTTCAGCAGTGGACTTGTGAAGGGCTGTAATGATGATGATGATGACGCTTTGTCTAATATTTAGACGGCCTAGCTGCTACGTTCCGCACCCTACTTTTAACTACTCTAGCTGATTAAATAATAGCTAGATTAGATGGTCGGGTTTGCCTTGGTGTATCTCACACTGCATCCTAGTCTACATTCGATATTATCAAACAAGTCTTACATCTAACACTGGTCACTGTGCCTTTGTCATTTGCCCTTGCGCAGTTGAATCCCTCCGACACTAATCATAATGAGAGGAAAACATCATCGTTGTATTAAAGCATTTATCTATCACTTAACCATTTACTTAGTGAACGGCTTTGAATATATAAAAAGTTTATGAGTCAGTTTCTTAATAATAATTAATAGCCAGACAATTATCTTACTTTTAAGCTATTAAAATTTATATTATTTGCAATAAAATATGGGATAGTGGATATTCTTACACAGCCGCTGTAATAACACGGCAAAGAATATCCAATAGCGTGTAGAATTACCACTACCACATATCGTCCCGTGGGTGTCGTAAGTCTCCTCCTCGAGAGTGGAACTGAAGCAGGAGATCAAAATTAAGAAAAACTGCGCTTGCCAACCCGTCTGCCAAGCATGGCAGCTATGACAAAATCCCCTCATGAGGGAAGATATGGAATCTATACACTATAATTTATGTTCTGTTGTGGACTTATATAGGCTATTATGGATGGATGGATGGATAGAAGCAATTAAAATCAAATATAAAACCGAATAGCCAAAGAGAAACGAAAGTGAAAATATGTTGTGCGCATAAATCCAAAGCATTTGTTTGTAGAATATTTTAAACGATTAAAGTGGCGGTTATGAAGTTTTATGGTTCTTTCGATCCTCTTGTACATTCACGATCAAATAAATATGTTAGGTTTTATTTTCCGTCATTTACAAAAGCAGCGGTAGAGCTGCGATGTTTTATTTCTTAAAAAGCGCCCGCAGTGGTTTACAGTAGCCGATATTTTAAATAGTAAAAGAATTATTATCATAAAATATTACATTTCTAACGCTGTAGCTGCATTTAATAATGTACTACAATATCATTAAATTATTTTATTTAAAGAATTTCTTTTACAGACCATAAAATAAAATTTACATGCGTTCGCTAAGTTATTGGTTGTCAAACAATAGCTGAAGGTACCTAAAGGTATTATGTAACAGGTGAAAAATGCCTTTTGTAAAAGCTATTGGTATTTTAAGTATATGAGGTACTTTCCCAGTAATCGCGTGCAAACAATCGATATTTAAAATAAGTATATCACACGTAGTTATTATCGTAAGAAATTAATCGGATTACCACGGAAACGTGGTGATAAAATATCATAATAAGAGTAAATAATAAGTTAGAAACAAATTATTAAATATAAAATAGACTTTATTTAGTTCTGTAAGGTTACGCAGTGCCAGTAATGGCAGCACCAGATATATTTGGTGGAATTTTATACGCGCTGCAGATTACGCGGGTAGATTGGCACTTATAATTGCAATTAACCGTTTCATGGGTGCCGGTGGGGATTGATCATGCTCGCGTAGTGTGGAAATTTACGGCGAGCGCTCCCTAGAGCTGCCACGGCTCCTCTTACATTATTTTACATAAGAAAATTTTCATCAAAATCTTTATCGAGTACACATAAAATTATTATTCAAAAACTAATGGACTAACGTCACTGCAATCATCACCTGCAATCAACTTTTAAACGATGCGATGTCACCTCTGAACAATCAAATGAATGACTCACAGACTGTGAAGTAATTAGTTATAGTGGTTGCCCATATCATTTTAATTTAAACACAATTACACGTAGTTATGCAGAAGGAAGCCAACGCACATTTGTGAAATTTTGAAAAATTAAATAAAATATAAAATTTAAAAAATTGTAAAAAAAATAATTTAGTATGATATAAGAACAAATAATTTTTAGTACCTAAAATTAGCTGGTAAAAGTCTCTGTATAAAAAACGCAAAATTAGAAATTTTTTTCGAGATATCTATATTTCCAATATTATTAACATTTATTTGTTGGATCCTTTTTGAGTATTTACTCCTAATTTTGAGTGAGTGCTGCTTGGTGGTAGAAATAGGTACTTTATATATATTAGGCCTTTTGGAAGATTTTATAGTAGGAAATTAAAAATACTCTGCTTCGAGCTATGTTTAAGAATTTAAGATTTTATGTATGTAATGAGAAAAAATTATTGCGCAAAACATTTAATAAAAGTGAACCAGTGGAATTATACCAAATACATCGCTGTGAACTTGGAACCCGAACTAAAAAATAAATAAAAAAAATAATTGATACATATTCTACAAACAACGCAGATGATTGTAATACCGTTTATTCATTTGTAGTCCTGAAAAATCTTCTGAAAATTCCTAAAAGTTGTAATTTTTCATGAAATATAATAATTTTCGAAAAATCTTGATAATTTCGCTCGATATTTGAATTTCTTTTTTATCTACCATGCAGATTGGTCAATGCAGTCCAATTGGAGATAATAAGCTTTCAGGGCGAATGTTGACTGCATCAAAAGAGTCTAGATATCTGAGGTTTACTACATCGGTGCGCAAATATACAGTTAATAACTAAGCACGTCCCCATTGGTAAATTTTTAACTTTCTTACCAGAAACTATTGCGACAAAGAGTAATTGAACATAAAACAAAATATGCAGCCATAGTTGAAACTAGTCGAATAGTCTTCATTGATTGCAGGTCTATGAATAAAGAATGAAGAAGGTCGAGAATGCTTCTTCACAATTTAAGACTTATGATATAATATTTGTGTTATTACAATAATCTACAAACGATGCTGAATGCATTGATATCAAGATTTTTCGAAAATTTTCATATTTCATGAAAAATTACGAGTTTTAGTAATTATCGGAAGATTTTTTAGGACTACAAACAAATAAACGGTATTACAATCATCTATGTCATTTGTAGTTCATTCGGGTGATATATTTTTTTTAATAATAATATCTTTCAAGATTCAGGTCCGGTAATATTTTTTTTTAGTATTATCGATTCTTAACCCCATTGGTAATCAAGATTTTTCGAAAATTATTATATAGGGTTTTTCAAAAAGAACTTTGTTTTCTAAAACAAAATAAAACAAAGAGTTTAGATGAAGATGATTCAAATTTTTATTGTATTACGAAGAGAAAAGTTTGGCAATTATGAATGAAAAATGATATCTGGCAAATGTCCACCACGACCACGCTGACAGATGTCGATTCTTTCATCAAAGTTTTTAATCACTTTTTGGCAAAATGGCGGGTCTATTTCGTTAATCACGTCATGAATTTTGAGTTTTAAGGCCGCGATCGATTCAATTGGCTCCGTATAGACTCTGTCCTTAACATAGCCCCACAAAAAATAATCCAGTGGTGTTAAATCACACGATCTGGCTGGCCATTTAACAGCTGAATTTCGTGAAATTATGCGATCGGGAAATTTGGTTTGCAATAAATTGATCGTTTTGTTGGCTGTGTGACATGTGGCCCCGTCCTGTTGAAACCATATGTTTGTGATATCGATGTCATCAATAATAGGCCAAAATTGAGATGTTAACATCTCGCGATAGCGTGATCCATTGACCGTTACTGCATTTCCAGCCTCATCTTCGAAAAAAACGGCCCAATCACGCCTCCAGACCACATAGCGCACCATACAGTGACACGATGAGCATGCAAAGGCTTCTCAAATTTCGCTTTAGGATTTTCAGAAGCCCAAATGCGGCAATTTTGCTTGTTGACGTACCCTGACAAGTGAAAATGGGCTTCGTCTGAAAAAATGATTTTTTCAGAAAAACCAGCGGGCTATTCCTGAATGAAATGAGCGAATCTACGGCGATGTGAATGGTCGGTCAGCTTCAATTCCTGCACCAGTTGAACCTTGTAAGGCTTCAAAGCCAAATCCTTACGCAAAATTCGCCATGTGGTGGTTTTCGATAACCCCAATTGTTGAGAACGTCGAGGAATTGACAAATTTGGATCTTCTTCAACACTGTGGCTCACGGCTGCGATGTTTTCGGTTGAACGACCCGGTCGAACACGCGATGGTGTTGGCGCATTTTGTACCGAGCCTGTTGATTCAAATTTAGCGACCAAATTCTTAATAGCGGTCTCAGAAGGACGATTATGTTGTCCGAAAATATCACGAATTTTACGAAACGTAACTTTAACAGAACCACCATTTCATAGTGGGTTTTAATTATTTTAATGCGATTTTCGGGCAAAATTGAATTCATTGTAGCAATTGACAAAGCATCTACTACGAATAGGTCAAAAAACTAAATGTCAAAACTGTCATGTTTTTGGTGTTGCCCCAATTTAAAAACAAAGTTCTTGTTGAAAAACCCTGTATTTCATGAAAAATTACAACCCTTAGTGATTTTCAGAAGATTTTTAGGACTACAAACGAATGAAGGTTATTACAATCACCTGCATTGTTTGTAGAATATGTATCAATTTTTATTATCTTTACAATTTTTTTCAAATTACATTATATTTTTTTAGAATAAAAAATCTACAATAAAAATCTTTTAGTATTACAATCACCTACAAACGATTCTTAACGCATTGGTAATCAAGATTTTTCGAAAATTATTATATTTCATGAAAAATTACAACTTTTAGTAATTATCAGAAGATTTTTCAGGACTACAAACGAATAAACGGTATTACAATCATCTGCGTTGTTTGTAGAATATGTATCAATTATTAAGTAATTTAGCCGTGTAGTGGCGGTAGCCGTGTAGTGGCGGTCAAGAATATCCACTACCCCAT
Organism: Parnassius glacialis; assembly: GCA_033319125.1. NCBI lineage: Eukaryota > Metazoa > Arthropoda > Insecta > Lepidoptera > Papilionidae > Parnassius > Parnassius glacialis. Next base: position 28,618,689 of record JAVANC010000005.1, on the reverse strand, counting down.
ATCCTCCCGTGGGTGTCGTAAAAGGCGACAAAGGGAAACAGGCAGGAGATGGGCAGCAGCATCTTCCTGGTAACGGCATAAATAAAATAAAAAAAAAAAAAAAACTGCGGTTGCCAACCCGCTCGCCAAGCGTGGCAACTATGGCAATATACCCCCCATGAGCAATGACAATAATAAACGGCCCCCAGTCCCCGGCGGCCCCGCTATTCCTGGCTACGGTGGCGACCATGGTAACGGCGGGGCAGGGGGTGCTAAGAATCTCCGGTGGAGGTTCGGTTGCCACCTTAGACGACTCGACCTGGCAACGTACAACGCACGCACCCTGAGGACTGACGAGAAGATCGTGGAGCTGGAAGAAGAGATAGACAAGTTGCGCTGGCATATTATAGGATTATCCGAAGTCCGAAGAGAGGGGGAGGACACGGTAATCCTCGAATCCGGCAACTTGTTCTATCACCGGGAGGGCGACCATCTGTCCCAAGGAGGTGTCGGATTTATCGTCCACAAGTCTCTCGTTAACAACGTTGTAAAGATCGGGAGTGTGTCGACGAGGGTTGCGTACCTTATACTCAGAATCACCAAACGGTATTCGCTGAAGGTCATACAGGTTTACGCACCGACCTCGGCACACCCCGATGAAGAGGTGGAGGAAATGTATGAGGATATCTCTAGAGCCATGCATTCCTCCAAAACCCAATATACGGTGTTAATGGGAGACTTCAATGCAAAACTAGGCACAAGAGAGAACGGTGAGCTGAAAGTAGGGAAATTTGGAATAGGGCAACGGAACCCAAGGGGCCAGCAGCTGGCCGACTTCATGGAGAAAGAGGGACTCTTTATGATGAACTCTTTCTTCAAGAAGCGGCCCCACAGGAAGTGGACCTGGTCGAGCCCCGACGGTTCGACAAAAAATGAGATTGACTTCATTATGACGACCAGACGACAACTGTTCAGTGATGTCTCAGTGATCGCGAGGGTGAAAACCGGCAGCGATCACCGAATGGTTAGAGGCACACTGAACCTAAATGTTAAGTTGGAGAGGTCTCGTCTGATGAAGTCAACGCTCCGTCCCCCTCGTGCTCTAATCCAAAGTCCCGAAACCTTTCAGCTCGAGTTACAAAACCGTTTCCAGTGCCTAGAAGACTGCAATGAAGTGGACGATATGAATGACAAGCTCGTGGAAACTGTCCATGCGGTCGGAGCTAAGTTCTGCAAGACCCACCGCAGAAGAACACAAAAACTCTCCGATCACACTCTTAATCTCATGGCTGTTAGACGGGAGATGAGGCTACATTCTTCAACAGATTTGACAGCATACAGGCAACTGAACAGACAGATCTCCAAATTCATGCGGCGAGACTTACGCAACTTCAATACAGCTCGTATTGAAGAAGCGATCGAGCGGAACCAAGGCTCCAAAGTCTTTGCCAGAGATCTGTCTGCCAGAAAGAGCCAACTGTCAAAGCTGAAGACCGAATGTGGCAGCATCGTTTCCGGGGCACCTGAGATTTTGAGTGAGATTGAGAGGTTCTATGGGCAGCTGTACACGTCATCGTTGGAGCCACACGCAAGTGTGAGTAACGATCCAAGAGCGAGTCTTATTCGACACTATTCCGAAGATATCCCGGACGTCAGTCTGAGCGAGATTAGAATGGCTCTCCAGCACCTTAAAAACGGCAAGGCCCCAGGCGAGGATGGAATTACAGCGGAGCTTCTGAAAGCGGGTGGAAGACCGGTACTTGAAGTCCTTCAGAAGCTCTTTAATTCCGTCCTCCATGGTGGCATTACACCGGAGGCGTGGAGCAGAAGTGCGGTGGTCTTGTTTTTCAAGAAAGGTGACAACGCTCTCTTGAAGAACTACCGACCGATTTCCCTTCTGAGCCGCGTCTACGTGCTGTTTTCGAGAGTCATTACGAATCGTCTCGCGCGCAGACTTGACGACTTCCAGCCTCCCGAACAAGCCGGTTTCCGAAAGGGCTTTAGCACCATAGACCACATACATACCCTACGGCAAATTGTACAGAAGTCCGAGGAGTACAATTTGCCACTATGTCTGGCGTATGTGGACTATGAGAAAGCCTTTGATTCCGTCGAAATTTGGGCGGTGCTGCAGTCCCTTCAGCGGTGCCAAGTTGACTGTCGGTATATCGAAGTGCTGAAGTGTTTGTACAGTAGAGCTACGATGACTATCCGAGTACAGAACCAGAGTACGAAACCTATCCAATTGCAGAGAGGTGTAAGACAGGGTGACGTTATATCCCCGAAACTCTTCACCGCTGCATTGGAAGACGTTTTCAAGCTTCTGGACTGGAAAGGATACGGAATTAACATCAATGGCGAGTACATCACTCACCTTCGATTTGCCGACGATATAGTCCTCATGGCAGAATCGCTGGAGGAGCTAAGCACTATGCTCAATGACCTCAATAGTGTCTCCCAACGGATAGGTCTTAAGATGAACATGGACAAAACAAAGATTATGTTTAATGTCCATGTCACACCTATGCCGGTAGTTGTTGGGAGCACTAAGCTCGAAGTTGTTGACGAGTATGTTTACCTGGGACAAATAGTCCGACTAGGTAAGTCCAACTTCGACCGAGAGGTCAATCGACGGATTCAACTCGGCTGGGCAGCGTTCGGGAAGCTACGACACATCTTCTCGTCAGAAATACCTCAAAACCTTAAAACAAAATTGTACAACCAGTGCGTGTTGCCAGTGATGACTTACGGAACTGAGACGTGGTCCTTCACTGCTGGCCGTATGAGGAAGCTCAAGGTCGCTCAGCGAGCTATGGAGAGGGCTATGCTCGGAGTTTCTCTGCGTGATAAACTTAGGAATAAGGATATCCGCAGTAGAACCAGAGTAACCGACATAGCCCAACGGATTAGTAAGCTGAAGTGGCAGTGGGCCGGCCATATAGCTCGAAGAACCGACAACCGATGGGGAAGAAAGGTTCTCGAGTGGCAGCCTCGTACCGGTAGCCGAAGTGTAGGGCGTCCCCCCACAAGATGGAGTGACGACCTGGTAAGACATGCAGGAAGTCGATGGATGCAGGTGGCTCAGGACCGTGCTTTGTGGCATTCCTTGGGGGAGGCCTATGTTCAGCAGTGGACTTGTGAAGGGCTGTAATGATGATGATTACTTTTTTATTTTTTTTAGTTCAGGTTCCAAGTTCACAGAGCTGACATCGCTCCCTAACTCTTCAATGAGGTGAATAATGGATGCAATAATAATGAATAGTGCAGTCCATACTGCTCTGGTATGCCTTGCCTGTTCATAGCAAAAAAACCAGTAACAAACATTATTTTAAAAGACTAGTTCGAGAATTCATTAACAGAAATAATACCACCTGATTTATCTAATTTTTGTTTTTCGTTTTTCCCTCTTTTGCTTTGCAATTGATATTCTGTATAATATGTATTTTAATATGCCTCATGTTATTTTATTTTTGTGTTACATTATTTTATATTTATTAAGAGATTTTGTGTATATAAGTATCCGTTTATATATTTACTATTATTTTTTTTATTACTTAGTAGATATTAAGTTTGTGTAGTTTAACACTTTCCAGTTTCCAGACACAATAGTAAGGAAATAGCAGCATATAGGTATGTAGTGCACGGGACAGCGAAAGGGTTAAAAATATTTTATTTATTTGCTCTTTGTTATAAGATATAATGTTTTTACTTATTAATTAATTTATGGAGTGGTGTTGCACCTACCACAGCTTCTCAAATCATCCAGGGTTGACGGGTAGAAAATGCCACAAGGCATTAAGTCCGCCCTTTATATTCCTTATTATAAGGTAGATGTAAAAAGAATAAATAAATAAATGAACAATGGAAAGCCCGATAATGATTTTGTCTGTCAACTGAAAATATCTAGCAGAATAATGAACATAAATGATGACATAATTTATGACTTAATGTTTTGTTAATGTTATTGTTTGTATTAATATTGGTATTTATCATTTACCCGTACTTTGTGACATGAAAGTCGTCTTAACAAGATAGAATAGAATATTATCATTTTTATTCAATATAGATAAAAGTAAAACTTATTGAAAGTACTTTTTTTACTTTTACCACTGATTCAGAAGAACCCTCTGTCCTGGAAAGAACTAGCAAGAAACCCAGCGAGACTTTTTTAAAAGCACAATTTACAATATAATATTTTATACAATTGTTATGAAAACGGAGTAAACGATGTTCATTTATTGGAACAAGCACAACTTTCTTAACTTTCTGTTTTTTGTGCATGTAAGTTAGTAAAACCAACTGTCCACAGTGATCAGAACTTAAATTTTGAATAATTAATTTATGTAAGTGATCAACATCAGTAAAAATATTATCTATACAAGTTGCACTAGACCCTCCAATACGTGTTGGCACTAAAAACAAATTAACTAGGCTGTATGATTTGAGCAATGATCTAAACTCAATACTCATGGAAGACGTATCAAGGAGATTGATATTAAAATATCCACATACAATAACAGATTTAATCTGTTTATTAAGCTTAAGCAAAACTTCCTCCAAAATGTTTTCCTCAAAAAATCTGTGTGGGGTCTGTACATACTGACAACAATGAGGTGCTCGCGCTCAACACCTGCCATTTTTACAGTTCGCTCAACGTAGAGGCTTACAATATCGTTACGTTCTTTACTTATTATTAATTTATACATAATACATAAACACTCACGCCTGTCACCCAGAGGGGTAGGCAGAGACTACGGACTTCTATTTGGCACGATCCTGACACACCTCTCTCGCCTCCTTTACATAAATATATCTACGCATACACGCTCGTCGTTTATCGGTACCCCTAATCTGGCCTAATTGCATTATATAGATAATTTGGTCGATAAACCTTCGTCTAGGGCGTTTTTTACCAAGTCTGACGTTCACAAATATTTATTACGTACTAATTACGTAATAATTTATTAGCTAATATTAAGGGGCCACGGCGTAATTTTTTTCTCTGTTAAAGCAGCTCACCACCTGGTGTTTACTGAAATTAAACATATTACACTCATTCTTTTAACCAATGTTCAGTTATACAAAAAATATGTATGTAACTACTATTTAAAAACAATTCATTTTCTAATTCTTTGGCCAACATGGATGCACATTGACTTATACCTAGTCAGGTCATAAATTCTGTCACATGTTTAATATAAAATAATTGAAACAAGTTTATTCATTATGTAACCATTTATATACCAAAATGAACTTAACAAAACATAGATTCTTAAGACACTAAAGTTTATTCAAAATGACCTCCGTGATTTTGAATACAGGCCTTCAATCTGCGCGGCCAGTCGTCTATGGCAGCACGAACGAGGTCCATGTCAATATCGGCGGCTGCCTTAATCAAGGATGTCTTGAGTGACTCCAAATTGCAATGAGGCTTTTAGCGTGTTGCCATATCTTGTAATCTGATGGATTCAAATCAAGACTGGAGGAGGGCCAGTCTTCGTGCCGGATGAAGTCGATTTCACGCGCCGACAGCCAGTCTTGTGTGCTCTTCGCTCTATGAGCTGGCGCCGAATCTTGTTGGAATACCCAGTGCCTGTTATTGAACATGGTATGAGAAACAGGTTCCACAAGGTTCGTCAGGACTGTATTTTGATACACAACTGCATTCGTTTTTACGTTTGATGGTACGATAAACAAATCTTTTGGTTATATTCAAATTTTTCAGTATGTCAAAAATTTGAATTGGCGCTAAACCGCAACGATGCAACGCAATAACTGCAACACAGTCTTCTTTAAGCGTCCACTCCATATTTAAAAATGAGTAAAATTCTAAAAAGTATACAGTTTTATTTTCATGAACAATTCGAAATTCGAATTCAATAAACTCTTTTGTGGCCAACATTCTAAAAGAAAAGTTTTTACTGTGTGACAATACTTATGACCTGACTGTGTATATTACTAGCGTAAGGACCGGGCCAACCGCTTAATTATATGTTTACCAAATTTACCAAGGTCATAGCAAGGTTGGATTCAGACCATCAAAAAATTGTACATTGAAAATAAAATTATACTTACTATTTGTCTAAAATTATACCACGTTTGACGTTTCATGTTTTTTTTCCATGCGCTCGGGTTTTGGTGTCACGCGTCTAATGTGATACATTTCGTTTTTCGGCGTTTTTGTTTTGAATTGAATTGAAATTGCATGACGATATCATGTTCATAGCAAATTCTTTAAACAGTGGTAGAGCCACGCGGCAGTTTTTGCTGTCGCACGGATGGGCCGGCTCGAACCGGGGTGGTACCACGACCTCACAGAATACCAGCGTGAAGTAGAGGCTTACCTCTGCGTTTCGCTTGGTGAGTGCAGGTCGCCGGAGGCCCTTTTTAATGAAAATGAGGCATTCCATGTTAGTCCTCACGGGTGACAACTTTTTTTTTTGCGCCCGAAGCAATTGGAAATGGGCTACCACAGAGGGAGGCAGAAAATGCATTACGCATACCACTATAGCCGGTCTATAGTGGTTATGGGGGACTCACTGCCTAAGTGATACCCCCTAAAAACTGCCTTTGGGGACTGGCAACTAGCTGTCGAAAGCTTCATATACCGTATCTAAAGCGACCCTCTTTTGGGAAAAGAGGGCGCAGACGGCTAAGTGCCGTTTAGGGACTGCCTACGAAGGCATATTAATTTTAAGGCGGTATAAGTTACTGCCTCACGAATTAGTGTGTTATTATGCGACTCTGCAACTTTAAAATAGTTTTCAGAGAGTTCTTTAATGAATTGTTGAATTGTTGGGATTTCTAAATCCCGGTGAAGGTCGGCATTACGGACGTACCAAGGTGCGTTCGTAGCTCGACGACAGAATAAGTTTTGAACTACTTGTAGTTCGTTAATAATTTTATTATCTGCGTGTGCGAATACAGGGGCCGCGTAAGTCATTACGGGACGTATACAAACCTTATAAAGGGTTCGCTTATTTCTTAGAGACATTTTACTATGTCGGCCTAACATACTGTTAAGCCTACCTAGGTAAAAACGGGCTAGATGTGTTACTCTTTTGACATGAGGCTCGAAAGTGAGCCTATAGTCAAGGGTGATACCTAAATATTTAGCCGACGTATGCCAAGGGACAGGGGTCCCCATCATACGTATTGGTGGTATATTGTTATGGATTTTATAACGGCGTCGTTTCCAATCGAATTGAACTGCGGAGCTCTTCTCCGGGTTCACATCGATGCGCCATTTTTGGAACCAATCTCCTAGGTCATCGACTGACTTTTGGAGCTTGTTCCTTGCGTGAGATAATATTTTACTTTTAAAGTAGAGAGCAATGTCATCTGCGAAGAGTAATAGTTGTACACCATTCGATGGGATTGGAACGTCGTTAGTGATGTACAGGAGGGGAGCTAGTACCGATCCCTGAGGAACACCAGCTTTGATGGGGCGCTGTGGGGATAACGTGCCTTCGTATCTAAAACGAAAGGTACGATGATGTAAATAAGAGGCCACGAGACGTACTAGACGATCGGAGAGTCCTATTTTATATAATTTGAAAATGAGGCCTTCATGCCAGACTCGGTCGAAGGCTTTGGCAATGTCGAAAAAGACCGCGATTGTCTTTTCTCGACGTGGATAATGACCGCTGAGGATATATTCCACAATGCGGTGTACTTGTTGGGGACATGAATGTTTCTCACGGAAACCAAATTGATGTGGGATGACAAGAGGGTCACCGTCTGTGGGAAACAGATGGCGCCTCATTCTACTTTGAATTACTCTTTCAAAGAGTTTGCCCATGGCCTTTAGGAAGCTAATGGGACGATGACTGGAGGGGAGGTTAAGAGGCTTACCTGGCTTGGGAATACCAATCACAGTTGCCTCTTTCCACGAAGTGGGAAAGTAACTAAGGTTGAAGCAGGCGTAGAAGATAATAGATAAAAGGGTTAACACCTGCTCAGGAAAGTGTTTTAGGGCTTGGTTGGAGATGCCATCCGCGCCCGGAGCCTTTTTGGGCTTAAGTCCTTTGATAAGTGATGAAATCTCATCATTGGACACCGTAATAGGGTCAGAGGTTATGGGGGATGAGTTCCGGCGGCGGACCTCATCCTCCACTTCCTGAATATGTGAGGGGTCGACAGGTTGAGAGCTAGGAGAGCATTGCGCGGCAATGCTGTCTGCAAAGCACTCAGCCTTTTCGTCGTCCTCGAAGGCCACCGTTCCGTCGGGGCGGGAGAGAGGGGGGGTGTGTGTTATGGCGTCTATACGGAGGGCTCTAGCCATCCGATAGTACGCTGTATGAGAGGGAGATATATTCTCCATGAGTTCACTCCTTTGGAGGTCTCGAAATTCGGCAAGGCATAAACGGAGTTTTCGTTGAAGACGATTAGCCTATATTCGGGTGTGGGATATTTTGCTCTCCGAAAAGCAGCTTTTTTAGCTTTTAATATGTTGCTAATATGTAGGGGAAGCCCACTATTATTAGCAACCGAGACGACCCTTTCATACTCCTTAAGGGAGGATTTAATAAGGGTTGAAAGTGAATCGACCGCGGTGTCGACTTTTTCGGGACTGTCTAAATCTAAGTCCGACGGAAGGTAATTAGGGGAGTCCTGCGAGTCCATAGCTTTAGCTAGGGAGTCCTTGAAACCTTTCCAGTTAGTGAAGGTTTTCGTAGTTATAATAGGGGGTGGCTGATGGCCAAGAATAAGAGAGACCGGTCGGTGATCGGATCCTATATCGTCTAGTGTCTCGATAGACCTGAGGTTGAGTGAAACTCCTTTGAGTAACGTAAAATCTAGTACATCTGGCCTATAATCGGTCGCATCAGGATAGTGTGTTGCACCGAGAGGACTATGGACGGTAAGGTCAAGAGACTGCGTGATATCAAGCAGTGTCCTGCCACTACTGTTGATTTGTTGGCATGTCCATTCAGTATGCTTAGAGTTAAAATCTCCAAACATAAAGACTGAATTGCCTAGAGATAAGATGGCCTCAAAATCATCTTTGAGGGGGAGGTTTCTAGGTGGAATGTAGCAGGAGGCTATGACTAAAGACTGATGTCCCGTCATAGCTAACCTGCATATCGTTGCTTCCATATTGGTAAGCTGCGGCGTATCAATACGAGAGCAATGTAGTGTCTTCTTGTAATAAATGGCCGTCCCGCCTCCTCGGCGGTCGTGCCTATCATTACGAAGAAGAGAATAATTTTTAATGGCTAAGCCTTTAATGTCTTTGTATTTAAGGTTGATTTCCTGTAAGAGGAGAAAATCAGCTTCGAAATCTATAAGGAAGAGCTTAAGCTCTGGGAGGTTATTTCGCAATCCGCGAATGTTAAATGAAATAAGCGATAGCCCTTTGGGCTTGATACGACGGTGACTTTTAGGCAGAGCAGAAGGCTCTGTCATTCTAAGCTAAGTTAATTAAGTTAACTTAACTTACAACGAACGCAATAAATTATTGTGCTCTACTAGAGCCAAAAGACGGTCCTGTGGGGACCTAGCAGCACGCAGTTTGCTAGCTAATATAGTTATTTCATTAATGTCGACGTTCTTTAACACGGCGTAGACCGTGTTTAAGTCGTCGGCAATTGTAGGCTGCTTCTGCTGAGGAGCAGAGGCAGCCTGTTGTGGAACAGCCTTTTTGGGGCCCCAGGGAAAAACTGGAGCCTGCATAGGCTTTGAAAATCCGGGTGGCGGCCTAAGCGGCGCCTGTGGAGGTCTCGGGGGACCCTGAGGGGGTCGTGCAACTCCCTGAGACGGTTGCGCTACGCCCTGACGGGGCTTCCTAGCATACAGTTTTTTTTTTTTTTTTTTATAGGATACGGGTGACAAACGAGCACACAGTCCACCTGATGGTAAGTAGTTGCTGCGGCCCATAGACATCTACATCTATCCTTGATCACGAATCAAAATGCAGATGCGTTGTCACCCGTGAGGACTATGATGGAATGCCTCATTTCCAGTAAAAAGGGCCTCCGGCCACCTGCACTCACCAAGCGAAACGCAGAGGTAAACCTCTACTTCACGCTGGTTTTCTGTGAGGTCGTGGTACCACCCCGGTTCGAGCCGGCCCATCCGTGCGACAGCAAAAGCCGCGTGGCTCTACCACATTACATACAGTGCCGGAAATGAACGGTCATTTACCGGCGGAGGGGCCTGTCTGAAGACGGGAATGCGAGGGCGAGGAGCGCACGTGCATCCTCTGTAGCTCGCCGGGTGACCTGTCTGCTGGCACAGGACACACGCGGGCGGGGATACGGCATCTTTAGGCCGGGGACACTCTTTAGTGTAATGAGGGTCTAGGCACTTAACGCACCTGGGAGGGGCGGAGCAATTGGCCGCCGCATGTCCGTACAGCTGACAGCGGTGGCACTGCGCCGGGAAACCGCGCCTATGCGGTGGCTCGGCCCTCACTCCAGAAAAGCCGCACACAGTACGCACTTGCCGGAAGATAGTTCGAGCCTCCGGTACGTTAGCTAATATGACTAGGACTAAGGAGTACCGTAGCCCTGTCCTGCTGTGCATTTTGTGCACAGCCTCCACGGGAAATCCTTAAGCCTTCAGGTCAGCAAGAATCTCCTCGTTGGAGAGTTCGTATGGGACGCCTCGGATGACGGCCCTGACTTTGTGCTCTTCCGGAAGAGCATATGTGTGATACGACACACCTTCACTAGTGAATAATTTAGTAATACGCCGAAAATCGTCTAATGAGTTTGGCAGGATTTTTATTGCTACGCCGACGTTCGTAGCTAAATCATATTTGATTTTCGCGTCATAACATATTTTGCTCAGACGCGTGAATTGAGCCTTGTCCCTAAGAAAGACGGGCGGCGGGAGTTGGTTTTTCGCGAGTTTAGGATCACAACGCGAAGCCGGTTTGTTTTGCGCCGTTACGTTTAACGACGACAGAGGGGTGGGGGCAGCGACGGGGGGCTGCGGAGGTAGACGTGGCAGCGACGGGGGCTGCGGGGCTAGAGGGGGCGGCACGGGCCGCTACGGCGGTTGGCGAGCGGTTTTTAGCGGCGCGTTTCGCTGCGCGTTTCGACGAAACCGTAGTATAACTTTCCTGCGATGCACTGGTGTCATCGGAGTCCGATGTTTCCGATGTCCTAGTGCTGGATGAGGACTTGGTCGCGGGCCTCTTCCGGGAGGCAGACACTGACGATGTTGTCGACGCGGAGTCGGAGTGACAGCACTCCATCTCGGCCTCCAACATGGCAAACGAGTTCTGAGACTCGAGGTAGGCCGCTAACACGGGCGGCGGGACGATTGCCTTAGGGGCGGGATTGGCCAGACAGGCTAGGGCGGTGGCAAGCGCCTGCGGATCTTCCATCATATTGATGGCCTCGATGAGCGATGACTTTAGGTCCTGAGTGGACATGTTGACTAATTAAAAATAAAACTATAAAACTATTAAAAACTATAACTAAACGTAAGGGGCAGAGGGGAGGGGGGGGGGGGGGGGGTCACCGTACTCAAAAGTACGGGACGTTCAATATCTCTGAAACTGTTCCCCTTATCCTCAAAAGGACAGGGGCTTGCTCGGAAGAGCAAGAGACGTATTCTAAGAAACAATATAATATACACGATATATATACACAAATAATTAAAATAAACTAATAAACGTATAAATTACTAGTATCTACTATATTACAAGCGTGCAGTCAGACCTCCCCGACTGAAGGGCGGGGGGGTAAGAACTGCGAGTTTGCAATTGAGCACTTACCGTACTTCAGCGCTAGGCGCTCACTATCTGAGAAGCGCGAACGCGGGACGAGGGGCACTAGCGTTGGGACGCTAGGCACGCGGGCAAACCTGTACACAACCGCTCGGCGGCGATGGCACAGGCGCAATGTTGGGGTGACAACGCATCTGCATTTTGATTTATAATAGAGGATAGATGTAGATGTCTATGGGCCGCAGCAACCACTTACCATCAGGTGGACTGTGTGCTTGTTTGTCACCCTTATCCTATAAAAAAATCAAAAATATTGCTATGACCATGTAATCGTGTCTGTAAGAACGACCGGAAGAGTAAAACATCACATGCGGAATCCCCGCCTACCCTGTCGTTGCCTGATTTAATGTTGCCGTACATACACGTGGTAGAGCCACGCTGCAGCTATATTAACCGTATAGTTGAAGCACGAATGGGTCGGCTCGATCGGGGAAAGACCACGCTTTCCCAGAATACTAGCGTAAAATAGCAGCTTAACACTGCTGTGTTTTGTATGGTGAGTGTGGAAAACCGGAGACCCTTTTTACTGGAAAAGAGGCATTTCATCTTAGTCCTCACGGATGACAACGCATCTACATTTTCAAACAAAGATAAATGTAAATGTCTATGAGCCACAGCAACCACTTACCATTAGGTGGACTGTGTGCTCGTTTGTCACCCTATCCTATAAGAAAATACAAAAATTCTCGATATTGTAGGGTAAATATTAAAAAGTAAAAGGACCCACCAATAATACAAGTCAGTCGACCTGAAGATAAAATTATAGTATTTTCGCATAGTATTGTGGCATAGTAATGTATAAATGTTAAGCACCAGAGTAAGAACGAATTTTTTATAGGAGAGGGGGCAAACGAGCATGCGGCTCACCTGATGGTAAGTGACTACCGCCGCCCATGAACAACTGGAACACCAGGGGAACCAGGGGAGTTGCAGATGCGTTGCGGGCCTTTTAAAAAGAAGTAGGCTCTTTTCTTGAAGGTCCCTAAGTCGCATCGATCCGGGAAAATTGCTGATGGTAATCGATTTCACAAGGAAGTAGTGCGAGGAAGAAAACATCTTCTAAATTGCACAGTGTTGAACCGCCAATCATCCAGATGGTGTGGATGGTATCGGGAGTTCTGCCGTGATGTGCGTACGTGAAATTTGGCGGCTGGGATTAATACGAACAATTCCTCAGAGCACTCCCCGTGGTAAATGCGAACGAAAATGCAAATGGATGCAACATCTCTTCGCAGTGCCAATGAATCGAGCCGATCGGAAAGGACTCGGTCGTCGATGATTCGAGCCGCTCTGCGCTGGATGCGGTCAAGTGGAAGGAGCTGGCACTGGGGAGCCGCTGCCCAGAAGTAAATGTATTTTTGTTTATTCATTTATTTTATTTATTACGATACTACGTACTACACACTATGAAATAATGGAAAAAATACTATAATTATTATACTACGAAATCCAACACTTGTTAAGTCGACGACTGAACAAGGGACCTATGCAACTCGGCACTCATGTAGTTCGTATGTGTTATGACAGATTATGTTACTTTTACTTGTTTAAAGAAGGTATAAGTAAAATGTTTAGATGGGTGTATCCTTCCTTCCTTTTGAAATCATAGGCTTTAGCTCTACGTCCTCAATTAATAGAAGGGGTTGCTTAGCTGTGAGCAATTTCACTTCTTTTGGGTGAAGTACATATTTTCCCAGATGAGTGTTAGGTTTACGCATTATGGGTCCGCTATCAGTTAAGATGTGTGGAGGCGTTTCTTCCTTTAAAAAACAAAACGGGCACATCTTTCAGTTGCTTAGTCCCAGGATGGACAATGTGCTTTTTAAGACAACAGTGTCCAGTCAGAGCTCTTGCCAGAATGCGCAATTTATTTTTACCTAATCCCAGGGCTTCTGAAGCGAATTTAAGATCAAAAGCCCGGATTCATGTTTTTAAATGTTTTAAGCCTGGTGTATCAGAACAGATCTTAAGAGATTTACTGTGATAAAGAATTCCAAGGTTCAATCGGGCGCGGCTTTTAGAAATTTTAGAAAATGGCTTGCGTCCAAATTGTGTAAACTTTGAGCCCTCGTGCGAGAATATCGGAATACCCGCGTGACTCGTAACCCATCTTAAAACGACCCCGACCCAGGGCGTTTAGACGGTTCACGCAGTCTCCAACTAACCTCGAGTTCACCAAGTTTGATCTAAGCGCTATCAGTGCTGCTTGACTATCAGAGTTTATATAGATTATATGGTTGATGTAGTGTTTTTCCGTTTTCCGCACACTGAAGTATGGCGAAAATATCTGCCTGGAACATAGAGGTGAAACTACCTAAATTCATACTATGTTTCAATTTGGGGCGTTCCCCATAAATTCCAAACCCTACGTCGAAGCTCATTTTGTACTCATCGGTATACCATATTAGGCTACCGACCTCACAGATGTAGTATTTCAGTAATATTTCTAACGATTGCTCTTTTTCGTAGTCGAAATCGGTCAGCAGAGTCGTGTTTAAGACGGAAAATGTAGATACAAACCTAATATAGATACGACAATGACAAAATCAAATAATATATTCTAGTTGATTTGCGAATGCTGACTTCCATGGAAGTCCTTAAATGTAATTTGTAAGGCTTAGTTCATTTACTCACGACGTTGATTCTGGCCACTAACTTCAGAAATAATTTGATATTCTTATGTGATTATTAAATGTGTATTGATTTGTAAGATTTATAGAATTTCGACTATAATTTCAAAAATATTATCATTGGTAATTGTTACCTGCTTTGAACATATTGTAGTGCCGCACTCGGCTTTGCTCGTCTTAGCCTATGGCAATTGTGTTTTACAATTCAGACGTTCAGACGAAAACTAATAATTTGTAAAGTTATTGTCGAAATGGATTTTGGTTGTGATTTAATTCCAGGAATTCCAACATCGTTTTTTTAATAAATCTGAAGTTACAGGCCACCGGATGGTAAGTGGCAACTGCAGTCAATGGGCATCTGCAGCCAACTGCAAACATAGAAACTACATAATAATAATAAGTATATTTATTGGGTAATAAGTACATTGTAAATTGATAAAGTGTTATAGTTGAGACCTACTTTTAAGTATTTAAAATACTTGTGCCAGAAAGCCACACGCTACCATAGCCTTATATCATAAGCTTATTACCACAAATTTATTTCTTCTCAAATAATGAAAATATAATCTTAATACTAAATAATTTGTCATAGTTTTTTTGTTTATCGCGCGCGCGTGAGTGTGTGCGTGTGTGTGTGCGTGCGTGCAGACGGGCGTGAGCCTGCGCGTGCGCATGTGTGTGTACGTGTGTGTGTGTGTGTGTGTGTGTGTGTGTGTGTGTGTGTGTGTGTGTGTGTGTGTGTGTGTGTGTGTGTGTGCTTATGTATGTATGTGCACTCTTTATCAAATAATTTAATATAGTAAATCCTCAATTCTTCATAATTTAAGGTTTTAAGTCAAAAAATTATTTTCTTTTACATTGTATGGATGTATTTTGATAGATGCGAGTATCTATTATTTTGTTTATTCTATTGTATAAAATTTTAACTTGAGTTGTATATTGACGCCTTGCAAAAGCAGAATTTACTTTTTTAGTAATTATGACTATGTCCTTCTTCTTTTATTTTGAGTGTTATGATCATATCTATATATACGTGTTGTTACCTCTGAGGTCTAAGATAGAATGCCTCACTGCCACTAGTACTATCACTGTATGCTAGGTCTCTATACCCTTCGGACCGGAAGCACTGCTATCTTTCAAATGAAATAGGAATAGGTGTAGAGGCGTAGAGGACAGGTGTTACCTAGATGGACTCCTAGGCTGAAAATTAGACTGAACCACCAGTATCAGCTTAGAGTCAAGTGGATACCTCTGCGTTTGCTCTTTCACTTGTGGTACTAAAATGTCAAGTTGATCATGGGAGCGACTACAGAGAAAATAATCTTGTGTTCCTTTATTAAATTTTTAATGTGTGTGCACACATAAAAGCATTGATCTCGTGGATGTCGTTAGAAACGACAGAAAGACTTTTGAAAGACTGTTATGAATTAATTAATTTATTTATTAATATATCTTTAAAGACTATCGCAAACACACAATTACGTATCGAATATCAATAAAATGTTATTAATCAATAAACTAACATCTGTTTAACTTTTACATCGAGAACGTAGATAAGGTAAATGTAATGGCCGTGAAGGTAGTCTGTAATTAAAATTTCAATGTCAAGTACGCGAGATAAAAGGTTCGCCTCACATGGAATACTGTTCACAACCTTTTTATTATAGGATAAGGGTGACAAACGAGCACACAGTCCACCTGATGGTAAGTGGTTGCTGCGGCCCATAGACATCTACATCTATCCTCTATTCCAAATCAAAATGTAGATGCGTTGTCACCCGTGAGGACTAAGATGGAATGCCTCATTTCCTGCACTCACCAAGCGAAACGCAGAGGTAAGCTACTCTACTTCACGCTGGTATTCTGTGAGGTCGTGGTATCACCCCGGTTCGAGCCGGCCCATCCGTGCGACAGCAAAAGCTGCCGCGTGGCTCTAGCACTGTTCAAAACCTCTGGGCAGAGACTCCCCAGTGCCAGCTCCTTCCACTTGACCGCATCCAGCGCAGAGCGGCTCGAATCTTCGACGACCGAGTGAGTCCTTTCCGATCGGCTTGATTCATTGGCACTGCGAAGAGATGTTGAATCCTTTTGCGTTTTCTTTCGCATCTACCACGGAGAGTGCTCTGAGGAATTGTTCGGATTAATCTCAGACGCCAAATTTCACGAACGCACATCGAGGCAGAACTCCCGATACCATCCACACCATCTGGATGATTGGCGGTCCACCACTGTGCGATTTAGAAGATGTTTTCTTCCTCGCACGACTTCCTTGTGGAATCGATTACTATCAGTGATTTTTCCGGACCGATACAACTTAGGGACCTTCAAGAAAACAGCCTACTCCTTTTTAAAAGGTCGGCAACGCATCTGCAATTCCCTCCCTGGTGTTGCAGTTGTTCATGGGCGGCGGTAGTCACTTACCATCAGGTGAGCCGCATGCTCGTTTACCCCCTCTCCTATAAAAAAAAATAAAGCTACAAAGATTTTTACTTCCATGAGTTCTTGCTGTTATTTTTTTGTAAATTTCAATTTTGTTTACTACCGCCTATCGTTTCTAAAGTAGGCCTAGTAGGTAATGCGGAACGTGGAGCGTACGTGCTCCAATGCCTGATGTTTTATGGTACTGATTGATGTAAATGATATACAAACTAGGTGCTGCCGGTTGATTGACAATTCATTTCATTTTCGATATTTAAATAATGTCCTGGATTGTGGTTTACAAAAAGAAAAACATGCATGGACAAATAAAAGCCGGCCAATAGCGAGTCGGACTCGCGCATAAAGTGTTTCTTACCATCGTAATACACATCTTTAGTAGGGAAGCGCTCTTTAATTTTTAATTTATTTTTATTTTTATAATTTCTTGTTATAGTGGCAACAGAAATACACATTCTGTGAAAATTTCAACTGTCATGATATACAGCCCGCTTACAGACGGATGGACGGGCAGACGGACAGCGGAGGCTTAGTATTAGGATCCCGTTGGTTACCCTTTGTGTACGGAACCCTCAAAAAGAGAAATATTTCTTTGAACTAAATAGAAGTATAATATAGTTGTTTGTTGCTTTTTGCTTGGCAACAAAAGAACAAGAAATAATAATTTCACAATAGTTCCGAGGCCTCTACACCGTTACGCAGGCCGCTCTTAAATGCGATAAAATGATTGATTGCACTAAATGAGAGTTCATCATATCATTCACGTTAGGAATTCCATGCTGCATATATGCCAAACATGCCGTCTCGGGCAGTTTAACAGATGGATAGCTGGCTCAAACACAGGAGCTATTTTTTTAAGAATACTATCAGTGTTGTTAACACTACTAATACAGAGAGTTATAGATTTATTGGTATAAGTTACAAGGGACTATTATTAACCACGTTAACTAAATTTTAATTGTTTGTTCTAGGATTGGTTCACGAATAATTTGAATGGCGGATTTGAACCTATGACGTATGAGTTTGCGGCCCGTATCCGTAACCACTCGTCTACTGTTGCTTTTAAATATTTTTGTGTAATATTGACTTGGTTTTTAAGTTTACTTATAGCTGAAATTGTTAGCATTAGTATTTACATAAATATGTACTCATACGATTAGTTCTAGATTTTTCAAATTCGATTCAAGTCGACTGGGCAGCTGTCGGGAGATTACGACACGTCTTCTCGTCAGGTATACCTCACAGTACACAAGTATATTCGACAATCGATGTGGAAGAAAGGTTCGCGAGTGCCCCCCCCCCCCTCCCTCCTAGATGGTGTGATGATCTGGTAAGCCATACAGGAAATTAGTGAATGCAGGTGGTACAGGACCATTCTTTGTGGCATTCCTTATTAAATTGCTTAATAAAAAAAATTACCTCTTTGACAGACAAAGCATGCATGTTTTCTGGGACATTGTTGTAAAACGTATACATTAGCACATTAGGAATTACTTGACTCCTTGGAGTCAAATAACTGATATAACTTACTTGTGCTTGTTGTTAATGTTTACAGAATGTATATAACTAGTAATAATATTTTCGTAAATATATTGAGAGGTCAAAATTAATATTTTGTTTTTAAATTTTTCTAAGGGATTCCTCGGACCTTGGTTATAAATTAGAAAGATAGTTTCAATGTCATTCGCATTACTAAATAGCAAGATTCCATGTGACTTTATGCTATGGAAATAACTAAAATAAACTAATCTAGCTGTTTCAACACACGTAAGGCCTCTAACCTTTTTCTCAGCATTGACACAGATTTTTACAGCAATGAATATAAAGTCCCAATTGGTTATATTTTAGCTCTAAATAATTATTTTGCATTTGTCATTTTTCTGTATCGGAAGCCCTTTCAAATGGTTCTCAATGACTTTACTTCCATTGTACAAGCTGGCATTTTCTAACTTAAGTACACGCAATTTCGCCGCTGTGGAATTTCCAGAAATTATTTAAAAAATTAGATGGGTTTAATTCATGATTCATATAATTTATGCAACTCTAAAAATATTAATTTAAATAAACATATAATAAATTAAAAAACGTAAAAGTTCGTTTATTTAAATATTTTTACCGATTATTATTCATATTAAACATGAATTTAAATCATCCAAACACTACTGTAAGATACATCGCGACGTATCATTGAAACAACATCAAGCAAAAATAAACTTGATTCTGGTTAACTTTTTAATTTATTAATTATTTTCAAATATTTTTGTATTATATATTATTGTAATGAAATATAGATAACTTCATAATTCTTTGGACTTGCTTTTTTTATTTTAAATCGTGTAAGTACACTTGTACAAAGTTATTGCGGAATGTTTAATGTGAGAAGTCAAAAGGTATTTCATAGATTTGGTGGAGTATAGTTGTTTTGTGTATGTATTTAAACAGAAATTCTAATTCTACTGAACATTATGTATTTTAATTCCCGCAGCAAAGGTATAGAAAGAAGGTGGGCGCGCATTTTGGAAATTTGCGTTTATTTATTAAAATATTACCAACACGAGCATTGGAAGTTCTGAAAATAAAGATAATCTGCATACACGCACTTTTCAAATATAAGGTTAAGCATCACGTTTAAATATATAAAGCGTGTGTTATTAAAAATAAATAATATGCAAGACGACTTTTACCAGTTTTACAGTTTTTAAGATAACTTGAAAATGGGAGCGGCATTCTTAGCTCCCTTTTTTAGTTGCCCCCGGCGGCAGCATCCTATGCTACGTCACTGTTCTGCAATGGAAAACTATATAATTATTTTTAAGCAACCATAATCAATAACAATGTAATGCGCTTCTCGGTAACAATAAATAAGCACTTATCGAACAAATGTCGAAATACTTTTTTTATTCTTACGAGTGATTGTACAACGTTCTTAGTGTCAACTGGACTTTTGTAAGTGATTGATAATTGTATATTATGCACATTATGTGACAGTACAAAGGTTTTTTTTACATAATAGCTATGTTTAACCTTAGTTATACCTTATATAAATATTAAATTCATCGACGTTACCTTGGTGTGCCAAGTCGTCAGAATTACCCTGACCTGATAAATCCGGATTAGAACCCGTGACCCTAAGCTAAGTCAAGCCTCTACGGAGTCATATTTTCATTTAGCCCATTTTTCATAATTTTGAATGTGATCCAATGTATGTAATGTTACATACAGCCTTTAATACGTTAAAATGCTGGCGACAGGCCTTCTTTCATTTTTGAGTGGTTTATTCGGCAACTTTTCCCCCTCTCTGTCCTATTTCTGCCTTCACATGATGTCCTTTATTGTATTCCTTAGGCGTTCAGGTCTCTCAACGAAGTTTTCTTTCACCGCCGAGCACGTAGTAAATCATTACTTAAAATTACAATTATGTAATAGTTTCGATAGTGTAGACGTGGACCGGGTTACTTGCGTATCGCTCTCTCGCCTGCTATGAATATTTGCGGCAAGTGCTTAGCCCCTGAACTACCAAGACTCTTGTAAAACGTTATCTATGAATCAGTTTAACATTTAAATACTTAATAAATTTAACATTTAAGTAATAAGTACCATTTAAAGTGTTCGGACGCAGCCCTAGGCTGTACATCTTTTTTCCCTTTAAATATTAGTGATGCTATTAAACATTACTAATATTGCTTGAAACCACTTCCGGTAAGCTTAAAATTTTTGTGTTAGAAGTGGTTCACGACAGTAGTCGAATGGCGGATTTGAATCCACAACCTTTCGAGTTCGCGCTCCGCGCCCTGCCATTAGGCTACTGACGCTTGACTTCAACGTGCTTCGAAACAGAACTTGTGGTAAGAATAGGGCTGCCAGCTCTAGTATATATTATAGTATCCTACTGTATTAGGTCTGTATTGTGTCAGGAACGCGCCAAATGGAAGTCCGTAGTCTCTGCCTACCCCTCTGGGTGACAGGCGTGAGTGTTTGTATTGTATATTGTATTGTATTGTATTAGGGTTCTGAGTTCTGAGTATTATAACACAAAAACCTATTATATAATATGAATTAAAGTTCCCTTCCCCTTCGGTTCAAACAAAAAATATATTATTTTAAAAACAATATAATACTTTAAAACATAATTATACATTTTGATTTTTTTTAAATGATTTATTAATACAATTATTATTTTTATTTGTTATATTAATAATAAAAAAAAACTAAAACTAGAAACTTAAATATCATATAGTCCTACTCCCCGCGGTATCGTGCCAAGAACGCTGGCTGCGTTTCCCCGCTGAATGGCTATACTTAGCCTTTGAGCGAGGAAAGAACCAGCCCTCTTATCACCAGCAGCAACGACCAGCCGCGGATGGAGTTCCTTTAGGAACTTCACCGCACGTGGACCCCACGGACCGATAGTCTCTACAGCAAATGGCACAAATATGTAGTCATCTCTCAGAGACTCATATTTGCGCCACTTTCTCAGTTCAGCTGCCTCTGATGCTGCCCCAGCTCTAAACGAGGTACCCCTGAGATGAGAGACCGCCAGAGTGTCTACGCAAGTAGCATCCCACACTAGGGCTTTACCTCTCTCCCAAGGGACCACTGTCATACCGTCGGGTCTCTTGCCATCGTCTCTAAATATTCCACAAGGCTCTAAAACCGAGGGAACATTTATAGAGACAAGAGCCCTTCGGATGACATCGTTCAGAGAACTGTGTCGTGAAAATCTACCAGCGCCTTTCTTACATGAAAGTCCGTGGAGCCCAAACTTGTCGGCGCTGCAGGGACACTGATGGGGTTGACAAATCGCCGCTCCTAGTCGGATTCCTACGGCAATACGTAAGCTTTCCGCATCAAGTAATGTGCAGAGATTACTTGATGGTAAAGCGTGTAACCAGTGACTAGATTCCTTAGTTGAAACAGCTAGAAGGCGTGCCTTATCTAGGTCACTATGGAGATTATGAAACAAATCCTTCTGCACGCCCTGTACCAACGGAATATCCCACTGTTTTTGTTGGTTAACTTCCAGTGGAACATTTTCACCAGGACAGAGCGTTTACCATGTCTGCCCTGCCTCCGTAGCAAACCATAGGTCTACTTTATTATTTAAAATTATATTACATAAGTCACTGACACTATGTACGGAAGCAAGGAAAGCAGGCAATGCAACGCTAGAAAGATTTCTCACACCAATGCCACCAAATTTTATAGGTAAAGTAGCTTGAGTCCAGGCTGTTGTCTTTAAAGTTAAATTTAGAATATTTTCTATAGCTATTTTAAGATTATTATCAATATCTTGTAAAATATCCGAACATTTCCAGACTGGACTCGAGCGGAGTAAGTATATAAATCTAGGTACAAGAAGAGCTATGTGGGGGTTTAATTTATACAATTTATCAACGTAGTTTAAAAACTGATCAAATTTTGTTTTTAAAACAGGTTTAATACTATCGAAAAACAACGGGGCACCTAGCTGGTATAGTGATTCCGTACTGACAGTTTTTATTCCTGGACAAATATGATTAAAAATTTGAATTAAAGTGTCTCTATGAGAAGTAGATAAATTATTGGAAAAAAATATTTCACATTTATTGCTATTTGGTTCAAGACCAATATTTTTAAAATTTTGAAAAATATGAGTAAGATCACTGAGGACGTCATCTGCTCTGCCTCCCAGTGTACCGTCGTCTAGTTACAAGACATTCAGCTTGGATTTCAAATTTGAAATAATTGGTTGAATTCCCAAACTGAAAAGTGCTGGACCCAGTGGGTCACCCTGCTGAACACCGACAGCGGAATCTATAACATGGTTTTCGTAAAACATGTTAGTATTTTGACTATAACATTGCCAAACGTAATGATAAATTTCGGGGGTATTATTATCCACTTCTTTCAGCAAGGTTACCCTATCGATAGAGTTAAAAGCATTCCTTAGGTCAACCTTCACAAGAACATCTGCATCAAAGTTTGTTAAAAATGTACGCACTGAATGTACCGCCGCCTCACAGCCACCTCTAGTGCCCAAAACCTAGTTGAGTAGGCTGAAATTTGGTCTTAAGGTTAGAGATTATGTGCCTGCAAGCTAATTTTGAAGTTAAACGTCGAAATGTGGAACCAACGGCAATAGGACGGATACCGTTATCCTTTTTTTTGAAGGCACATAATCTTGCCCCATATAAGAATGGAATGAAATTTGGATTAACATTACCAGAAAGCATAAAGTTACATAATTTTGTAATGTCTTTAAGAAGTACTCCGCCGGCGTCACCGGCAGAAGCGCTTACAAGATCTTTAAGATGTTGAGGCGTAATTCCGTCAATGCCGCCAGCAGAGCCATTCGAAAATGACATAATTGCTTCTAAAGTATCTTTTTCCGAAATTTGTAAAAGTTGCATAGAAGTCCTGGGAGGCAGCGGTAAACTCTGAGGATGTTTGACCGAAGGATGCTTCTGACGAAGGCTTTCAAGAGTTTCGATATTACGAGGAGCCATGATGTCGTCAGAGAACAAAATACATGATGCATTTTTTAAGTCGCCATCCATTACTTTCGACTCAACTACTTCTTTTAAATCAAATTTAGGACGTGGTCGAGATAAATGAGTATTAATTGGGTAATCTAAATTTTGAAAAGATGTCTCTTTTAGTTGAGACGAAATTGATTTATTTATTGTTTTATCAAAATGAAAATGGGAATACGCGAAAGTAAATAATTTTTGCTATTTTCACTATTAGTGAAAAAATTTTGAATAGTGCATGACAATGCTTTAGCAAGCTGCATCCTCGCACCTCTAGGAATTCTTTTAACCACTGGTACATTACGATAATAATTGTAAATTTGCTCCGAAAAAAGGGAAAAATTTGTATCATTAGAGGAATTGCTAATAGAGTTATGAATTTCTACGGCAGGCTGTGAAGCCGAAATACTTTTACTATGGCATCGTTTAATATGTATATTTAATCCCCTTTTACCTTTAAACAGCCTACCGTCAGCACAACAATTTTAAAACTGTAGGAAATCCGGCTGTGACTGTAGCGGAGCAGAGACATTCATTAAAAAATCTAAACAGATCTCTACAACACTCAAAAGTCTTTATATTACATATTCATAGTAACTTGAAATATGCTGTACTCCACATTTTTCCCTGAAACAATCAATTACGGCCTAAATAAAAGCACTTTACTCTATAAATGAAATATTATCACATTACTTCCCTGGATTTATTCCATATTGATAAAAATTATTTGTAGTCGTTACGCTTTGACCATAGACTTAGGAAAGTCTATGGCTTTGACAGTTGCAAACGGCGCATCAGAAATATTTTCCTTTCTTAATTAGTATTATGTCTGAAATCAAAAAATTATTATTATAACAACTCTCTTATATATTTTCTGATCTTTTGTAGAAATTTTTAAGCCAGAATTGGCCTCCAAATAACAAAATAAAATAAGATAAATATACGTCACTTTTGACAGTGAAAAATTTTGACATTTTTTTGCATGCCGAGCGCAAAGCGCGTGGGTATGTTCTACTAACGCCTAAAAATCAAAATTCCACCGTTTTGTCGCATGAAATCGTATCCAGCAATCATATTACACATATAAATGATATAAAAAGCACATTGTTAGAAAGATAAATGATTGTTGAACTTATTAATATTTTTTTTAAATCGATTAATTGCTATTTTTAAATAAAAAAGGGGTTTTAGTGGCTTATGGTGTGGATTTATCATGTCCCCAAGGCTTGCAAACACTATAACTTTTGTAAATATCAATTGTTTAACTCAATCTATTTATTAATCTCTTCATCTATCATGTGGGAAGCTACTGAATGTAAATGGCAGTGTAATTTTGTTTTGTTTATCTATAATTAATTTTTTTCGGCTCGAAAATGGCGAAATTTTCGTTGATTTGGTAGCCTCGTATAGAATTATTTCTGTAAATGGGGAGCTGCAGCCACAGAGTAGTTTACTCACTAACTCAGTTGGCCATCGCCATAGATTACTGTATATATCAGTTCGCCGCATTAGCTTGCTACATTTATATTTATCTATGGTTCGACGTCAGTCGCCGTCGTGAGTGAACATTATTTCGGTTGTTTGCAGCGGCTCAAAAAGATCGCTGTACAAATACACAATATTCGAATAACCAAATTTCTTAAATACTTGATTATAATAATAATAACAGATTTTTTTATTACAATATTTTAAAAGCACAGAATAAATAATAGTAATACGTACTAAAAGTACGAGGGTGGATTGAAAAGTACTCGGCCTAACCAAGAAAATAAACACATACTAAATCAGTTATATTTTTATTTTTCTACATAATCACCATCAAGTTCAATACACTTTTGCCACCTCCCCTTCCAAACATTTAGACCGTTGAAAAAAAATGATTCTTCCTTAGAGTTATTTTGAGTTCGTTCATAAGAGATGCCTATAATCTCGGCTATCTCTCTAATTTTTATTCTGCGGTCTCCCATTATTAAATCAAGTACTTTTTTAATATTTTCGTCAGTAGTTGACGTCGAAGGCCTTCCAGAGCGGGGTTCATCTTTCACACTCTCTCTACCACGCTAAAATTCTGCTATCCATTTTTGACGGATGAATATGACAGAGCACAATCGCCTAATGTACTGACCATGTCATCATGGATGGCTTTTGATGATAGCCCCTTCTTATGGAGGTACTTATTGACGGCACGCTGCTCGATTTGCTCCATTCGCGGAAATTATGTCCGATTACTTTGTTAATAAATTTATAAAATCACAACTAATTATCGCACACGTTTCGAACTTCACACAATGAACTAGTCTGAACTGAACTAAATAATGTGGGTAGATATGATTTTTAGAATTGAATGGATCTGTGTTAGGCCGAGTACTTTTCAATCCACCCTCGTAAGTAGTATCAATTTTTTTGTCATGGGTGAAATTTTCATGGTTTTCGAGGGTGTTGAAACCGATAGGGTTGTCGAAATGTAAATCCAAGATGGCGGCCGCAATATGTATCAATTTTTTCAATATGGGTGTCATTTTCATGGTTTTCGAGGGTGCTGAAGCCAATAGTGTTGTCGAAATGTAAATCCAAGGTGGCGGCTGCAATAGGTATAATTTTTTTCATCATGGGTGTCTTTTTCATGGTTTTCGAGAATGTTGAAGCCGACAGTGCTGTCGAAATGTAAATCCAAGATGGCGGCTGAAGTAGGTACCAATTTTTTCATCATGGGTGTCATTTTCATGGTTTGCAAGGGTGCTGAAGCCGATAGTGCTGTCGAAATGTAAATCCAACATGGCGGCTGCAATAGATATCAATTTTTTCATCATGGGTGTCATTTTCATGTTTTTCGAGGGTGCTGAAGCCGATAGTGCTGTCGAAATGTAAATCCAAGATAGTAGCTGAAGTAGGTACCAAATTTATTCATCATGGATATCATTTTCATGGTTTTCGAGGGTGTTGCAGCCGATAGTGCTGTCGAAATGTAAATCCAACATGGCGGCTGCAATAGATATCAATTTTTTCATCATGGGTGTCATTTTCATGGTTTTCGAGGGTGCTGAAGCCGATAGTGCTGTCGAAATGTAAATCCAAGGTGGCGGCTGCAATAGGTATAAAGTTTTTCATCATGGGTGTCATTTTCATGGTTTTCGAGGGTGTTGAAGCCGATAGTGCTGTCGAAATGTAAATCCAAGATGGCGGCTGAAGTAGGTACCAATTTTTTCATCATGGGTGTCATTTTCATGGTTTTCAAGGGTGTTGAAGCCGGTAGTGCTGTAGAAATGTAAAGCCAAGATGGCGGCTGCAGTAGGTATAAATTTTTTCATCATAGGTATCATTTTCATGGGTTTCGAGGGTGCTGAAGCCGATAGTGCTGTCGAAATGTATTTTAACTACTTAAAAAAAATCCGTTTAATCATGCTATACGTTATTTTTAATGCGAAGGCATGCTCAATTGGATTTACCTATATTATAATTTTTTTAATTTTGATTGTTTCG
Source organism: Parnassius glacialis (assembly GCA_033319125.1). Lineage (NCBI taxonomy): Eukaryota > Metazoa > Arthropoda > Insecta > Lepidoptera > Papilionidae > Parnassius > Parnassius glacialis. Next base: position 28,591,915 of record JAVANC010000005.1, on the reverse strand, counting down.
CCATCAACAATTTTGTAATCTCTAAAATGCTATCATCATCATCATCATCATTACATCCCTTCACAAGTCCACTGCTGAACATAGGCCTCCCCCAAGGAATGCCACAAAGCACGGTCCTGAGCCACCTGCATCCATCGACTTCCTGCATGTCTTACCAGGTCGTCACTCCATCTTGTGGGGGGACGCCCTACACTTCGCCTACCGGTACGAGGCTGCCACTCGAGAACCTTTCTTCCCCATCGGTTGTCGGTTCTTTGAGCTATATGGCCGGCCCACTGCCACTTCAGCTTACTAATCCGTTGGGCTATGTCGGTTACTCTGGTTCTACTGCGGATATCCTTATTCCTAAGTTTATCACGCAGAGAAACTCCGAGCATAGCCCTCTCCATAGCTCGCTGAGCGACCTTGAGCTTCCTCATACGGCCAGCAGTGAAGGACCACGTCTCAGTTCCGTAAGTCATCACTGGCAACACGCACTGGTTGTACAATTTTGTTTTAAGGTTTTGAGGTATTTCTGACGAGAAGATGTGTCGTAGCTTTCCGAACGCTGCCCAGCCGAGTTGAATCCGTCGATTGACCTCTCGGTCGAAGTTGGACTTACCTAGTCTGACTATTTGTCCCAGGTAAACATACTCGTCAACAACTTCGAGCTTAGTGCTCCCAACAACTACCGGCATAGGTGTGACATGGACATTAAACATAATCTTTGTTTTCTCCATGTTCATCTTAAGACCTATCCGTTGGGAGACACTATTGAGGTCATTGAGCATAGTGCTTAGCTCCTCCAGCGATTCTGCCATGAGGACTATATCGTCGGCAAATCAAAGGTGAGTGATGTACTCGCCATTGATGTTAATTCCGTATCCTTTCCAGTCCAGAAGCTTGAAAACGTCTTCCAATGCAGCGGTGAAGAGTTTCGGGGATATGACGTCACCCTGTCTTACACCTCTCTGCAATTAAATAGGTTTCGTACTCTGGTTCTGTACTCGGATACCCATCGTAGCTCTACTGTACAAACACTTCAGCACTTCGATATACCGACAGTCAACTTGGCACCGCTGAATGGACTGCAGCACCGCCCAAATTTCGACGGAGTCAAAAGCTTTCTCATAGTCCACATACGCCAGACATAGTGGCAAATTGTACTCTTCGGACTTCTGTACAATTTTCCGTAGGGTATGTATGTGGTCTATGGTGCTAAAGCCCTTTCGGAAACCGGCTTGTTCGGGAGGCTGGAAGTCGTCAAGTCTGCGCGCGAGACGATTCGTAATGACTCTCGAAAACAGCACGTAGACGCGGCTCAGAAGGGAAATCGGTCTATAGTTCTTCAAGAGAGCGTTGTCACCTTTCTTGAAGAACAAGACCACCGCACTTCTGCTCCACGCCTCCGGTGTAATTCCACCATGGAGGACGGAATTAAAGAGCTTCTGAAGGACTTCAAGTACCGGTCTACCCGCTTTCAAAAGCTCCGCTGTAATTCCATTCTCGCCTGGGGCCTTGCCGTTTTTAAGGTGCTGGAGAGCCATTCTAATCTCGCTCAGACTGACGTCCGGTATATCTTCGGAATAGTGTCGAATAAGACTCGCTCTTGAATCGTTACTCACACTTGCGTGTGGCTCCAACGATGACGTGTACAGCTGCCCATAGAACCTCTCAATCTCACTCAAAATCTCAGGTGCCCCGGAAACGATGCTGCCACATTCGTTCTTCAGCTTTGACAGTTGGCTCTTTCTGGCAGAAAGATCTCTGGCAAAGACTTTGGAGCCTTGGTTCCGCTCGATCGCTTCTTCAATACGAGCTGTATTGAAGTTGCGTAAGTCTCGCCTCATGCATTTGGAGATCTGTCTGTTCAGTTGCCTGTATGCTGTCAAATCTGTTGAAGAATGTAGCCTCATCTCCCGTCTAACAGCCATGAGATCAAGAGTGTGATCGGAGAGTTTTTGTGTTCTTCTGCGGCGGGTCTTGCAGAACTTAGCTCCGACCGCATGGACAGTTTCCACGAGCTTGTCATTCATATCGTCCACTTCATTGCAGTCTTCTAGGCACTGAAAACGGTTTTGTAACTCGAGCTGAAAGGTTTCGGGACTTTGGATTAGAGCACGAGGGGGACGGAGCGTTGACTTGATTAGACGAGACCTCTCCAACTTAACATTTAAGTTCAGTGTACCTCTAACCATTTGGTGATCGCTGCCGGTTTTCATCCTCGCGATCACGGAGACATCACTTAACAGTTGTCGTCTGGTCGTCATAATGAAGTCAATCTCATTTTTTGTCGAACCGTCGGGGCTCGACCAGGTCCACTTCCTGTGGGGCCGCTTCTTGAAGAAAGAGTTCATCATAAAGAGTCCCTCTTTCTCCATGAAGTCGGCCAGCTGCTGGCCCCTTGGGTTCCGTTGCCCTATTCCAAATTTCCCTGCTTTCAGCTCACCGTTCTCTCTTGTGCCTAGTTTTGCATTGAAGTCTCCCATTAACACCGTATATTGGGTTTTGGAGGAATGCATGGCTCTAGAGATATCCTCATACATTTCCTCCACCTCCTCATCGGGGTGTGCCGAGGTTGGTGCGTAAACCTGTATGACCTTCAGCGAATACCGTTTGGTGATTCTGAGTATAAGGTACGCAACCCTCGTCGACACACTCCCGATCTTTACAACGTTGTTAACGAGAGACTTGTGGACGATAAATCCGACACCTCCTTGGGACAGATGGTCGCCCTCCCGGTGATAGAGCAAGTTGCCGGATTCGAGGATTACCGTGTCCTCCCCCTCTCTTCGGACTTCGGATAATCCTATAATATGCCAGCGCAACTTGTCTATCTCTTCTTCCAGCTCCACGGTCTTCTCGTCAGTCCTCAGGGTGCGTGCGTTGTACGTTGCCAGGTCGAGTCGTCTAAGGTGGCAACCGAACCTCCACCGGAGATTCTTAGCACCCCCTGCCCCGCCGTTACCATGGTCGCCACCGTAGCCAGGAATAGCGGGGCCGCCGGGGACTGGGGGCCGTCGTCCGTTTATTATTGTCATTGCTCACGGGGGGGTATATTGCCATAGTTGCCACGCTTGGCGAGCGGGTTGGCAACCGCATTTTTTTTTGTATTTATGCCGTTACCAGGAAGATGTTGCTGCCCATCTCCTGCCTGTTTTCCTTTGTCGCCTTTTACGACACCTACGGGAGGATATGGGGTAGTGGATATTCTTGACCGCCACTACACGGCATGGCACGGCATAAAATGCTATGGGTATTTAACATTAATATATTTGACAACTCTAGGTCCCTCGGCAAATATGACAACCAAACGCTAATGTATTTTACGCAACTTTTTAGTGGTTTCGAATTCCAACAGGAGCTTTAATTGATATAATATAGTATTCGTTTTTATAATTTAGTGAACTTTATAGATGACCCAAAACTGCAAAGAGATTTTTAAACATTACATTATTCTTGTTATTTATTAGTCTGAAATAAACACGGTTGAACATGGGCTACATCTTAATCGTCATTCGTCACGCTTGGCAGGTGATTTAACGATCGCAGTACCAGTCGTCTCGCAGCTATGATGCTACTTCCTATTGCCAGTCTGGCTTTTATATGCCTGACACAAACAAAATCTTTATACCTTCATCGTACGATTGATTTTCTAAAGTTGCCGCCATTATATAGTAAAAAAATACGAATTACTTATCAAAGAATAAAGGAACATTAAAGATGGATGACTTCAATTTGAAAACCAAAAGTCTGTTTAAAGGTTTTATTGCTAAAATACTGAAGTAGCAGAGAACAGTAACGGTAATTGAAAGAAACGTAATTAAGAAAGAACAGACAACTTTAAGTTAATTCAAGTCTGAATTGCTTTTCAATAGCTTTTCACAATTACGTGTTGAGTTTTACAAAGACTCAATTTGATTCATCTTTCATCGTTTCAAAAATGCTATTAATGTGTTTTGTAAAACTCTGGCTTTTGACTACCAGCACGGCTAGAGATAAAATACTATCCCCCGGTTATACCTACTGATAGAAGATAACGAAAAAATCCATTAAAACCCTGGATGAATGGGTGCTGCCCGTGACCATGGGTTGCTGTAAAGCACCCGAAACATCGGGAATTAAAATAAGTAAATTAAACGCGATAAAATCAGAAACGAAGAGTCAGATTGATAGTAGAATTGTATCAATACTATATTTTACGTATAATGTTTAAGAACCTTAGTTCAGTTACAATTCAAATTTTTAAATTAAGAAATATGTTAATACTTTAGCAAAGCATGTTAAACATCTAAAAGGCTAATCTACATAATATTAGGAAAACAAAAAAAAACAAGATTCATGATCAAGTTATGCATCCCGGTACTCCCGGAACTGCACCGGAGACCATCACAATTCAAGCGTAAGCGTGGGCGTAGATTGCTGAATTGCGCCTGGAGGACGGGTGGTCTTTCGTGTAAATACTGATAACTGTTCTTTAGCTTAAAGATCTAGAATGAGAATTAGGATAGTCATAGTCAGGCTCTCACATGTATCGGACATGTAGTTTTAAGTTAGAATCCATCGCGGATTAATTAAGTAGTATATAAGTAATGTATAAAAAAAAATAAAGAATTTTAAAAAACGTCCTGAGTCAATTTCGAATCTTGACTGGCGCAGCCGGTAGGATTTCGCGTGTAAAGCTTGCTCATATAAGAAGACACCCAAATCAGTCGTCGTGAAGCTGTTTACAGTGCCGTCTTGCACTTGCGCGAAATCTACGAACCGAAATAAATTTCTCGAATTCGAATCAGGACGTCAAGAAAGAAGACTTCCTAGCCCAGGCGGAAGGATGAGTTCGAGTGTACTGTGAGTAAACCTTTTCACGTCCATCTCTGTTCCCATCTATTTTTGCTTGCTAGAATTTTAGTCTTTCTACGGCAGGCTGTGAAGCCGAAATACTTTTACTATGGTATCGTTTAATATGTATATTTAATCCCCTTTTACCTTTAAACAGCCTACCGTCAGCACAACAATTTTAAAACTGTAGGAAATCCGGCTGTGACTGTAGCGGAGCAGAGACATTCATTAAAAAATCTAAACAGATCTCTACAACACTCAAAAGTCTTTATATTACATATTCATAGTAACTTGAAATATGCTGTACTCCACATCTTTCCCTGAAACAATCAATTACGGCCTAAATAAAAGCACTTTACTCTATAAATGAAATATTATCACATTACTTCCCTGGATTTATTCCATATTGATAAAAATTATTTGTAGTCATTACGCTTTGACCATAGACTTAGGAAAGTCTATGGCTTTGACAGTTGCAAACGGCGCATCAGAAATATTTTCCTTTCTTAATTAGTATTATGTCTGAAATCAAAAAAATATTATTATAACAACTCTCTTATATATTTTCTGATCTTTTGTAGAAATTTTTAAGCCAGAATTGGCCTCCAAATAACAAAATAAAATAAGATAAATATACGTCACTTTTGACAGTGAAAAATTTTGACATTTTTTTGCATGCCGAGCGCAAAGCGCGTGGGTATGTTCTACTAACGCCTAAAAATCAAAATTCCACCGTTTTGTCGCATGAAATCGTATCCAGCAATCATATTACACATATAAATGATATAAAAAGCACATTGTTAGAAAGATAAATGATTGTTGAACTTATTAATATTTTTTTTAAATCGATTAATTGCTATTTTTAAATAAAAAAGGGGTTTTAGTGGCTTATGGTGTGGATTTATCATGTCCCCAAGGCTTGCAAACACTATAACTTTTGTAAATATCAATTGTTTAACTCAATCTATTTATTAATCTCTTCATCTATCATGTGGGAAGCTACTGAATGTAAATGGCAGTGTAATTTTGTTTTGTTTATCTATAATTAATTTTTTTCGGCTCGAAAATGGCGAAATTTTCGTTGATTTGGTAGCCTCGTATAGAATTATTTCTGTAAATGGGGAGCTGCAGCCACAGAGTAGTTTACTCACTAACTCAGTTGGCCATCGCCATAGATTACTGTATATATCAGTTCGCCGCATTAGCTTGCTACATTTATATTTATCTATGGTTCGACGTCAGTCGCCGTCGTGAGTGAACATTATTTCGGTTGTTTGCAGCGGCTCAAAAAGATCGCTGTACAAATACACAATATTCGAATAACCAAATTTCTTAAATACTTGATTATAATAATAATAACAGATTTTTTTATTACAATATTTTAAAAGCACAGAATAAATAATAGTAATACGTACTAAAAGTACGAGGGTGGATTGAAAAGTACTCGGCCTAACCAAGAAAATAAACACATACTAAATCAGTTATATTTTTATTTTTCTACATAATCACCATCAAGTTCAATACACTTTTGCCACCTCCCCTTCCAAACATTTAGACCGTTGAAAAAAAATGATTCTTCCTTAGAGTTATTTTGAGTTCGTTCATAAGAGATGCCTATAATCTCGGCTATCTCTCTAATTTTTATTCTGCGGTCTCCCATTATTAAATCAAGTACTTTTTTAATATTTTCGTCAGTAGTTGACGTCGAAGGCCTTCCAGAGCGGGGTTCATCTTTCACACTCTCTCTACCACGCTAAAATTCTGCTATCCATTTTTGACGGATGAATATGACAGAGCACAATCGCCTAATGTACTGACCATGTCATCATGGATGGCTTTTGATGATAGCCCCTTCTTATGGAGGTACTTATTGACGGCACGCTGCTCGATTTGCTCCATTCGCGGAAATTATGTCCGATTACTTTGTTAATAAATTTATAAAATCACAACTAATTATCGCACACGTTTCGAACTTCACACAATGAACTAGTCTGAACTGAACTAAATAATGTGGGTAGATATGATTTTTAGAATTGAATGGATCTGTGTTAGGCCGAGTACTTTTCAATCCACCCTCGTAAGTAGTATCAATTTTTTTGTCATGGGTGAAATTTTCATGGTTTTCGAGGGTGTTGAAACCGATAGGGTTGTCGAAATGTAAATCCAAGATGGCGGCCGCAATATGTATCAATTTTTTCAATATGGGTGTCATTTTCATGGTTTTCGAGGGTGCTGAAGCCAATAGTGTTGTCGAAATGTAAATCCAAGGTGGCGGCTGCAATAGGTATAATTTTTTTCATCATGGGTGTCTTTTTCATGGTTTTCGAGAATGTTGAAGCCGACAGTGCTGTCGAAATGTAAATCCAAGATGGCGGCTGAAGTAGGTACCAATTTTTTCATCATGGGTGTCATTTTCATGGTTTGCAAGGGTGCTGAAGCCGATAGTGCTGTCGAAATGTAAATCCAACATGGCGGCTGCAATAGATATCAATTTTTTCATCATGGGTGTCATTTTCATGTTTTTCGAGGGTGCTGAAGCCGATAGTGCTGTCGAAATGTAAATCCAAGATAGTAGCTGAAGTAGGTACCAAATTTTTTCATCATGGATATCATTTTCATGGTTTTCGAGGGTGTTGCAGCCGATAGTGCTGTCGAAATGTAAATCCAACATGGCGGCTGCAATAGATATCAATTTTTTCATCATGGGTGTCATTTTCATGGTTTTCGAGGGTGCTGAAGCCGATAGTGCTGTCGAAATGTAAATCCAAGGTGGCGGCTGCAATAGGTATAAAGTTTTTCATCATGGGTGTCATATTCATGGTTTTCGAGGGTGTTGAAGCCGATAGTGCTGTCGAAATGTAAATCCAAGATGGCGGCTGAAGTAGGTACCAATTTTTTCATCATGGGTGTCATTTTCATGGTTTTCAAGGGTGTTGAAGCCGGTAGTGCTGTAGAAATGTAAAGCCAAGATGGCGGCTGCAGTAGGTATAAATTTTTTCATCATAGGTATCATTTTCATGGGTTTCGAGGGTGCTGAAGCCGATAGTGCTGTCGAAATGTATTTTAACTACTTAAAAAAAATCCGTTTAATCATGCTATACGTTATTTTTAATGCGTAGGCATGCTCAATTGGATTTACCTATATTATAATTTTTTTAATTTTGATTGTTTCGCCATCAACAATTTTGTAATCTCTAAAATGCTATCATCATCATCATCATCATTACATCCCTTCACAAGTCCACTGCTGAACATAGGCCTCCCCCAAGGAATGCCACAAAGCACGGTCCTGAGCCACCTGCATCCATCGACTTCCTGCATGTCTTACCAGGTCGTCACTCCATCTTGTGGGGGGACGCCCTACACTTCGCCTACCGGTACGAGGCTGCCACTCGAGAACCTTTCTTCCCCATCGGTTGTCGGTTCTTTGAGCTATATGGCCGGCCCACTGCCACTTCAGCTTACTAATCCGTTGGGCTATGTCGGTTACTCTGGTTCTACTGCGGATATCCTTATTCCTAAGTTTATCACGCAGAGAAACTCCGAGCATAACCCTCTCCATAGCTCGCTGAGCGACCTTGAGCTTCCTCATACGGCCAGCAGTGAAGGACCACGTCTCAGTTCCGTAAGTCATCACTGGCAACACGCACTGGTTGTACAATTTTGTTTTAAGGTTTTGAGGTATTTCTGACGAGAAGATGTGTCGTAGCTTTCCGAACGCTGCCCAGCCGAGTTGAATCCGTCGATTGACCTCTCGGTCGAAGTTGGACTTACCTAGTCTGACTATTTGTCCCAGGTAAACATACTCGTCAACAACTTCGAGCTTAGTGCTTCCAACAACTACCGGCATAGGTGTGACATGGACATTAAACATAATCTTTGTTTTGTCCATGTTCATCTTAAGACCTATCCGTTGGGAGACACTATTGAGGTCATTGAGCATAGTGCTTAGCTCCTCCAGCGATTCTGCCATGAGGACTATATCGTCGGCAAATCAAAGGTGAGTGATGTACTCGCCATTGATGTTAATTCCGTATCCTTTCCAGTCCAGAAGCTTGAAAACGTCTTCCAATGCAGCGGTGAAGAGTTTCGGGGATATGACGTCACCCTGTCTTACACCTCTCTGCAATTAAATAGGTTTCGTACTCTGGTTCTGTACTCGGATACCCATCGTAGCTCTACTGTACAAACACTTCAGCACTTCGATATACCGACAGTCAACTTGGCACCGCTGAATGGACTGCAGCACCGCCCAAATTTCGACGGAGTCAAAAGCTTTCTCATAGTCCACATACGCCAGACATAGTGGCAAATTGTACTCTTCGGACTTCTGTACAATTTTCCGTAGGGTATGTATGTGGTCTATGGTGCTAAAGCCCTTTCGGAAACCGGCTTGTTCGGGAGGCTGGAAGTCGTCAAGTCTGCGCGCGAGACGATTCGTAATGACTCTCGAAAACAGCACGTAGACGCGGCTCAGAAGGGAAATCGGTCTATAGTTCTTCAAGAGAGCGTTGTCACCTTTCTTGAAGAACAAGACCACCGCACTTCTGCTCCACGCCTCCGGTGTAATTCCACCATGGAGGACGGAATTAAAGAGCTTCTGAAGGACTTCAAGTACCGGTCTTCCACCCGCTTTCAAAAGCTCCGCTGTAATTCCATTCTCGCCTGGGGCCTTGCCGTTTTTAAGGTGCTGGAGAGCCATTCTAATCTCGCTCAGACTGACGTCCGGTATATCTTCGGAATAGTGTCGAATAAGACTCGCTCTTGAATCGTTACTCACACTTGCGTGTGGCTCCAACGATGACGTGTACAGCTGCCCATAGAACCTCTCAATCTCACTCAAAATCTCAGGTGCCCCGGAAACGATGCTGCCACATTCGTTCTTCAGCTTTGACAGTTGGCTCTTTCTGGCAGAAAGATCTCTGGCAAAGACTTTGGAGCCTTGGTTCCGCTCGATCGCTTCTTCAATACGAGCTGTATTGAAGTTGCGTAAGTCTCGCCTCATGCATTTGGAGATCTGTCTGTTCAGTTGCCTGTATGCTGTCAAATCTGTTGAAGAATGTAGCCTCATCTCCCGTCTAACAGCCATGAGATTAAGAGTGTGATCGGAGAGTTTTTGTGTTCTTCTGCGGCGGGTCTTGCAGAACTTAGCTCCGACCGCATGGACAGTTTCCACGAGCTTGTCATTCATATCGTCCACTTCATTGCAGTCTTCTAGGCACTGAAAACGGTTTTGTAACTCGAGCTGAAAGGTTTCGGGACTTTGGATTAGAGCACGAGGGGGACGGAGCGTTGACTTGATTAGACGAGACCTCTCCAACTTAACATTTAAGTTCAGTGTACCTCTAACCATTTGGTGATCGCTGCCGGTTTTCATCCTCGCGATCACGGAGACATCACTTAACAGTTGTCGTCTGGTCGTCATAATGAAGTCAATCTCATTTTTTGTCGAACCGTCGGGGCTCGACCAGGTCCACTTCCTGTGGGGCCGCTTCTTGAAGAAAGAGTTCATCATAAAGAGTCCCTCTTTCTCCATGAAGTCGGCCAGCTGCTGGCCCCTTGGGTTCCGTTGCACTATTCCAAATTTCCCTGCTTTCAGCTCACCGTTCTCTCTTGTGCCTAGTTTTGCATTGAAGTCTCCCATTAACACCGTATATTGGGTTTTGGAGGAATGCATGGCTCTAGAGATATCCTCATACATTTCCTCCACCTCCTCATCGGGGTGTGCCGAGGTTGGTGCGTAAACCTGTATGACCTTCAGCGAATACCGTTTGGTGATTCTGAGTATAAGGTACGCAACCCTCGTCGACACACTCCCGATCTTTACAACGTTGTTAACGAGAGACTTGTGGACGATAAATCCGACACCTCCTTGGGACAGATGGTCGCCCTCCCGGTGATAGAGCAAGTTGCCGGATTCGAGGATTACCGTGTCCTCCCCCTCTCTTCGGACTTCGGATAATCCTATAATATGCCAGCGCAACTTGTCTATCTCTTCTTCCAGCTCCACGGTCTTCTCGTCAGTCCTCAGGGTACGTGCGTTGTACGTTGCCAGGTCGAGTCGTCTAAGGTGGCAACCGAACCTCCACCGGAGATTCTTAGCACCCCCTGCCCCGCCGTTACCATGGTCGCCACCGTAGCCAGGAATAGCGGGGCCGCCGGGGACTGGGGGCCGTCGTCCGTTTATTATTGTCATTGCTCACGGGGGGGTATATTGCCATAGTTGCCACGCTTGGCGAGCGGGTTGGCAACCGCATTTTTTTTTTTGTATTTATGCCGTTACCAGGAAGTTGTTGCTGCCCATCTCCTGCCTGTTTCCCTTTGTCGCCTTTTACGACACCTACGGGAGGATATGGGGTAGTGGATATTCTTGACCGCCACTACACGGCATGGCACGGCATAAAATGCTATGGGTATTTAACATTAATATATTTGACAACTCTAGGTCCCTCGGCAAATATGACAACCAAACGCTAATGTATTTTACGCAACTTTTTAGTGGTTTCGAATTCCAACAGGAGCTTTAATTGATATAATATAGTATTCGTTTTTATAATTTAGTGAACTTTATAGATGACCCAAAACTGCAAAGAGATTTTTAAACATTACATTATTCTTGTTATTTATTAGTCTGAAATAAACACGGTTGAACATGGGCTACATCTTAATCGTCATTCGTCACGCTTGGCAGGTGATTTAACGATCGCAGTACCAGTCGTCTCGCAGCTATGATGCTACTTCCTATTGCCAGTCTGGCTTTTATATGCCTGACACAAACAAAATCTTTATACCTTCATCGTACGATTGATTTTCTAAAGTTGCCGCCATTATATAGTAAAAAAATACGAATTACTTATCAAAGAATAAAGGAACATTAAAGATGGATGACTTCAATTTGAAAACCAAAAGTCTGTTTAAAGGTTTTATTGCTAAAATACTGAAGTAGCAGAGAACAGTAACGGTAATTGAAAGAAACGTAATTAAGAAAGAACAGACAACTTTAAGTTAATTCAAGTCTGAATTGCTTTTCAATAGCTTTTCACAATTACGTGTTGAGTTTTACAAAGACTCAATTTGATTCATCTTTCATCGTTTCAAAAATGCTATTAATGTGTTTTGTAAAACTCTGGCTTTTGACTACCAGCACGGCTAGAGATAAAATACTATCCCCCGGTTATACCTACTGATAGAAGATAACGAAAAAATCCATTAAAACCCTGGATGAATGGGTGCTGCCCGTGACCATGGGTTGCTGTAAAGCACCCGAAACATCGGGAATTAAAATAAGTAAATTAAACGCGATAAAATCAGAAACGAAGAGTCAGATTGATAGTAGAATTGTATCAATACTATATTTTACGTATAATGTTTAAGAACCTTAGTTCAGTTACAATTCAAATTTTTAAATTAAGAAATATGTTAATACTTTAGCAAAGCATGTTAAACATCTAAAAGACTAATCTACATAATATTAGGAAAACAAAAAAAACAAGATTCATGATCAAGTTATGCATCCCGGTATTCCCGGAACTGCACCGGAGACCATCACAATTCAAGCGTAAGCGTGGGCGTAGATTGCTGAATTGCGCCTGGAGGACGGGTGGTCTTTCGTGTAAATACTGATAACTGTTCTTTAGCTTAAAGATCTAGAATGAGAATTAGGATAGTCATAGTCAGGCTCTCACATGTATCGGACATATAGTTTTAAGTTAGAATCCATCGCGGATTAATTAAGTAGTATATAAGTAATGTATAAAAAAAATAAAGAATTTTAAAAAACGTCCTGAGTCAATTTCGAATCTTGACTGGCGCAGCCGGTAGGATTTCGCGTGTAAAGCTTGCTCATATAAGAAGACACCCAAATCAGTCGTCGTGAAGCTGTTTACAGTGCCGTCTTGCACTTGCGCGAAATCTACGAACCGAAATAAATTTCTCGAATTCGAATCAGGACGTCAAGAAAGAAGACTTCCTAGCCCAGGCGGAAGGATGAGTTCGAGTGTACTGTGAGTAAACCTTTTCACGTCCATCTCTGTTCCCATCTATTTTTGCTTGCTAGAATTTTAGTCTTATTTGATTTTTCCTAAATCGAACAAAATAAATTGCAAAAGCATAGGCAATTTATTCTATATTAAGTTAAATTTATTATTATTTGTTTTATTATTAAGTTTAATAATTAAATATTGAAAATCAATTTTAATAAATAAAATTTATAAAATTGTATTATAAAAAAATAAAAATTAGATAATTAAACAAAAGGATATATTAAAGAAATAAAATTAATAATTATATAAATTGTTATATTAATATTTAATAAATGGAACAATTACGTGTAATACCTAAGGATTTACTTTGTCTTATACCTAATTTGCCGTATAGTGGCGGTCAAGAATATCCACTACCCCATATCCTCCCGTGGGTGTAAAAGGCGACAAAGGGAAACAGGCAGGAGATGGGCAGCAGCATCTTCCTGATAATAGCCAAAATTACAATAAAAAAACTGCGGTTGCCAACCCGCTTGCCAAGCGTGGCAACTATGGCAAATACCCCCCAATGATTAAAGCAACAAACAGACGGCCCCCCAGTCCCCAGGCGGCCCCGCTATTCCTGGCTAGGGTGGCGACCATGGTAACGGTGGTGCAGGGGGTGCTAAGAATCTCCGGTGGAGGTTCGGTTGCCACCTTAGACGACTCGACCTGGCAACATACAACGCACGCACCCTGAGGACTGACGAGAAGATCGTGGAGGTGGAAGTAGAGATAGACAAGTTGCGCTGGCATATTATAGAATTATCCGAAGTCCGAAGAGAGGGGGAGGACACGGTAATCCTCGAATCTGGCCAGACCAAGTGGCCAGATCACCGGGAGGGTGACCTACTGTCCCAAGGAGGTATCGGATTTATCGTCCACAAGTCTCTCGTTAACAACGTTGTAAAGATCGGGAGTGTGTCGACGAGGGTTGCGTACCTTATACTCAGAATCACCACACGGTATTCGCTGAAGGTCATACAGGTTTACGCATCAACCTCGGCACACCCCGATGAGGAGTTGGAGGAAATGTATAAGGATATCTCTTGAGCCATGCATTCCTCCAAAACCCAAAATACGGTGTTAATGGGAGACTTCAATGCAAAACTAGGCACAAGAGAGAACGGTGAGCTGAAATTTGGGAAATTTTGAATAGGGCAACGATACCCACGGGGCCAGCAGCTGGCCGACTTCATGGAGAAAGAGGGACTCTTTATGATAAACACTTTTTTCCAGAAGCGGCCCCACAGGAAGTGGACCTGGTCGAGCCCCGACGGTTCGACAAAAAATGAGATTGACTTCATTATGACGACCAGACGACAACTGTTCAGTGATGTCTCTGTGATTGCGAGGATGAAAATTGGTAGCGATCACCGAATAGTTAGAGGCACACTGAACCTAAACGTTAAGTTGGAGAGGTCTCGTCTAATGAAGTCAACGCTCCGTCCCCCTCGTGCTCTGTTCCAAAGTCCCGAAACCTTTCAGCTCGAGCTACAAAACCGTTTTCAGTGCCTAGAAGACTGCAATGAAGTGGGCGATATGAATGACAAGCTAGTGGAAACTGTCCATGCGGTCGGAGCTAAGTTCTGCAAGACCCGCCGCAGACGAACAAAAAAACTCTCTGACCACACTCTTAATCTCATGGCTGTTAGACGGGAGATGAAGCTACATTCTACAACAGATTTGACAGCATACAAGCAACTGAACAGACAGATCTCCAAATGCATGCGGCGGGACTTACGCACCTTCAATACAGCTTGTATTGAAGAAGCGATCGAGCGGAACCAAGGTTCCAAAGCCTTTTCCAGAGATCTGTGTGCCAGAAAGAGCCAACTGTCAAAGCTGAAGACCGAATGTGGCAGCATCGTTTCCGGGACACCTGAGATTTTGAGTGAGATTGAGAGGTTCTATGGTACACGTCATTGTTGGAGCCACACGCAAGTGTGAGTAACGATCCAAGAGCAAGTCTCATCCGACACTATTCTGAAGATATCCCGGACGTCAGTCTGAGCGAGATTAGAATGGCTCTCCAGCACCTTACAAAAGGCAAGGCCCCAGGCGAGGATGGAATTACAACGGAGCTTCTGAAAGCGGATGAAAGACCGGTACTTGAAGTCCTTCAGAAGCTCTTTAATTCCGTCCTCCATGGTAGCATTACACTGGAGGCGTGGAGCAGAAGTGCCGTGGTCTTAATCTTCAAGAAAGGTGACAACGCTCTCTTAAAGAACTACAGACCGATTTCCCTTCTGAGCCGCGTCTACGTGCTGTTTTCGAGAGTCATTACAAATCGTCTCGCGCGCAGACTTGACGACTTCCAGCCTCCCGAACAAGCCGGTTTCCGAAAGGGTTTTAGCACCATAGACCACATACATACCCTACGGCAAATTGTACAGAAGTCCGAAGAGTACAATTTGCCACTATGTCTGGCGTATGTGGACTATGAGAAAGCTTTTGACTCCGTCGAAATTTGGGCGGTGCTGCAGTCCATTCAGCGGTGCCAAGTTGACTGTCGGTATATCGAAGTGCTGAAGTGTTTGTACAGTAGAGCTACGATGGGTATCCGAGTACAGAACCAGAGTACGAAACCTATCCAATTGCAGAGAGGTGTAAGACAGGGTGATGTTATAGCCCCGAAACTCGTCACCGCTGC
This sequence comes from Parnassius glacialis, assembly GCA_033319125.1. Lineage (NCBI taxonomy): Eukaryota > Metazoa > Arthropoda > Insecta > Lepidoptera > Papilionidae > Parnassius > Parnassius glacialis. Next base: position 28,576,423 of record JAVANC010000005.1, on the reverse strand, counting down.
ATTGGAAGACGTTTTCAAGCTTCTGGACTGGAAAGGATACGGTATTAACATCAATGGCGAGTACATCACTCACCTTAGATTTGCCGAAAATATAGTCCTTATGGCAGAATCGCTGGAGGAGCTAAGCACTATCCTCAATGACCTCAATAGTGTCTCCCAACGAAAAGGTCTTAAGATGAACATGGACAAAACAAAGATTATGTTTAATGTCCATGTCACACCTATGCCGGTAGTTGTTGGGAGCGCTAAGCTCGAAGTTGTTGACGAGTATGTTTACCTGGGACAAATAGTCCGAATAGGTAAGTCTAACTTCGACCGAGAGGTCAAGCGACGGATTCAACTCGGCTGGGCAGCGTTCGGGAGGCTATGACACATATTCTCGTCAGACATACCTCAAAACCTTAAAACGAAATTGTACAACCAGTGCGTGTTGCCAGTGATGACTTACGGAACTAAGATGTTGTCCTTCACTGCTGGCCGTATGAGGAAGCTCAAAGTCGCTCAGCGAGCTATGGAGAGGGCTATGCTCGGACTTTCTCTGCGTGATAAAATTAGGAATGAGGATATCCGCAGTAGAACCAGAGTAACCGACATAGCCCAACGGATTAGTAAGCTGAAGTGGCAGTGGGCCGGCCATATAGCTCGAAGAACCGACAACCGATGGGGAAGAAAGGTTCTAGAGTGGCAGCCTCGTACCGGTAGGTGAAGTGAAAGGCGTCCCTCCAAGAGATGGAGTGACGACCTGGTAAGACATGCAGGAAGTCGATGGATGCAAGTGGCTCAGGACCGTGCTTTGTGGCATTCTTTGGGGGAGGCCTATGTTCAGCAGTGGACTTGTGAAGGGCTGTAATTATGATGATGATGATACCTAAGTTTGAAGGAGAGGAAGGATTATTAAATGTATTTATTAAGAAAGCTCAATACATATACAGGTCTTTCGCAGACCCTAATAATGCCACACAAACTTTATATTTATTCCATGCGATAAGTAGCCGATTAACAGGTTGAGCAGCACATTTGTTAAGTGAGCTTCATGATATTAATTGTTTGAACACTCTTAAAGAAATTTAATTCAACATTTTGGCGATCCGCGTTCGGAAGATTGCATAGCTATCGAGTTAGTACAAATGAAAATTAAGTCTGGCGAATCATTTATCGATTTTGTCATAGGATACAACATATGCGTACCTTATTCGCAAAAGTCAATCTAATACAAGATGAAGGAGTAAAAGCAGCTAAAATGATAGTGTATAGTAATATGTCACTAAATGTATTCCTTTATAATTTACCTGAGGATTTAATTCGTATCGTACGTCTTAGACAGTGTACTAGTTTAGAATCCGCTTTAAGTGTCGTAGCCGAGGAAGTAAACTTCATGAACCAATATAATGCTAAAAATTTAACGAAACAGAACACAGCATCCCAAAGTTTCAAACCCCAACAAAGTGTAAATATTTTACCTAATAATAACCAACCGTATTTTAAATTCGCAAACCCACAACTTGGACCACAGAATAAATTCAAATTTGGTATTCCACAACAGCAACAAGGTCAAAGATTTGTTGCTTAAAATAATGTTAATAATGGTTCAAGATTTAATAATAATACGGGACTACAGAACTTTAAGTTTGGTATTCCAAACCATCAATCTAATTTTAAATTTGGCATACCTCAACAACACCAGGGCTTTAAGCCACCCATGAATAATCACTTACTTTTACAAATCCACCTCAAAATAATTTTAAATTTGGTTTACCCAATCAGAATTTCGAGAAACTAAATTTAAATGAAAATACCGATGTCTCTATGCGTACCGCACCTCCGCTAAGACAAAATATGCTAGATGACTCTAGGGTTCCCCAAGATAACGAGATATTCTATAGTAACGAATTCCAGATACCCGTGAAACATTATAACCATGATATAAATTACTGTGACGAATATAATTACACATATAATTTAGAAGCGCCCCAATTCGAAGTAACCGTACCGTACCGTACCTTCACTATACCATTC